>JAJKFI010000113.1:3221148-3280278 GCA_029204185.1 Lerista edwardsae | reverse complement strand
AAGAAGAAGAAGAAGAAGAAGAAGAAGAAGAAGAAGAAGAAGAAGAAATTCAATTTTTCTCAAGAATTATTATATGAATCATCGAAGGCAACTGTTTTCAAATGACACCAGTGGGTCATGACCCATTTTTTTAATTTTTGTTTGGTTGCGGAATTGACAGAGCAGATTATGCTATGTGCATCAAGGGTTAAACAACAAGCTGCTACTTGGGGGGGCATTGCTGCCAAGTTACCATTATAGCCACACTCCTTGGTGTTTATAACTCAGGCAGGAGCATCTAGGGCCTTGCAACATCCTCCATGGGGGCCCCGGTCGCCCCCTCCCCCTGGGGTGAGTACCTGTGCCAGCTGGGGAGCTCGAATCTTCGGTGTTGGGCAGCGTTGACAGACGAGAGGATGCGCTTGTGCTGGTAAAGCCGGTTTATTCGTGTCCACACTTTTACACTTATTGGTGGGTTGCTTCACCTGCCAATTCTGGGTTGATATGATCGGTGCCGTATGCGTGTCAGCCTTGGCTTTCCCCCTAGTCGGCCTAGCTTGGCCCCTTCCCCAGGGGAGTTTCCTGCAGAGGTGGGCGATCCGGGCAGGGTACCAGAGGTGGGCGTGAGGCACCACCCCAGGTTTGCCCTGTCAGTCTGGGCCTTGGGCCGGCTGTCCAGGGAATCTGGGTGCTGTGGGGTGACCCAGTTTCGGGCTGTGCTGCAGACTCCCTCTCCCCGGGCGTACCCTCTGCCTCTGGGAGGCTGTGGCCATGGCCTTACGGAGCGGGGCTTGGGCGTCTCTGTCCAGGCCAGGGCAAGGGGTGTCCAAGGCGGAGAAGAGGCTGCTGCCTCTTCCCTCTGTGGGCTGAATGCTGCCCCAGACAGCCCAGGACCAACCTCCTCCTTCCCCTGACCAGCCCCTTCTGAAGCTCCTGCTTGGCCAGCTAAGCCAGGGACTGCCCGTTCCACTCTCTTGTAGGAGTATGGGTCTCACGAGAACTCCCTCCCTCCGTCCTCTCATGAGACCCCAGCCCCGCCAAGATCTCGCACCTGTGCAGCTGGCCAGGAGGCTTCACTGGGGACTCCAGGGGCTGTCGCGGTGCATTGGCTGCCCGCCGCAGATGCGGTTGGCTCTCCGGGCCAGCTGCCGCACCAGAGCATGGGGTTGCGGGCCATCGGGGTGCGCCGTGTTGGCCAGGGCTCCCTTGTCCTCCCTTTGCTGGGCTCCCTTTGCTCCGGGTAAGCCTTTGCTCCCACCACAGCCCCTGTCCTCCTGGCGGGAGTACTACAGGCCTCTAAAAGGTTTCGGAACCCCTGATGTAAAAAAGGTTGAAAAAAACCAAAAATATTTCCTATTAGATAGAGGAATTTTTTTTGGGGGGGGGGGTGGCTGAGTAGATCACTTCTGCAAATTCAGAGAAAACCCTGTCCCCGTTAGGCCCTCCCAGCACTGTTCACTATAACCAATATTCGTATTAGAGAGAACAGAAATAGTTACCACGAAGCCTAGTGAAAGCTATTTCAGCACAATTGCTCAGAACCTGAACAGGACTGGGGCAGAGCCTCCCCCTTTACAGATGGTTCTCTAGTCCAGTGGTCTTCAATCTTTTTCATTCCTGTAAGTGGCCACAACCCATAACGTTGGCTTCGCGACCTCATTGTGGTCCCGACCCCAAAGTTGAAGAACACTGTTTTAGGGCCTAGGCCACCAAACTACAGCCTGAAGGAATAATTATTCCAGGCATGGTGATGGCAAAGCCTACACCATTCTATCCCTCAGCCTGCAGTTATCCCATTTGATCATTACAAAGCTTTGCACTGGGCAGCTGCTTCTCAAGGAAATTTTGTGTTGCATATAGTTCTGGTCGCTGCGCCTCAAAAAGGACATAGTGGAGATGGAAAAGACGCAGAAGAGAGCAACAAAAATGATTACGGGGCTGGGGCACCTCCCTTATGAAGAAAGACTGCAGCGTTTGGGGCTCTTCAGCCTAGAAAAAAGGCACCTGAGGGGGGACATGATTGAGACATACAAAATTATGCACGGAAGGGATAGAGTCGATAAAGGGATGTTCTTTTCCCTCTCTCAAAACACCAGAACCAGGGGGCATCCGCTAAAACCGAGGGTTGGGAGAGTTAAACCAGATAAAAGGAAGTACTTTTTTACCCAGCGGGTAGTTAATCTGTGGAACTCTTTGCCACAGGAGGTAGTAATGACATCTGGTCTGGATGCCTTTAAGAAGGGATTGGAAGGATTTCTGGAGGAAAGGTCCTCCATAGCAAGAACATGGGGTCCCTAGACTGCAGGACTTACAAATGTAAGGCCTGTGTGCAGCTGCCTGAATATGGCAACATTGCCATAGGGCCCAATGTAACACTTGTGGAACCCTTCACTCTTTCAGTGTTTGTTGGCCATTATTATTATTACCTAGAATACCCAAACCCTAGCACAATTCAGCCAAAGTTATGTATGTTAAGGCTTATTGTTTTCAAGAGGAAAGAATGATTTTGATTTTGTGAACGTCCCCTCCTCTTTGGAGCCATTCTCAGCAGCTAGAGCAAAATACAGGCTGTGTTGGCTACAAATGGTTATGTAGAGGAGGAGACGCGGCAGCTGGAGAAAACTAGAGGTGTTTTTTTTTTATACAGGTCACTATCACTATTAATTTTCCTGCTACTATGTTAATGACCACATATTTTCATTTTGCGGATGAGGTGTTTTCCTTTTCAATTTTTTTTTTTTACATTTTGCTCTTCTCTCTCGCTTCCTCCTTCCCTATCTGTCTCTAGTGAGTCATCATTTGTGGTGATATTCTTAACTGATGCACGCATAATTATGTATTTGCTTTCAGATGGGCAAGCAGATGGGGAGAGAAGTATTTTCGGTTTCTATCAAGAAATGGGAATATTCCATAACCAGAAGGACGATCATTATTTGCTTTCCTATCTCTCTACAATTGGTAACGATCAATACAGCTCGAAAGCCAGGTAATAACTGTTTTTTCTTAATTGTGGACAGCAGGAGCTGTCCTTATCCCACTGTGCATACTACTGCACACATAGAAGGAATACCAAATAAGCCTAGTGAGTAGAACCCTCAGCTATTATCTGAATATGTCTCTGGCAATAATCTTCCTTGCTGGTGCCAGGTTGTTGGGGGCCCTAAGGGGCAGTCTGGCCTAGTCCCACCTGATGGTACATTGAATGTCACTACTGCCACTGGAATGGAAGGTTTAGAGGTTGGTTCAGCCAAGTGGATGCTCTAGTACAGTGGTTCTGAAACTTTTGGCTGCTTTGACACACGTTGTCTGCCAAAGGTGGCTGCATCACACCCCAGAATACCTTGCAGCTTCTGAGGGCGCAATCCTAACTTGCGCTGGAGCGGGCAGGCCAGCATGCCTGCACCATATCCAGTGCAAGTTAGCAGCTGCCTGGACCCTCCGTGGGACAAGGGCACATTTGCACCCTTGCCCCGGGGTAGGCACCAGCTGCCCCGATGCGCTTGCTTGGATCTGCGCCTGCTGTTTAGCAGGTGCAGCTCCAAGCAAGTTGCACAGCCTGAATCCCCCTGCCCAGAAACGCCCCTGTGCCAGCTGAACTTGGCTGGTGCAGGAGTGTTGCATTGCTGGCTTTGGCTGGTGCTGCCAGGCTGACGCTATCAGCTAGCATCGGCCCAACATGGGGGTTTGGATGGTGCTGCCAGTAGTGCCTCAGGGTTCTATGCTATCCCCAGGCTCTTCAATATATACATGAAGCCACTGGGGGAGATCATCCGGGGGTTTGGAGTGGAGTGTCACCAATATGCTGATGACACTCAACTCTATCTCTCTTTACCATCCCAAACTGAAGAGGCTGCAAAGGTCCTGGGATACTGCCTGGAGGCAGTTGGGGTATGGATGAAAGCCAATAGGTTAAGACTGAATCCAGAAAAGACAAGACGTCCTTCTGGTCAGGAAACCCTCAATGCAGGCACTAAGTCTTTCACCCACTCTGAATGGAGTGACACTTCCTCTGCAAGAACAGTTGTGCAGTCTGGGAGTGCTCCTGGACTCTCAGCTGTCTCTGGAGAACCAGGTAGCAGCTGTGGCTAGGAGTGCATTTGCCCAGCTTTGATTGGTACACCAACTACGATCATACTTGAGCCGTTCTGACCTGGCCACGGTGGTCCAGGCATTAGTGATCTCTAGGCTGGACTACTGTAATGAGCTGTATGCAGGGCTTCCCTCAAGAACAGTTTCAAAGCTACAACTAGTACAAAATGCAGCATGACAGGGTCTAGACGGTTTGACTCAGCAGGACCACTCCTTCAGCAGCTGCAATGGCTACCCATTCACTTTCAATCTCAACTTAAGATGATGGTACTGACCTTTAAGGTCCTTTATGATTTAGGCCCAGCCTACCTAAAGGACCACCTTCTCCCATACACGTACCAGTTCACCTTGTTAGATCATCTAAAGGGGCTTTCCTTCAAGTGCCCCCTCTGTCCCAAGCTAAAGGGATGGCAGCTTGGGGGCGAGCCTGCTCTGTAAAGGCCCCACAGATATGGAATTCCTTTCCAGAAGAATTAAGAACTACACACTCTCTCACGGCCTTTCGGAGAGGGCTCAAATCACACCTATCTCGTCTGGCCTTTGGATGATGGTTGGTTGTCTTTTTCTCTATCCCTCTGGTATATTGTCATAGTTTGTTTACTCCCCTGGTCAATTGTTTCCCCACCCTCGATAGAGCCTGATGAGGAGAATTGGGTCTAGCTCCAATTTTTGAACATTCTCTGTGTTCATGATAAAATGTTTAATATTTAATTTTTGGGTTTTTTAAAAGATTTTAAACTTATTCTACTTATTGTGGTTACATTGTACTTTGTTTTGTTCTCTGTAATCCTTCTTGGGCATTTGCTTCGGCATGGGAAAGGCAGGGTATAAATTCTTCAAATAAAATAAATAAATTCTGGGGCACAATGCAACAAACAAAGTGAGCCATGCACTAGAGCTACCTGGAAGCTGAAAGGCATTCTGGGGCATGACATGGCCCAGAATGCCTTTTGGCTTCTGGGTAGCACAGGCCCGATGACCTACTGAAAATTGGATCACAACCCCCAGTTATGAAAATTGGATCACAACCCCCAGTTTGAGAACCACTGCTCTAATGGATTTGGGCACGTGGTTCATGCCTGCCCGCTCTGATGCCTAACTCCAGTTTAGGATTGTGCTCTCAATCTCTTTCTCAATGATCTGGCCCCGTCTTTGTCAGGAGTGGATGGTCACTGTCTTAAACTCGGTTCTATTCATCTTCCCTTGTTCTTATATGCAGATGATGCAGTATTAGTGTCCTGCTCTCGTGTGGGCCTGAAACATTTGTTGAACAGATGCCTGGAATTCTTTGCAAAAAATAATTTCCAACTGAATTACAAAAAATAAAAAATTCTATTTTTTCAAAAACTTGGGAGACCACAGAAATGGGAAATAAATGGAAACAGTTTAGAACAGTTTAAGAACTTTAAATACTTAAATATACATTTCCAATATAATGCCTCTTGGATCACCCACCATAAATCAGCAACAAATTTAGCCAATGTTGGTGGATAAGCCATTTCTCGTTCCTTCTACAACAGAGGTAATAAATTTCTTCTGGCCACACTAAAAGTTTTCAATGCTAATGTTTATCCCCAACTTTTACTTGATATCCCAGTATAGATTGGTGCATTGGACCATTCTGTGGAATGCATCCAGTCTAAATTCCTTCGTAAAATTTTGGGATTGCCAAACTGTGTACCTTATGCAGCATTGTGCTTGGAAACTGGACAATCATTAATCGAAAACAGGGCATGGCTGGCCACTATCAAATATTGGCTTCAATTGCATTATAATCCTGATCCCGGTAGCCTCATTTACCAGCTATTTTCAGATTCGTTCCCCTCAAATTGGTTAGCTTATATTGAAAACTAGCTTTTTGGTACCCGGCATTGCCCGGGTAACAAATGTCATTGGGTCAATCAGCTTAGGGACCCTGAAAACTGTGGATTTGACAGTAATGTTGGTCATTTCAGACATTTTGTTTTGCACCTCTTCTTACCCCCCCATGGCGAGCGGGGCCGAACCCGGACTCCAACGGTGTCGGGAGCGTCACTGCTCATTTTGGCGACCCCGAAAACTATGTATTTGATGCCGACATTGGCCATTTTAGAACATTTACACGTGGGGCCCCCTGCACACCCTCACCCCTCGGGGGTCATGCCCCGCAGTGTTTGCTCATCCTGGCGACCCTGGAAACTGCAAATTCAATGTCGATTTTGGCCATTTTCGACCGTTTTCACATGGGGCCCCCCGTGTACCTCCACCCCCAGGGGCGCTAGGGGGCCTGACCCCCACAGTGTTTGTTGCCAGGCCGCAAAGCATGCGTGTGCCAAGTTCGGTGCACGTCGCTCGAGGCATTGCAGAGCCTATGTGGAATACACACACACACACACACACACACACACACACACACGTTCTTCTTTATATATATAGGTTTATCAATTTGATCTAAAACATCTTTTTTAGTAACCATTATCTGACTTAATTCCTTAGTTAGGAGAGGCTGTTTGGGCAGCGGTATCTGTCCAAGGTCTTCTGCCATGAAGACAGACGCAAATAATTCATTTAATTTCTCTGCAATTTCCAGGTCCCCTTTTATCTCCCCTCTCCCTTCCTCACCATCCAGTGGGCCTACCGCCTTTCTGGCAGGTTTCCTGCTTCTAACATATTTGAAGAAGCTTTTATTATTCCCCTTTATGTTGCTAGCCATGCGTTCCTCAAACTCTTTCTTTGCCTCCCGTATCACCCTCTTACATGCCTTCTGCCAGAGTTTATGTTCTTTTTATTCTCTTCATTTGGGCAAAACTTCCATTTCCAAAAGGAAGTTTCCTTGTCCTTTACAGCCTTGCTAACTTTATTCGTCACCAGGCACCCTCCTGGACCTAGCTGAGCCCTTCTTTCTTTGCGGTATACACTTCCGCTGGGCCTCTACTACTGTTATTTTAAACAGCCTCCATGCAGCCTGGAGGGATTGGACTCTTTTTACCTTCCCTTTCAATTTCTTTCTAACTAGCCTCCTCAATTGAGGGAAATCTGCCCTTCGAAAGTCAAGGGTTTTTGTGTCAGATTTGCTCTGCACTCTTTCCTGGACATGCAAGGCAAAACCAGTTGCAGCATGGTCATTGCTCCCCAATGGCTCAGTAACATTGACATCCCTAACCAGGTCCTGAATACCATGCAATATTAAATCCAGAATCACCTGTCCTCTGGTGGGTTCCTTGACTAGCTGCTCTAAGGCATAGTCATTTAGCACATCAAGGAATCTGGTCTCTCTTTCTTGACCAGAGCACCAGTTAACCCAGTTGATATTAGGATATTTGAAGTCCCCCATGATTACAACCCTGTCCCTCTTTGATGCCTTCCTAATTTGTTTCTTCATTTCAAGGTCCCCTTCGAGTTTCTGACCCAGAGGACGATAGCATGCCCCCACTATTACATCACCCTTTGGGCCTCATAGTTTAACCCACAGTGACTCTATGTTGGAGTTGGTCCCACCTTCAATTTCTACTCTGCTTGATTTTATCCCTTCTTTGATGTAGATGGCCACCCCACCACCAACACGCCCCTCCCTGTCCCTCCTATAGAGTTTGTAGCCTGGGATTGCAGTATCCCACTGGTTCTCTGCATTCCACCAGGTTTCCGTTATGCCCACTATATCCATGTTTTCCCTAGCCACCAAACATTCCAGTTCCCCCATCTTTGCTCGAAGACTTCGGGCATTTGCATAATAACACCTATACAGGGGGTTCCCTAAGGAGAGACTCTTATTTGATCCATTTACCCCACCTCTCTTTCTCCTGGAGCAACTGTCACTTACACTCACACTTGCAGGCCTATTTCCTACTCTGACATTACTCTGTGGTACTCCTCCACTTTCCTCCTCCCATAGGGATGAGGAGTTCTGAACCGGATGACGCTCGGCTCCTGTGGCTTTCCCCCAGGGGTCAGTTTAAAAGCTGCTCTGCCCCCTTTTTAATGTTTTGCATCAGCAGCCTGATTCCATTCTGGTTCAAGTGAAGCCTGTCCCTCTTGTACAGGCCTGGCTTACCCCAGAACATTCCGCAGTGCCTAATGAATCTAAACCCCTCTTCCTGACGCCACCATCTCATCCATGCATTGAGACCCCTGAGCTCTGCCTGCCTAGCTGGCCCTGCACATGGAACAGGTAGCACTTTTGAGAATGCTACCTTAGGGGTCCAGCTTCCTGCCTAGCAATCTAAATTTGGCTTCCAGGGCCTCCCGGCTACATTTCCCCATGTTATTGGTGCCAACATGCACCACAACTGCTACCTCCTCCCCAGCACACTCTACCAGCCTATCTAGACGAGATGTGATGTCCACAACCTTCGCACCAGGCAGGCAAGTCACCATGCAGACCTCACATCTGATGGATCACATACTCCCCCTCTGTATTCCTAATGATAGTCACCCACTACAAGGAACCCATGACCCCCCCTCCTGCTGAGGAGCATCCTTAGTGCGATTGGATGCGGGCTCATCACTGGACAAAGGGGTCCCCACTGGGGGACTGCTTCCCTCCATACCAGGTTAACGTCCTCCAGCCCTGAGACTTCTTTCTCTGGCAGCTGATAAGCTGCCTCTCTGAGGATGGGACGAAGCCTGCAAGTCCCCAGAAGTCTCATCATGGTTCCTCTCTGCCTGCCTCTGCTTCTCCAGGTCTGCAACCAAGGCCTCTAGGGAGCAGACCCATTCCCTGAGTTCCTGGAGCTCCTTGCACCGAGGACACACCCACAACCTATGCCCCAGGGGCATATAATCATACATATGGCACTTTGCGCAAAACACTGGATGGTCCCTACCCACCTGCTGGCTGAGTGACTGCATGGCCATGTTTGTTTTAAGTTCTAATGTTCTTAAAGAGTCTGGGGCCCTGGCTTCCTCGCCCTGCTGCTTAACTTGCCCAGATGCTAAACTCGCATGTCTCACTAGGCACTTTGTCACAGACGCTGCACTTCGCCGAGGACAGCACTCGTTGCTTGTGAAGGCACTCGCTGATACATATAGTTTAATTCTTAATTTAAAATTAAAATTTCAGCTTGATGTCCCAACCATTTCTGAGGAGGAGTTAGGACTAAAACATAGTTTTGCACATGAGGCCATGCAAATTGTTATTTTCTGTTTTTCATAGATTCATAGGATTGCATCTGCTTCAATTGTGCTCTTTATTTTTCAGCAATTCTGCTGAATTAATCCCTGCTATTGAGTTTAATAAGTGTGAAGTATTAACACAAGTACATGCGCATACTTTATAATGATGTAGAGCAAATATGCAGTGTTGGAGAGACATTTGGGAAATGGTGCAATCATAATTCATTATACAAATCTGTTAGCATGTTTTTAAACTAGAAGAGAGGCAAGAGCTGGTGTGTGTGGGCAGGTGTGCTGCCCTAGTGCCTGTGGCAGCTACTACATCCGGCATCATTGCCATACAAGTGGGTCTGTCTTCCCTTTTTAGCTCCTTTGCAGACCTTCTCCCTATTTTTCTGAGTGATTGCTGTGCTCCCCTTACAACTTCTGTCGCGAGCTTTTTAGCTGCGATTTTGAAATTAACCCCTGCATCGTGATTCACTATTCTCCTATTTCCATTTCCCCCCCTTTTTTCCATACCTTACCTCATTGAAATTGACAATTCCTGTGTCGACTTGTTTTATTTAATTTATGTATGCCAATAAAGGTTATGGAAATGGAAAATGGCCATACAAGTGGGGGGGTGCACACTCATGGACATTGTGTAGTATAGTGCTTGTGCACTAGTGAATGATTCTATAGTTAGGAATAGAGAGATGTGATGTCCACAACCTTTGCACCAGGCAAGCATGTCACCATGTGATCCTCACATCCATCACATCTCATCTAGATAAGCTGGTAAAGAGTGTTGGGGAGGAGGTAGCAGTTGTGGTGCACGTTGGTACCAACAATGTGAGAAAGTGTAGCCGGGCAGTCCTGGAGGCCAAACTTAGATTGTTAGACAGGAAGCTGAAGGCCAGGACCCCTAAGGCAGCGTTCTCAGAAGTGCTACCTGTTCCCTGCACAGGGCCAGATAGGGAGGCAATTATCAGGAGTCTCAATACATGGATGAGATGGTGGTGTCGGGAGGTTTAGATTCATTAGGCACTGAGGAATGTTTTAGGGCAAGCCAGGCCTGTATAAGAAGGGCAGGCTGCACTTGAACCAAAATGGAACCAGACTGCTGGCACATAATATTAAAAAGGTAGCAGAGCAGCTTTTAAACTAAACACCGGGGCAAGTCAACAGGAGCCGAGTGGCATCTGGTTCGGGACTCCTCAACCCTAAGGAATAAGGGTGGTGAGGTGAGAGAAGAACCAGGGAATGATAGCGTTGGAATTAGGAGTGCAAGTGTGACGGGAAGTGACAGTGAGTTTAGCAAAACAAGAGACTGCCGGGTTAAAGGTGGAAACAAGCAGTCCTTCTTGGGTGACCCTACATAAAGGTAAAGGTTTCCCCACAACAGAATGGTTAGTCGTGACCAACTGTAGGGGCAGTGCTCATCTCCATTTCTGAGCTGAAGAGTCGGAGTTTACTCAAGGACAAGCTTCCATGGTCATGTGGCCGGCATGACTATATGCCAAGGCGCATGGAATGCCGTTACCTTCCCACCGAAGTAGTACCTATTTATCTACTTGCATTTTTACATGCTTTCAAACTTCTAGGTTGGCAGGACCTGGGACAAGCAACGGGAGCTCACTCACGTTGGGAACTGCCAATCTTGCGGTCAACAAGCTAACAAGCTCAGCTCAGCGGTTTAACCCGCAGTGCCAACATGTATCTGGACCTTACATTTATACTAATGCTTGGAGTCTTCCAGCAAAGATGGGAGAATTGGAATATTTAATGGCCAGGAAAAATATTGACATAGTGGGCATAAATGAAACCTGGTGGAATGTGGAGAACCAGTGGGATACTGCAAGCCAAGGCTATAAACTCTATAGGAGGGACAGGGTGGGGTGTGTTGGGGGTGGGGTGGCCATCTATGTCAAAGAAAGGGTAGATTCCAGAAGCGTAGAGGTTGAAGGTGGGTCTGACTCCACCACAGAAGCATTGTGGGTTAAATTACTAGGTCCAAGGAGTCATGTAACAGTGGGAGTGTGTTATCACCCCCCAGATCAAAAACCTGAAAGGGACCTTGAGATGAGGAAACAAATCAGGGAGGCATCAAAGAGTGGCAGGATTGCGGTCATGGGGGATTTTAATTATCCCCATATCTACTGGGTCAATTCATGTTTCTGTCAGAAGAGAGAGAGAGAGACAGGGTTTCTTGACACGCTAAATGTCTGTGCCTTGCAGCAACTTGTCATGGAGCCCACCAGAGGACAGGCAACTCTGTATATAATACTGTGTAACACCCAGGACCTTGTTAGGGATGTCAATGTTAATGAGCCATTGGGGAACATGTTGCAATCCGTTTCGCCATGCATGTTGGGGGTAGCATGCCAAATAAATCTGACACAAAAACCCTTGACTTCCAAAGGGCAGATGTCCCACAAATGAGGAAACTAGTTAGGATGAAGTTAAAAGGGAAGATTTAAAACATTCAATCACTTGAGAAAGCATGGAGGCTGTTGTTCTATCTGCTGGGAATGGCTCCGATGGCGAGGGGCAGGCGGTATGGCGTGTGAAGGGAGGCGCCCTGCAAAATTTACTGCTTTGCCCCTGCTCCCGATCATTACTGTGAGGACCAGGCGTTCTCTCCCAAGGAGCAAAGGCAATTTTGGGCAAAAAGGCCTGGCAATTTTGCCCAAGCAGCGGCAGAAGGAAGGCGCGCACCCCTTACTCACTGAGTTGGGGAGGAATGCGGCTCAATGTCACATGGCATGCCATGGGCGCAGTTTCTCTTTGGTTTCTGGGGAGTTTCTGGGGAGGCCAAGAAAGACTTTGAGGAACGCATGGCTAGTAACATAAATAGGAATAATAAAAACATCTTTAAATATATTTAAATAAATATATTTAAATATATTAGGAGTAGGAAACCTGCCAGAGAGGCGGTTGGCCCGCTGGACGGTGAGGGAGGGACAAAGGGGATAAAAGGGGACTTGGAGATTGCAGAGAAATTAAATGAGTTCTTTGCATCTGTCTTCACGACAGAAGACCTTGGGCAGATACTGCTCCCTGAACCGTCCCACTTGACTAGGGAATTAAGTCAGAGAAGTTAAGTCATTAAGTTAAAAGAGAAGATGTGTTAGATTTAATTGATAAATTAAAGTTCAATAAATCACTGGGCCCAGATGACATCCACCCAAGTGTTACTAAGGAACTAAAAAATGAAGTAGCTGATTAAGAAATAAAAAATGAAGTAACTATAATATGCAACTTGTCTCTTAAAACTGCCATGGTGCCAGATGATTGGAGGATAGCAAATGTCACACCAATCTTTAAAAAAGGTAGGAGAGGGGACCCAGGAAACTACAGGCCCATCAGCCTCACATCCATTCCAGGTAAGATGGTGGAAAGTCTCATCAAAGACAAAATTATAAAACATAGAAGACCAAACCTTGCTGGGGGAGAATCAGCATGGCTTCTGTAAGGGTAAGTCTTGCCTCACAAAATTTTTGGAATTCTTCAACAAGGTCAACAGGCACGTGGATGTGAGTGATCCAGTGGATATTATATATCTGGATTTTCAGAAAGCATTTGACACTGTCCCTCTCCAAAGGCTACTGAGAAAACTTCACAGTCAGGGAATAAGATGGCAGGTCGTCACATGGATTGAGAATTGGCTGAGGATCAGGAAACAGAGAGTGAGGATTAATGAGCAATTTTCACAGTGGAGAGAGGTGAAGAGCGGTGTGCCCCAGGGATCTGTCCTGGGACCAGTGCTTTTTAACTTATTCATAAATGACCTGGAGACAGGCATAAGTAGTGAGGTGGCCATGTTTGCTGATGACACTAAACTTTTCTGGGTGGTGAAGACCAGAGACGATTTTGAAGAGCTCCAGAAGGATCTCTCAAAACTGGAAGAATGGGCAGTAAAATGGCAGAGGTGTTTCAATGTAAATAAGTGCAAAGTAATGCATATTGGGGCAAAAAATCAAAAATTCACATATAGGTTAATGGGTTCTGAGCTGTCTGTGACAGACCCGGAGAGAGATCTTGGGGTGCTGGTGGACAGCTCAATGAAAATGTCGACCCAGTGTATAGTGCCAGTAAAGAAGGCCAATTCCATGCTAGGGATAATTAAAAAAGAGATTGATAATAAACAGCCAATATTGTACTGCAAGGTACACACCTAGAATACTGTGTACAGTTCTGGCCTCCACATCTCAAAAAGGACATAGTGGAATTAGAAAAAGTACAGAAGAGCACAACTAAAATGATTACTGGGCTGGGGCACGTCCCTTTGAAGAAATGTTACAGCATTTGGGGCTCTTCAGTCTAGAAAGAAGGCGCCTTGGGTGGGTGGGGGGACATAATTGAGACATGTAAAATTATGCAGGGGGTGGATAGAATAGATAATCTCTTTTCCCTATTACACAATACCAGAACCAGGGGACATCCTCTAAAGCTAAGTGTTAAGAGAGTTAGAACAAACAAAAGAAAATATTTTTTTACCCAGAGTGTAATTAGTCTGTGGAACTCCTGGCCACAAGATGTGGTGCTGGCGTCTGTCCTGGATGCCTTTAAAGGGGGTATGTCCAGTCTGAGATTAGATGGTCACTCATCATGAAGGCCTGGTAGGAATTTTTTCTGTCATCCAAATTGGCCATGGATTGTAGTTTTTTTTTGCCTACCCCAGATTGGGGAGGGAGGAGGGTGTTCAGAAGGTTTCATGATTTACACGTGTGTTAATAAAGTTAAACCTAACTTCAATCTGGTGTCTCCCTTGGGTTTGGTGCAAGGGTAATAGGCTACCTGAGAATGCCGGATGCAGGGGAGTGGCAGTGAGAGACAAGTATCTGGTTGTCTTGCCTGCTCCCTGAGACATCTGGTGGGCCACTGTGAGATACAGGAAGCTGGACTGGATGGGCCCTTAGCCTGATCCAGCAAGGCTTTTCCTATGTTCTTATGCACCGGGGGGGGGCAGCGGGCCTGCACCTGGCGGTCTCCAGCATGACTGCATCCTCCTTGAGCAGTAACCTGCGGTGCAGAGGGAGAGAGTCAGATTAGCTAGTCAGATTAGCCAAAGGTTGCTGGAAGGTGCCACCAAGCTCTGATGGCCAATGAGGGGCATCTGCCCTGTGGACAGCTAGTGCCTGCCTGGGGTTCCTAGCCACAGCCAAGGGGCTCCCATTTGCATTTCCCTGGCAGCTGCAGTCAGCTCTCGCACACTTGTCGCCACTGCCGCTTCTCATCGCCCACTGCCTCCTGCCTTGTGGCTTCGCCCGCCAACTGTCTCATGCAGAAGTACGCAGGTGTCACGAAATTCAAAATGGATAGGCATCAGGGCCCGCCCACCATCTCCGATCCACCCTAAGGTGGGCCAGTCATGTTGGGGGGTGTCATGCAAATGGCGCCCCGCCCATGGCTCTTGCCACCCCCTGCTATACCCTAAATACGCCTCTGCCCAACGGTATATAGCATGATGGTGTTATTCCATAAAAGCGCAATTTTTTAAAAAGCATGATTTTTATATTAAAAGTTGTATTAGTTTTAGTTTTTTGGCCATAGCTTTCTATAGAACGAAGTTATTACACTCCAATTTTTCTATTGAATTCCAGGGGAAATTCCACATCCAACAGTACATAGCATGATGGTATTATCTTTTAAGACCACTATTTTAGCAATTTTGGTCCTGATAGTGTCACCCCCCTATGCGCATCACCTGGTGTGGCCCACACCCCCTAGCGATGCCACTGCCAGAGCCCTCCCTCCCTCCGCCCACTCCCTCCCTCGGGCCAGCTTGTCACGCTTCTACTCCAGCAGGGCTTGGCTGGCGCAAAGGGAGACTAGTGCGGGCACTCTGAGACTGGCGCTGCCTGCAGCTCCAGCCTCTGAGTAAGAGTGCCAACACGGGGGTGCTGCTCAGGGCCCCCAAGTTGGCGTTCTGCGTGTAGCGTTGATGCCACTATGTAGCGTTGAGGCTGAAGGGTGCATAGGATGGCTTCCTGAGATATTAATACTGTTACTACTGCTAAAGTTTGCATTCAATAGTTTTTTAATCAATCTAAAGTTTTCAAAAACTATACTTCCTGAGCACTTGAGTTTTTACTATCAAGAAACATACCAACAGGGAAAAAACGTGTTTCAGAATGAATCACCTGATCCTGTGTTTTACTATAACAGCCTCTTTATAACCACATTAATGACTATGGTAGTGTTTTTCGCTCAGTATGCACTGAGGCATAATGAATTTAGTGCACTACACTGAAATATATTTTCCCCCAACCATGCACAATCATTTAAACAACCATTGATTTGTTACCTGGTGCGTTAACACTTTACGATGATTTTTTTTAGAGCTGTCTTATCTTACTTTTGGATAATGAATACTGCACAAGGGGAAAGTGAGAGGAAAAAGTCAACAACAAAATTCTCCAACAAAAGGAAATATTTACTTTATTTCACATTGTGGTTGCTTGGTTACTACTTAAAGAAATTGCTTTTGTTTTCAAGCAAACTACAAATAATATTTCTGAATCTAATTTTTAATCACATTTCCTCCGTAATATCCCCCACTAATAAAAATAATAATACTCAGCAACAGAAGTTGTAGTAACGGAGGCATGTTTATTGGTAGTTGCAAAACATTGACATAGAATGACTTGCTGTTTCTAAATATTATAGTAGAGTTTGATGTCAGGTGTCTAGGTTATTTTCTTCAGTTAGACATAATTGCATCTCCAAATTCCGTACAGGAGTGGAAATGCCAGTCTGGGAAATTTACAGCAATCTGTCTTGTATGTTAAATTTTTGAAGAATGTGTGCGCTCTAATCCAATTCTACCCATGCTTTAAAATAAAAAGAAAGAAAAGAAATTCGTGTCATTAGTTTTACCAGAATGTGGATGGAGATTAACATTTGAATGCAGAACCCATTGCAAGTAATAAAGAGTGGATTGGCAGCATCAGGGTGTGTGTGTGTGCGTGTGTGTAAGACTGCAATTCTAACCTGGGGTTAGGTTAGCACAGTTAGGCCAGCAAAGTTTGGCCGGCACAATGGAGACCATAAAGTATGTTTGGACCACTCTCAGAGCCAGAGAGGCCAGCACACAGACATGCACCATTCTCCCTGACTCTGAGAGTGGTCCAAACATGCTTTACAGTGGTGCAAGCCTAACTCCAGGTTAGGATTGAGCCCTGAGTTGTGTTTTGTGTGTGCATGCATGTATGTTTATGTGTGCAACAGGGCTTGTCACTGATGATGCAGACTGAAGGTCTCACATTAAGCATTGACATTATGGTGATGACCTGAGAAGGGCAGGCTCTACTCCATACATCTTTCCACCACCCCGCTGGCCTGCTGCTGATGGAGGGCTTCCAGTCTGCACTCCGATTCCTTTCTCATTTATTCAAAACAAGCAGGAAGCAGCAGCAGGCAGGCACCAGGCAGCAGCAGACCCAGTGGTGTTATTCTGCCGGAACGCTGGGTGGGACATCCGGGTGATCAACAGCCTGCCCATCGCGTTACGCAGTGTTACGCCGTTTGCGTAACGTACGCAAGCGGCGTAATTGGTTACGCAAATGGCGTAACGCTGCGGAACGCAACGGGCGGGATGTCGATCACCCGGATGTCCCGCCCAGTGTTCCGGCAGAATAACACCACTGAGCAGACCCCCTTCTTCCTTGTGGAGAACCCTATCGTGGCCATCTCTCCATCCTGCAGCTGCTTAGTAGCATAGCAAGATGGGGACAAAATGGTACTGCAGGTGCCATAATGCGCCACGTAAGCAGCTCTTCCCACTTGCCATCAGAGCCATTCTCCACCCAGCCTCCACCCATCACCCACCCCCCTGTGGCAATGTACAGGTGTTGGGGCTCCCATGTTGGCTGCCATCACGCAGGCACAGCTCACCTGTACACAGGCACAGCTAGGCTGTACTCGATGGTGCTTCACCACTTGTGATCGTAACACCTGCTTCGTCACCAGAATGCACTTTCCAGGGACACAGAGGCCAAGTAGGGTTGGGCTGTAAATGTAACAACTTAATAGAAATTTGCTCTCAGCTACACCCAGTAATATGATATTTTTGCACTGTTGGTAAGTGACACTGTCTTAACTCTTCAGTGTTTGACAGTACTTTTCTATTTGTTTGTGAACACACTGCTCTTCTTGCTTTTGTTTTTGTAATATTCACAATAATATTCTGTAATATTCTATGTAATATTCTGCTGACTGCTATCTCACCTGACTAGCCACAATGTGTGGCTTTGAAGCACACCTGGAGCCTGTGCCATCCCATTGATTAATCAATGAGATGTACTCATGTAGAAACCAGCTGACAACCTGACAATAGATGGAAGTAAGCTTGACAGCATGTGCATGCAGCCATCCTCTGGCACATACACAGGCACACACAAAGGACTAAGATTTGGAATGGGAACTAAAGATGTAGGACCAGTGAAATGGTTTGATAGTGCTTATAAATGGGAAAAGGAAAATGAACCAAATCAAGTGTATTGTGTACCATTGGCCTCTCAATCACCTCTATCTGCAGCATTGCCAGCTGCAGTGGAAGTCAGTGGAAGCAATTACTTTGCACTTGGGCTTACTTAGGAAGGGACATTTTCCATTACCACTCACCACTTTCCTTTCTCCAAAAGCAGCATTTCTCAAACTGTGGGTTGGAATCCACAGGGGATCATGATCCAATTTCTGGTGAGTCCCGCAGAGCCTCCAATGAAAACATGGTTGAAGGAAAGATCAGATAACTACGTTGCCTCAATGCTTGAAGCTATTCAAAAATCAGATGACTGCTAATTGTCCTGTAAACAGCTGAGCTCCTGCAGTTTGCAAGCTTGTGTAAGTATAGATAAAGGTTTAAGGGCTCAATCCTGAGCCCCGCAGCACAGGTGATATGAATGTACCACCTGCACTGGTGTCACAAAACGTGTCAGAAGGCATGTTCAGCATGGGCGTTAAGAAAACTGCACTGGGGCCGTGCTGGAGCTTGCCACCCAGAAGTGGTGAGGCAGCTATGGCAGCCAGAAAGTGAACTGGCTGCTGGTGTTGCGGGGATTGCAGGTGAGGTGGGGTGAGAGTCTAGCCAGCTAGGTAGCTGGCGCAGAGGCAAATAGACCACTCACCCTCCCACGTCCTTACACAGGGAAAGGAGGTGACCGTCCCCTTCTCCCACAGAGACTCCCACAGCTGCCTAGCTGTGGCGAGATGCAGCAGTAGCTGCCTGGATACTGCTGGTCAGCAACTACCGCACTGTTGGCTACAGGATTGGGCTGCCCATGTCTTTTTTTCTGGTGTGTATTTCCCAAGACTTTCAGCGACAGGTAGTAGGGGCAGGGGAAGGTTGGGTTACATAACTAAGCCTTTTGAAGCTACTCATTAAGGCTGCCATTATAAGAAAAGGATTGAGGGTGTTTTTTTGCAAATAAAATCTTTTAAGTAAATAAATAAAAATAGCATTTCTTTCCAGATCACCTTTTTAAAATCTCATAAAGCTAGGTGTGTCCTGATAGAGCCTCTTTTTACAAAGTGAGTTCCAGTGCTAAAAAAAATTGGGAGTCACTGTCCTAAAGTATTCCACTGTAGTCCTCATGCTGGTTGGGTTCATGGAACACTGTGTCCCTTGCTATGACAGTGGTCTCTCCTTCAGGTAAGAAAACTGCTACATTGTCCTGGGCTGTCAAGAATGACAACTCTAGGAGATGCAATGAAATGATGGTTCCCGCATGAATTCACTTCAGGGAAATTATAACAACTGTTGATTTCGCTCTTTGTTTAAAATAGATGGTTCTCCGCACTATCTGGAGATCACAGTGTCTATTAGTTTCCTGTGAAGCATGAACAGTTGTTAACCAGGTAGATTATGGAATCTCAATTCATCACTTGAGAATAATTCAAATACTTTTTTTTTCTGGTAAGGTTTAGGAAAGGGTGTCAAAATTCGTTTCATACATTGGGCCAAATAGCATTCATGATGCCTTTTGAGGGCCTAAGGTTATGTCATTAAGCAGGAAACAATGTCATTAAGTAGGTGATGACCAGAAATAAGGACTTTTTCCCCACTTGGCAACTCATCAGCTGCAAATGACAAAACACACAAATCATAATCAAATTTTCAAGATACAAAAGATCCCAATTATCATGTGGGCTTCCCTTTCAGCAGCAATCAGTACAGTTCAACAGCTGATGGTAGTGCTGGGAGAGTCCGAGGGCTGAATAAAGAGCTTCCGAGGGCTATATCTGGACCCCAGGCCTTATGTTGGACACACCCCTTGTTTAAGAATTGTTTCATTGTATCAGAACAAGGCCCACCTAGACTAACATTTTTCTAACTTCAGCCACCCAAATACCTCTATGTCAGGATTCGCTGGGCACTGATGCTGCAATCCTATCCACACTGTCCTGAGAGTAAGTCTCACTAAACACTATAGAACTTACTTCTGAGTAACCATGCATAGGATTGTATTGATTGTATTCGTACACTAGTGCTTCTTGGTGGTGAGCACCTCAGAGCTACAGAATTCAGGGCAAAAGGGGCAATAATAGCATCATCAGGCTTCATCCTAGACTAATGGTTCTCAAACTTTTTAGCTTTTAAGGACCCACTTTTTACAATGTCATTCTGTCGGGACCCACTGGAAGAGATGTCATTAACCTGGAAGTGATTTCATGGTCAGACGTGACATCATCAAGCAAGAACATCTTTAACATTCCCTATTCAACTAAACCAAATCAATCAAGTAAATCTAAAGGACCAGGACCAGGAAACAGAGCCTGGGAATTAATGGGCAATTTTCACAGTGGAGAGAGGTAAAGAGTAGTGTGCCCCAGGGGCAGTGGTGGGATTCAGGGGGTTCCTCCAGGTTCTATAGAACCGGTTGTTAAATGGCCAGGCCCCGCCCACTCGCTTACCTTGGCTGGCTTCGGGTTTTTTTTTTTTTTGCTCTGGCTATGTCTTCATAGAACCAGTTGTTAATTTATTTGAATCCCACCACTGCCCAGGGGTCTGTCCTGGGACCAGTGCTTTTCAATGTGTTTATAAATGACCTAGAGACAGGCATAAGTCGTGAGTGGCCAAGTTTGGGAATGACACTAAACTTTTTCCAGGTGGTGAAAAACAGAAGGTATTGTGAAGAGCTCCAGAAGGAGCTCTCCAAACTGGAAAAATGGGCAGCAAAATGGCAGATGCATTTCAATGTAAATAAGTGCAAACTAATTGATACTGGAGCAAACAAACAAAAATTCACATATAGGTTAATGAGTTCTGAGCTGGGTGAACACCAGATCTTGGGGTGCTGGTGAACAGCTCGATGAAAATGTCAACACAGTGTGCGGCAGCAGTGGCGAAGGCCTATTCCATGCTAGGGATAAATAAAAAGGGTGCAGAAGGGGACCATCAGAGTAGGAGCGATCCTCATGAGGGTGGGATCAAATTCCAAGTCTGTCAGCTGTTGGGAGGCAAGCCAAGGCCAAGAGACAGAATGGTTTTTATGAGTGAAACAGAATGTTGTTAAAGAAAGAATGTTTTTAGAAAGAAACAGAGTGGTTTAAAGGGACATAAGGTATTAGAAAGTACCTTGCAAAGAAGGTTTTGAGGATGTACATGGTGACTTGCTTTGAGAATGTTGCAACACAAAGGGGAGGAGGAGGCCCCAGAAGGAAGATACCGATTTTTCCATTCACATGATCAATTCACTTAGTTTCCTGATCTACTATCCCCTTATCACAATTCCTGTATTAAATGCTACGTCCAACTGCATCCGAATCTGTTCACCACAACCATTCAGTCAGGCCCCCTTCCTTCCAAGCAAGATGTCTATTGTCAGGAGGATAATGGGGGAGATTGCAATACTGATGCTTCTGCATACTTTTGCATGTCCTCTTCATGCTGGCACCACAACAGTCTTAAAGTGGTGCCTAAGACAATTGTTCGCGCATTCCATGGGCATTGGCCGGGTAACAAATTTTCCCAACAGGTCATTGTGGACATTTCATTTCGCACCCCATCTCACACCAATGGGGACCGAATCTGGAATCCAACGGCATCGGGAGCGTCACCACTCACCTTGGTGACCATGAAAACTATGGATCCAAAGCTGATATCGGCCGTTTTCGATCATTTTTACTTGGTGCCCCCTGTGCACCCCCACCCCTGGGGGTGCTAGGGGGGCCATACCCCTGCAGCATTTGTCGCCAGGCTGCAAGGCATATGTGTACCAAGCTTGGTGTAAACTGCTCCAGGCATTCCAGAATTATCCTGGAACATACATACACACATACTAATGTCAGGCATTTGGGGCATTTTATTTTTCACCCATTTATTTTTCACCTGTCATCTCCATGATGGGTCCAGAGGTGCAGGGGGCTAGGGGGGATGAGCGCGCAGGGCATGGTGAGAATTACCTGAGAGGCGGGTAGAGGTTCAACATGACTGGTTTATTCGGGTCAATGACTTGACATTCATGGGGGCCCGTGACTTCACGGGGATCCCCAATAGTCCATACAAATGGTGGCACCTGCCAGGGCACGGGGTTCAGTCCAAGGGGTGCTTTCCTTCCCGAAGACCCCTTCTCAGCAGGATTGGTGGCGATGGCAGGTTGAGCCAGGTCAGAGTCCACGGCTTGTGGAGTCCAAGTTGGTTGTGAGTCCCTTGGGTGGCTGGAGTGGGGCTGGCCTACCTGCCCACAGGGTGAGGGTTGGCACTTTCCATGGCCAGGCCAAGAACCTTGAGCTGCCTCTTGGGGGACACCGGATTTGCTGAGGCAAGGCTAGCTGGCTGGCTGGCTGGCTGCCTGGAACTCTGGGATCTCCAGGGCCAGGGAACCCCCCAAGGAGCAGGGCTTGAGCTGCCCCGTCAAGGCTGGGGTAAGGTGAGGACCAGAGTGGGGCAACCTCCCACTCAGACATGGTCTACCCCTCTACCTCTCTTCTCCAGCCCTTGGAGGTGCTACCTCTCCCTCTGTTGTCTGAGCTCCTTATGAGCTCCAGACCAGCCTCCCCGAGCTCCTCCCCTTCCTGTCTCATTGCCAGGCCCAGTTCTCGTAAAACCGGGCTGGTCCTTTGCAGGATCTTGCCTCTACTCTACCCAGGCTGCTTGCAAGTTCCCTGAGCTCAGTCAGGCTTCCTCGTGCCAGGTGTGCTGCCTTCAACTCCTCTGGAGCTCACACCAGGCTTCTTAACTACCCACCCACGGCCCCCTGCAGCCAAGGAAGCCCCCTGGCCCTGGTCCCGCCCAGCGTTCCACGTCTTCATTTGCAGATCCCACTACTGGTTACATCCTGCTATAGAGGAGGAAATGAATGGCTTCCGAAAGGATGGCCAGCCTTGTAAACACAATTTGCCTATATAACTGGGGGGCGGGCACATGCTAATATCCCATGCAAATTGGAAGCAGTGCATGATGGTCTCTGCTCACATGTGGCTTTTTCAGACACTGACTCAGATTTTTGAAAGTGGAGACACAGGGATTTCAAACTGAAGTCAGCAAACGTAAAGAACCAACTACAAAAAAAACTAAGGCTGAGCTCACCATTACCTTAAAAGTTACAAATATTAAAGATGCCTTGGCACTGTAAAGATGCTTTGAATAGGTGGGGGAAGGTCCATGCTCCGGTTGCTTTCCCGACCTGCGGAGCACTACTCTACCTGTGGCTGGTCCCAATGGGTAGACTTGGGCTCCCAGAGGGAGCCCAGGTCTACCCGCAGTCGTTTCTAATGACACCCGCAGCTGGTCCCAATGGGTAGACCTGGGCTCCGGATCCCAGGTCTACCCGTGCAATGTTGCGGGGGCCACTGGCGCCCAGGGCTCGTGCCCCCCCCTAGCCCCACAACTGAACCAAAAGTCACTCCATGAAATATAAGGATATAGCTGGGGATAATACAAAAGGCCATAAGATGGTTCTCCTCACACATGGATGACAGAACACCAGGGAACAAAATCTGTATGCTATACACAATTCCGGTCTTAGGGACCCCCCCCCCCAATGGGGGCACCATAAGGATGCAATCTTGGCAATCTTGACCACCTCCAAGCCCCAAACAGAGTGCTAGCTCTGTGCCCCAAACTAAGCAGCAGGAGAAGAAAGGATGTCAAATCTTATTTATTTTACTGTGAAGAGCCAAGCGACCTGTGGGATAGTGGCAAGCCCCCCATAAGAACAGCCCCATTGGATCAGGCCAAGGGCAGTGGTGTCAGCCTACCGGTTCGCTGGGCGGAGTTTTCGCGGTTGCTGGGCGGGTTTCCACGGTGATCGGCAGCGTGCTTGCTGCGTCCCGTTGCGTTATGGTGAAAGCACGCCCGCTGCAGCGGGCAGGCTTTCGCCATTACGCAATGGAACACAGCGAGCACGCTGCCGATCACCGTGGAAACCCGCCCAGCGACCGCGAAAACTGGGAGAATTAGAACAGATAACAGGAAATACCTTTTAACCTAACATTTGTGGAACTCCTTGCCACAGGAAATGGTGATTGTGTCTGGCAGGAGCCTTTAAAAGGGAATGGGACAGATTTCTCAAGGAAAAGTCCAGTGATGGCTACAGGCCATGATGGGTGGTTCAGCCTCCTTACTGTAGACATAGGCTACCTCAGATTGCGAGATGCAGGGTAGTAGCAACAAGATGTAAGTATTTTGTTATCTTGTGTGTTGGGCACCTGGTAGGTCTCTGTGAGATGCAGGAACCTGGACTAGATGGGCTTTTGGCCTGATCCAGCAGGGCTCTGCTTATGTTCTTAAAGTGACCCACCTGAAACTGCTCGCAACCCACCTAGTGGGTCCTAACCCACACTTTGAGCAACGCTGCCCTAGAAAACCCATTTGGTTACCCAGGAGTGGGTATTTTTCACTGGCATGCACCAAGTTAGCCATGACTGGCAGGATAGTGTGTGGATCAGGGATCCAATCTCTGCCCTTAAGTCATTGTTGGTTAAGCCATAACCACCTCCAGAGGGTGTCCAACTTAAGGATACAGGAAGGTAAACCCTCAGGCTTGAATTAGGATGCTTGTCTTAGAGGCTGCCCTGCTTGGAGGAGGTGGAGCAGTTCTGCTTCTTTTACACTTCTTCTTTCACAGGGGTGGAAATGGCATGGATGGAGCTAGGACAGCCACAAGGTGATTCTGGATTAAGAGCTGGGGGGGGGGGTTCAACCAAAGGAGATCTTTGGTAGGCAGGCAGGTTGCCTCCTCCAATTTAGCTGCCTGCATGTTGTTGTTCAGTCGCTAAGTCGTGTCCGACTCTTCGCGACCCCATGGACCACAGCACGCCAGGCCTCCCTGTCCTCCACTAGCTTCCTGAGTTCGCCCAATTTCATATTCATTGCTTCGGTGACACTATCTAACCATCTCATCCTCTGTCGCCCCCTTCTCCTTTTGCCTTCAATCTTTCCCAGCATGAGGGTCTTTTCTAAAGAGTCCTCTCTTCTCATCAGGTGGCCAAAGTATTGGAGCTTCAGCTTCAGCATTTGTCCTTCCAGGGAGCAATCAGGCTTGACTTCCTGGAGAATTGACCGATTGGATCTCTTTGCAGTCCAGGGGACTCTCAAGAGTCTTCTCCAACACCATAATTCAAAAGCATCGATTCTTCGACGCTCTGCCTTTCTTATGGTCCAGCTCTCACAGCCATACATGGCTACTGGGAAAACCATCGCTTTGACTATGCGAACCTTTGTTGGCAGGGTGATGTCTCGGCTTTTGATTAAGCTATCTAGGTTCACCATAGCTTTCTTCCCAAGAAGTAAACGTCTTTTAATTTCATGGCTGCAGTCACCATCTGCGGTGATCTTGGAGCCCAGGAAAATAAAGTCTGTCACTGCTTCCATTTCTTCCCCTTCTGTTTGCCAGGAAGTGATGGGAGTGGTTGCCATGATCTTAGTCTTTTTAATGTTGAGCTTCAAGCCAATTTTGGCACTTTCCTCTTTCACCCTCATCAAAAGGTTCTTTAGGTTTTCCTCACTTTCTGCCAGTAGAGTGGTATCGTCTGCATATCTGAGGCTGTTGATGTTTCTCCCAGCAATCTTGATTCCAGCTTGTGAGTCATCCAGCCCTGCCTTCCTCATGATGTACTCTGCGTATAAGTTAAATAAGCAGGGTGACAATATACAGCCTTGTCGTACTCCTTTCCCAATTTTAAACCAGTCGGTTGTTCCATGTCCAGTTCTAACTGTTGCTTCCTGACCCGCATAAAGGTTTCTCAGAAGGCAGATCAGGTGGTCTGGAACTCCCATCTCTTCAAGAACTTGCCACAGTTTGTTGTGATCCACACAATCAAAGGCTTTAGCATAATCAATGAAGCAGAGGTAGATGTTTTTCTGGAACTCTCTTGCTTTCTCCATGATCCAGCGAAGGTTGGCAATTTGATCTCTAGTTCCTCTGCCTCTTCGGAAACCAGCTTGTACATCTGGTAGTTCTCGATTCACATACTGCTGAAGCCGAGCTTGTAGGATTTTGAGCATGACCTTGCTAGCATGTGAAATGAGTGCAATGGTGCGGTAATTCGAGCAATCTTTGGCATTGCCCTTCTTTGGGATTGGAATGTAGACTGATCTTTTCCAATCTTGTGGCCACTGTTGGGTTTTCCAAATTTGCTGGCATATGGAGAGCAGCACTTGGACAGCATCATCTTTTAAGATTTTGAGTAATTCCGCTGGAATGCTGTCACCTCCACTAGCTTTGTTGTTAGTGAGGCTTTCTAAAGCCCACTTGACTTCACTCTCCAGGATGTCAGGTTCGAGCTCAGTGACTGTACCACTGTGGTTATCAGGAACATTTAGATCGGCCTTATAGAGTTCCTCTGTGTATTCTTGCCACCTCTTCTGAATCTCATCTGCTTCTGTTAGGTCCTTGCCATTTTTGTCCTTTATTGTGCCTACCTTAGCATGAAATTGTCCTTTGACATCTCCAATTTTCTTGAAAAGATCTCTAGTCCTCCCCATTCTGTTGTTTTCCTCTATTTCTTTGCATTGCTCATTTAGAAAGGCCTTCCTATCTCTCCTTGCTGTTCTCTGGAAATCTGCATTCAGTTGGGTATATCTTTCCCTTTCTCCCTTGCTTTTGGCTTCTCTCCTTTCCTCAGCTATTTGTAAAGCCTCGTCAGACAGCCACTTTGCCTTCTTGCATTTCTTCCTCTTTGGGATGGTTTTAGTTGCTGCCTCCTGTACAATGTTACAGACCTCCGTCCAAAGTTCTTCAGGCACTCTGTCTACCAAATCTAAGCCCCTAAATCTATTTGTCACCTCCACTGTATATTCGTAGGGGATCTGATTTAGGTCATACGTGGAGGGCCTAGCGGTTTTCCCTACTTTTTTCAGTTTAAGCCTGAATTTGGCAAGAAGAAGCTGATGATCTGAGCCACAGTCAGCTCCAGGTCTTGTTTTGACTGCCTGTATGGAACTTTTCCATCTTTGGCTGCAAAGAATGTAATCAATCTGATTTCGATGTAGACCATCTGGTGAAGTCCATGTGTACAGTCGCCGTTTGTGTTGCTGGAAAAGGGTGTTTGCTATGACTAATGTGTTCTCCTGACAGAACTCTATCAGTCTTTGCCCTGCTTCATTTTGTACTCCAAGACCAAACTTGCCTGTTATTCCTCTTACCTCTTGACTGCCTACTTTAGCATTCCAATCCCCTATGATGAGAAGGACATCTTTTTTGGGTGTTAATTCTAGAAGCTGTTCTAGGTCTTCATAGAAGCGGTCAACTTCTTCCTCATCAGCACCAGTGGTTGGGGCGTAGACTTGGATTACTGTGATGTTGAAAGGTTTGCCTTGGATCCGAATGGAAATCATTCTATCATTTTTGAGGTTATACCCCAGAACTGCTGTTCTCACTCTCTTGTTCACGATGAAGGCTACTCCATTTCTTCTAAGGGATTCCTGCCCACAGTAGCAAATATAATGGTCATCTGAATTAAATTCTCCCATTCCTGTCCACTTTAGTTCACTAACTCCCAGGATGTCGATGTTCAGCCTTGACATCTCACGTTTGACCACATCTAGCTTGCCTTGATTCATAGATCTGACGTTCCAGGTTCCTATGTAGTATTGTTCTTTGCAGCATCGCACTTTCCTTTCACTTCCAGACACATCCACAGCTGAGCTTCCTTTCAGTTTTGGCCCAGCTACTTCACTCTTTCTGGAGCTACTAGTACTCGTGTTCTGCTCTTCCCCAGTAGCATAATGGACACCTTCCGACCTGAGGGTCTCATCTTCCAGTGTCATATCGTTTAGCCTTTTTGTTCTGTAATCCATGGGGTTTTCTTGGCAAGAGTACTGGAGTGGGTTGCCACTTCCTTCTCCAGCGGACCACGTTTAGTCAGAACTCTCTGCTGTGACCTGTCCATCTTGGGTAGCCCTACATGGCATAGCTCACAGCTTCATTGAGCTACTCAAGCCCCTTCGCCACGACAAGGCAGTGATCCATGAAAGGGAGCTGCCTGCATAGGGAGTTGTAATGCCCTAGACAGGATCTGCTACATTTACTGGTTGCTGCCTGGCTAAATAACCAATAAACATGGTCCCAAATTAATTCCAATCATGTATCCTGCAAGTTTTTTGGGGGAAACCTGGGCAACCTCTGTTTATACCAACACACAACCTCTGTTCTTCAATCTTTTTTTCATGCCGTGACCCCAAGAAATAAAAAAATAAAGCATGAGACTGGGTACCCACCGCCTATCCCGCCCTCCAGGACCTGATTTGCTCACCCACCTGCCCCGTTTTCCCCTGTCTTCTGTGTCTTTACAACAACTCTGTGAGGTAGCAGCCTGAGCAGGGCCAGCCTTAGGAGCTGTGGGGCAATACAGTGAGGAGAAGCTATGCAGGACTATATCAAGAACTCAGTTTTGATAAGGCATGTCCAGGTTCCCAACCGGCCCCGTCCTTACCTGCGGCTGTCAGACTCTCATGGGGCCTCAGAGACACCCTGCTCTGGAGGCTGGGAAGGGCGGAGGTGTGCTGCCACCAGCCTGTACAGCTGGGCACTGCGCCTCACGCTGACATGACGGCAGGGAGTGATGAGTGCGAGTTGGCTTGAGTGTGCCCCTCTGAGGAAGCCCAGCCCAGCAGTGCGAGGTCCCGCTCCACGGTCGCGTCTGGGGGTGGCCGAGGGCGCCCCAACATAGACGACAGGCCGAGGAGTGGGTGGAAAGCCTGACCACCAACCAGACGAGGTCTGGAGGCATGAGTGTCGGGCCAGGCCACACCCCCAAGGGGCTAGGGGAGACAGGGCAGCCTCCTTACACCATTTCTTGCCTAATAGCTTGCCCGGACATTGCAGTGGAACTCCTGCGGAGCTGAGACAAGGCCCAGGCAGCCAGTGGCTCTGGTCGGGCAAGATCAGTGATGTCATGCAGGGGGAACGTGGGGGAACTCAGTTCCACTAGTTAAAATTAGGGCTGACTCCGTCCACTTCACTCTCCCTCCTCCCCCCTCCCGATTCCTCTGCAAAGAGCTTTTCTTCTTGGTTGGCCAGCACTCAGAGGGTTAAAGGGAGCGACTCCGGATTCCTAGGGGGCGAAGGGCTGCAGTGGGGAAGTCCTGTCCTGCACAGCCCCCTTCCTCGCTCCCTCCAGCCACACACGTGGAGTCAGCAGCTGCTCTGGTGAGTCTGCAGCCCACTGGGGAGAAGGGGCATCCTGGGGGTGCAGTGGCGAATCGAGGGGGGCCCTGGAGGGGACGGAGGGGAGCAGGGACTTTTTGAAGCTGCTTTCCTGACGTGCCAGGCGTAAGCGGGCTTTGGTGTGGGGAAGCGCCCAAGGGTGCCATCCGGAGTGATGCCGCCCCTCAGCCCCTTCCACAGGTTCCTGCCTCATTCTGTTCAGCCAGCCTCGGCTTAGAGGCTGCTGCCCCCGTGCCAATTTTCAACTTCCCTGGCAATTTTGAATAACTCTACCTCGCCTAGCCGCGAAGACCAAGGAAAGGCTTTCACCGCTGTCTCTCCAGTCCAGAGCGTTTCACTGGCGCTCTGGGTGTGAGGCGTCTTTGGGAGACTGTCCCCATCGCTATTGGAGCTGCAATTGGGGAGGGGGGAATTCTTCACTTTCTGTTCTGTAGGCGCCAGGCGCTGTACAGAACTGGCTGGCTCCACCCACTTGTCACTGACGTCGCTGCTGGCTAGGAACCAGCCGCGGGTAGACCTGGGCTCCACCAGCCTCCGGAGCCCAGGTCTACCCATAGGAACCAGCCGCAGGTAGACCTGCGCTCTGCCAGCCTCCGGCTTATGACATCACTTCCAGTGGGCAGGTCCTGACACGTGCCATTCAAAAGTGAGTTCCTGTTCTTAAATCATTTAGAACACACCATGGGGCAAGACCATGCCCCCAGGGCTGCGAGGGAGGCTGTGGTGAACAAGCATGGCTCCTACCCATCGGGGGCGGAGCCTGTCAGCGGCAGATGCCCACCTGAGCCAGTGCTGGGAGAGATCAGAAGACAGGCCCTGGAGGAGGGGATCCACCTTAAAGCCAGTGATGGTGGCCAGTGATGAGGGGCCTTTGGGCTAAGGCCCTGGAGGAAAGCAGACCTCTGACAAGCTCTGAGTTTCTGTCAGGACCCAGGGTGACGCAACCCCCTCTCCCTGTGCTCTGTCTACCCTTGTGCCCTGTGCTCTGTCTGAAGCTACCTCCTGTCCTGCTCCAGAAGTCCCGATGACAGGGTGCACCTCCACCCCCTTCCTAAAAAGGGAAGTGTGGCACCAGCTGCCGGGGAACCCACCTCACCAATCCCTTTGTGAGAGTTGGGGCATGCCCCAGGGCTCAACAAGGCAGTGTCATGGTTAGATTGGACCCAAGCCCTCTCTTGCACAGGCTTTGAAAGGCTGCTGCAACCTCACAAATGAGGCTTCACAATCCCATTGGGGTCCCAACCCACAGGTTGAAGGGCACTGCACTAACACCATGCAAGTTTCTTTACAATTCCTTGTTCTTGGTTCCCAAAAATACATGATGAGATGGAATCAAGCATTGCAGCACTGAAGCTACAAAATTTGTCCAGCTTGAAATGAGATTGCACACAACACTAAGGCAGTATCCTTAAGAGCCAGTTCCCCAAGACCTGCTTGCATAACCTAAATGGAAAGCAGGTCAATCTATATGTTGTTAGGCCCTAAAAGTCAAGAATAGAATGATGTCCTCTGAATTCATCTTTCTTTGGAAATTCCGTTCCAAAATGAATTGATTTACATTCCTTCATCTTTATTTAATTAATTGGCTCAGGTCAGGATGTTACTCATTTAAACTACTATGTGTACACATTTGTATTTTAAATGAATTACTATTCCAGGCAGCCAGTGTCTTCGGATAGTTAGAGACTGTGGGTTGGATTTTTCAGAACATATAGTTGGAGAGCAATGAAGCAAAATGACAAAAGAAACAGGAAAATAATTTGAAGGAAAGGAATTGTGTGTCTCATATTATGCACCTAATATAATTGGTGAGTTCACGACATCTGCCACTTTGAATATGCTGAAATCATGTATACAGTCACAATAAGGCAACAAATCAACACATTGTAACAATGATAGTGACCTATTCTAGCAAGGGAAAGAACTGCTATTGATTTCAGTAGCTTCAAATTAGTCAAATTAGTCATTCTGTACACAAATATTCCAATTTGCTCGTATTGCCTGTTTTATGCCAGAAACTTCCAAGAGAAGATTTTTTTTCCCTGGTCTTCACTGATAAATTCACAAACTGAACTTAGCTACATATGTAGTAGGAACTTGTGAGCATCCTACCCCAGGAAATAATGATAGTCCTAACAATACATTTTTGGCATCTCTTAAAAATCCTCCCGAGTTTTGCCTTGAGGAACTGCCAAACTTGTTTCAAATTTCATATTACCTGAAGTCGGGTGAGAATTTACAAATGATTCACCATTCACTAAATTCGATTAAAATATATCACTTTATGAGGCATATTTACTACTTTAGGTACCACATCAAAAACCTGGAGATGGTGGCAGGTGTGAATTTGGAGTGAATGTTGGAATGTGCAACATCTTGCGAAACTAACTGCCCATTCCTATCCTCACATTTCATTGGCAAATCTTGCTATCTGCCAGCATAATGCCACCATTGTTCAATCTGCTCCTCTGTTCTGTGGCTCACTGCAGACAGCATAATAGCTGGTAAGTGGCAGCTATTAATCATAATCAGTGGCAGCAGGACTCAGAACCTCTACTGTCCCTGGTAAGTTGATAGCAGGGCAGATCAGATGAGGTCTGGGGTAGAGTTCAGAGTATGCCAAGGTGGCTCAAGGGCAGGAAGGGATGAATTTCTGCAGTAACTCGATACATCAGCTCCTGTCCCCCTTACCCAGCCCAGACCCACCCCTAAAGTCTCCTCAGACTTACACCAGTCAAAGATCTGATGAAAGCCTGAGGAGATCCATTGAGGACCAAGCAGACATTGGAGAGGTGAGCCACCTCTCCTGGGCTGCATGCTCACATTTGGCCTTGGACAGGATTGGGTGATTAGTCATGTTACCTGACACTAGTCATGTCCTGAAACCTTGAAGTTTCAGTGGCAATTTCAGACAGGAATCTAACCAAGTACAAAAAATCCAAGTGTTTTGTCAGAAAGCTTTGTCTGATCTCTCACGTCATGATCTGATCCAGTACCTCCTGTCTGGCTCCTTTGCATTTGGCATCATGAGACATGAGGCATGTCAGTTTTCTATGTGTGAGGCCAAAGGTAAACATTACAAGAATGGAACTGTAGTAGGGGCAAACCCACTACATTTGCCATTGTTTCCAGTGTATATTGCACCCTCCCAGCCTGCTATTTAAAAAAGAACCTACCAAGCCACTAAGGGCCTGATGCTATCAGACTTTCCAGACCTAATACAGTCACAATGCAACCCTGTGATAAGGGAACAAATGCTCTCTTAGCTTGAGGAGGCCTCTGTGACTGCCCACCCCCTGCAGGATGCAGTGCATGCCCAGTTCTAAGAGATGTTAGAATAAGGTAATGCCTTAGTTGGCCCTAAAACCTGCACTTCCAAATCTGCCAGTACATCACTGCTTTCCGTGTTGAGCCGCACATTTGCGACGGCCATTCTCAGGGCAGTGGGAGGGCAGCCAGCATTACTTCTGCACCAACTCGGCATTGGATTGGACTGCCGTGTTATGAGGCATATTTACAGCTTTAGATACTGCATCCAAAACCTGGGGGTTGTAGCATGTGGGGGTTGAAATGCTTCAATTGCATAGCTGTAACTCCAGTTTTGACATTTTGCTCTGACTCTCGGCTGAATCAAGTCATGCGCAGTAGTGCTGACTTTATAATGGCATGTCAGCCGTCTGCCACCCCAATATTTTTTGGGGGGGAGGGCGGCTGAGCCATCCCAATATTTGGTCCCCCACGCCTCCCCAAAGAGCAGAGCTGAGCGCGAGCATGCGGCAGAGTGGGGGGAAGCGGCAAGGGGAAATGCGCACTTCGCCGGCTCCTGGAGCAAACCCTCTTCGAGATAGAGGTGGTGCAGTCCACCACAGAGTGCCTGTGCAGAGGGCCAGGGGCAGAGCTTGTACGTATGTGACTTAGGTGAGCAGGAGCAGTGGCGGTGGCTGCCATTTTGAGGGGCTTTCACCTTGGCTGACACTGCTGGCTTTTCTTGTAGTGTGTCATTCGGCCCGAAAGACTCTGCTGCTTTTTCCTTTGCCTGAGAGGGAACAGGAGGGGGCCTTTGGTCACTCTCTTGCCTCCTGCCTTCCACTGTCGGAGCCTGTAGCACAGGGATGGCCTGGCCCAGCCTCACTGCTGCTGCTTCTTCACCACTGCCACCTCTCCTCCTTCTTCCTCCTTCTGCCACCCACCGTCACCATTTGCCCACCCCTGCTGGCTCTGGGGTGCCAAGCTTAGGCTATGGGGACCAGGCTGCTGAGGCTAAGCAGCGGCAGAGTGGGCAGGCCGGTCATTGTGAACAGTGTAGCAGGGACGGGGGAGCTTGGCAGCTTCTTGGTGGCCTTATCTTGACATGGCTCCTGCACATGCTGCTAGCAGCGCAACCACCGTCGCCTCCACTGCTCCGCCCATGCCTTCGGCTGCGGGTAGCAAGCCAGTCCATGCCAAAACTGCCCAAGTGGTGATGGGGGAGAACACGCGTGCCTTCCCAGCTCTGGGAGCCAGTGAAGTGCACGGTCGTCCCCCCCACCGCTCGGGCAAAATTGCCTGAACAGCTGCGGGGAGTTCTCTCCGCCGCCACTGGGGCAAATGGCGATCTCTCTCCACCATGGCTTATCCAAAGTTGGCAAACCATGAGGGAGAGAAGCCACACACCCCAACGTTTCAATGTTGTGACATCGTGATGTTGCGTGCCATGGGCGCTGTTTCAAGGGGCGTGGCTGCATCAAGGGGCATGACTGCAACAAGGGGCATGGCTATGCCACCCAATGTTTAACGCAAGTTGGCGTGCCTGGTCATGCGTATCATTAACTCTCTCTGTGACTTACTAATTTAGCCACTGACTCACAATTCTGACACCTCAAATGAGTCTGTGCACTTCATTACTTTCTTACGGCTTCCACATCAGAAAGAACTCTTTCGGAGATGTGTGCCTGGGCTCCGCACCAGGGACACACTCCAGACTTGCTCACTCACTGCTCCTGGGGCTGTCTGTCTCCTCGTCTGCTGCATCCAGGGATCCCAAAGGGGGGGGTGGCCTGCACTTTGGAGGATGGTGGAGCTGAGGCGAGGGAGGCAGGAAGCAGGGCTCCTGCTGGTGCACCTCGCTTGCCTGCTCAATCTGGCTTAGGCCTTGGTGGAGTGGAGGTGAAGGCAGTGGGAGATGGTAGCAGCAAGTTCCCGATCACCGCTGGGGTGAATTCCGGGGCGGGCCCGCGGGGGCACCCACCACCTTGTCACCGAAGCTACCCCCAACGGCTTCCGCATCCTCACCTGTTGCTGGCACTGGTGGGCTGGGAGGTGGTCCTCCCCAGGCGGGAGACGTCCTGAGCAACTAGCCGCAGGGCAGGGCAGGCCACCCCTCAATTCCCAAGAAGCCGGGCTGGAGGGAGGAGTGGCGGGGCTTCCCCTTTTTGAAGGCGGCCCACACCCATGATGAGGGGAGTCATAGGGAGAGCGAGGGGAGGCATGGCCTTCACAAGACAGTGGGATGACCGGCGCCTCGCCACCCTCCAGCCAAGCCCAATCCCTTTTTGGAGCCCATACATGGATGGCCTCACCCAGGGGGCCCGGGCCTTCAGCCTGGGGGCCCCACAATGTGGAAGGTGCCACAAAGAAGCCATGAGCAAACATATCAGTTCTTCGCTCCACCTGTGGGGCATACCCAGCACACACCACAGGCTTCAGTGTCCTGCACAAATCTTCTAATTCTGATCTTCCTCCACAGGAGGGAGGGAGCGACAGAAAAATCAAACGTCTCAGTGAATGGCTAGCCGGCCTGAGCTATTTTATTTCCTTTTGTACTGAGTATATTTTGGGAGTTGTGATGTGAATGGAGGGGGGAGAGGTTTCATCACAATGGGTATTATGGATCTACTTTTGGTTTTCCTCCAGTAGCAGCTATGCATACTTGCTTGTGCAACAGCTGCAGGTCAGCCTTGCTTTGGTGGAAAAAAAAAGTCTCAATAAATGAATGATCTGCTGTGGCTGGAACTATTTTTTCCCTACTGCTCTACTAAGTTATGAAGTGAATGGAGGGGGGAGGAGTTTTCATCGTGGTGGCCAGTTTTCCATGGAGCTGAAGTTCCCTGCAGCAGCACGTGCTCACTTGCTTGCTCACTCACTCATTTAGGCTGTAAATGAAATTGAGGTTTGGTGGAAGGCGTGAAGCGCTGTCAGCAGGAACATTAAGTGTGAAAACAACAACTCTGACTGCCCCCCACACCTCCCATTTTCGACCATATGTAGTCGCATGTGTGTGCACCTGACCTGCCAAGCACTTTGCCCCCAAAAGGCTTTTTACTCTTGAAAATGACTTGTGAAATTCCAGGATGGAGTCACCCCAGACGTCCGCCAGGACTTGTGCACGAGTCAATTCATGAGGGCGGGGGGAGACTCCTGAATCGACTCGGCTCAAATTTTGAGACTTGTGCACAACACTGGAATGTAGCTCTCTGAAACTCATTTCATTGACACCCTACAGGCATCAAATCAGAATAAGATGTTCCAGTAAGAAATGCATTTGACTCCAGCCACAGAAATGAAAGGCCAGTGACTAATTTTCCAAGTTCATTGCTTGAGTGTGTTCTCTTAGCCATTAGGAGAGAAACCACACAACATAAAAGTAATCTCAAGAATGTAGGTCAGTTGGAATATTGCTGTACCGACACTTGTAATGAAAAGGGCTGCAATGTATTTTAAAAATTCAAAGGGGTTTTTATATAGTTACTAATAAAAGATGCCAAAATGCTGTTAGAAGCAGATTTGAAGTGACTTATTGCTTGTGGTGATTAAACCCAGCAGGCTTCCTTGTTTTTACAAACAGCATGCAGGACCTTCTGTGTATAATTTGCTAGGATGCAGAATAGATTTTGCAACCACAGATGCAGGAATGGGGGTGATTTGGGCAGCAATCCCACAGACACGTCCTTGGCAATAAACTCCACTGAACTTAGTGAGACTTACTTCTAAGTAAACTCACTAGGCGTCGGATTGGTCGGCTGGTATCTTTCATGGAACAGAATGACATGAGAAAAAGTGAACATTGATCAGGATCAAAAGTATTGAATTAACCAAAGGTAAAAGCTGTGGAAACTTATTTGACTTTTTTCCTTCTGAATGGACTTCACAACCATGCCATAATACAAACCGCTTTTTCAAGCTTCTTCAGTGTCTAACAGCCCAATTTTATGGGCCAGTATTGGTAGGGGAACTAGTGTTCTTCCAACCCTCCCCACTGTGAAGGGTGCTCACCATTCACTGCCAGCATAGGTCTTCCGGGCATAGACATGATTGCCCAGAGTGTCCCTGCCAGCCAATTAGCTTAAAAATGGAGCGGCGGTGCTATGAAATGGTAAGCACTGCTCAGAATGGGGAATGGTTAGCAGGGATGCAGTGGTTGCGACTTTGGCTTACAGGGCACATACTTTCATTGGCAGAAGTAGCTGTCAATCAACCCAGGACAAAGAATGCCAAACAACGCTAAAGGAAGTGGTATTACTGGAGGTATTACTGATCTTTAAAGGCCACATGTATGTGGCAGAGCAGGAGGTCTGGTCCAGAGGCTCTTGCTCAGAATTATTGCTACACTTAAAAATATTTTTTTTTACATACGTTCTAAAAATTGCAATAAATGGGACCATTTGTTCCATTTTTTTCTTCCTGGGATCATTTGTTTTGGATGTAACAAAGCACGCAGGAATGGGATGCATTGGTATCCAGTCCCATTAATTCCAAAAAACATGGTGGTAGTTTTCATGAGCGGTGAGTGTCGCTTGGAACTATCTCTTTGGACCAATTGTCAGGTGAGTTACGTATCTGGGCAAGGTAGAAGGAGGGAAAAGGTACGTGCACTTTCTGGTTTGTTTAATCATAAATTTACCCAAACCTGAGTTTCACTTTAAAGTTAAAGTAAATTGAGGTCGGGACTATGAAAGCTAAGACACAGGAGTTAGGTATGGCAAGAAGTATAACTAAATAGGAACAAACATAATAATAAAGAAAGCAAGGCAGAAATAGGACAGGGAGCTGATTCTGAAAAGAATTACAGCTCAAGTCTAAAACAGGTCTAGTCTAAAGTAGGAGTACTCTGAGTAAAACAGGCCAGCCCCTTTCAATTAACCAGAAAGGCAAGGTGAGGAGCTATGTAAGAGTATAAAACTAGACCTTTCTTGCTAGTGCACCTTTCATAAGCTGCGAATGTTGCTTGGAATGAAGTGGCTCTTTGGACTAAGAGCGCAATCCTGGACTGGAGTTAGGACGGCATAAACTAAGCCAGCAAAGTTTAGACAGCATAAGGGCCACCATAAAACTTTTTTGGACCGCTCTCAGAGTCAGGAAGGATAGCTCATGCCTGTGTGCTTGCCTCTCTGACTCCAAGAGTGGTCCAAACATACTTTACAGTGTCCCTTGTGCTGGCCAAACTTTGCTGGCTTAGTTTATGTTGGCCTAACTCAGTTTAGGATTGTGCCCTCTGTGTCAGGAAAGTGAGTTAAGCAGCAGGGTGAGGAAGCCAGGGCACCAGACACTGCCCTTCACTTCCTTAGAGAAGAGAGGGACTTAATTCCCAAACAAACACAGCCATGCAGTCAGACAGCAGTTGGGTGGGGGCTATCCAGTGTTTTTCACAGAGTGCCATACATATGACTATATGCCTCTTGGGCATAGGTTGTGGGTGTGTCATCAGTGCAAGGAGTTCCAGGGACCCAGGGAATGGGTTTGCTCCCTATAAGCCTTGGTTGCAGACCTGGAGAAGTAGAGGCAGGCAAAGAGGGACCACGGTGAGACTTCTGGGGACTTACAGGCCTCTTCCCACCCTCACACGGGCAGCTCCTCAGCTCCTGAGGTCAGAGTCTCAGGGCTAAAGGATGTCATTCTGGAAAAGAGGGAAACAATCTCTTAGGGGAGACCCCTTCTTCAGGTGACAGTCCAATATCTAGTTACACTAAGGATACTCCTTGGAGGGAGGGGATCGGGGGCTTCTTGTAGTGGGTGAGTCTATAGTCAGGAACATAGAAAGGGGGAACGGTCATGGCTGTGAAGACCGCATGGTGACATGCCTGCCTGATGTGAAGGTACAGACATAATGTCTTTTCTAGATAGACAGGTAGAGAGTGCTGGGGAGGAGGTAGTGGTTGTTGTATATTGGGTTCCATGCAGTATAAACTCAGAAAAGGCAGGTGCAGCTTGAATGGTTATTGTAACAGGCAACAATTGGAAAAGAACAGAACAAAGGGCAACAGCACAATCGCTCTTCAGGATTCATATAGCTCAGGGCTCCTGAGTAGAGGGGTGATTAGCTCCACCCCTCCAGCCCTCTTCCTCAGGCTTAACCCCTAGCTATCCTCCTGTGTACATAACAGTGGTTGTGGCACATGTTGGCAACAATGACATGGGGAAATGTAGCTAGGAGGTCCTGCTCCCAGAGGCATCTGGTTGGCCACTGTGAAGCTGGACTAGATGGGCCTTCGGCTGATCCAGCAGCGCTGTTCCTATGTTCCTATTGTAGCTGCAAACAGTCAATTTAATAGGATGCTTCACTCAAAGTTGAAATGCCATAAAATGTGTGAAATGTTTCAATATACAAAGACATATACTAACTTTTCCAGGTGGTGAAAACCAGAAGGGATTGTGAAGAGCTCCAGAAGGATCTCTCCAAGTTGGGGGAATGGGCAGCCAAATGGCAGATGTGTTTCAACGTAAGCAAGTGTAAAGTGATGCACATTGGGGCCAAAAACCAAAACTTCACCTATAGGCTCATGGGTTCTGAGCTGTCTGTGACAGCTCAAGAGAGAGATCTTGGGGTGCTGGTGGACAATTCAATGAAGGTATCGACCCAGTGTGCGGCAGCAGTTAAGAGGACCAATTCCATGCTTGGTGTAATTAAAAAAAGGGGTTGAGAATAAAACAGCCAATATTATCATGCCATTGTACAAATCGATGGTAAGGCCGCACCTGGAATGTTGCCTATAGTTCTGGTCTCCACAACTCAAAAAGGACATAGTGGAGCTGGAAAAGGTGCAGAAGAGAGCGACGAAAATGATTACGGGGCTGGGGCACCTCCCTTATGAAGAAAGACTGCAGCGTTTGGGGCTCTTCAGCCTAGATAAAAGGCGCCTGAGGGGGGACCTGATCGAGTCATACAAAATTATGCACGGAAGGGATAGAGTCGATAGCGGGATGTTCTTTTCCCTCTCTACTCTCAAAACACCAGAACCAGGGGGCATCCGCTGAAACTGGTAGTTAATCCATGGAACTCTTTGCCACAGGAGGTGGTGATGGCATCTGGTCTTGATGCCTTCAAGAGGGGATTGGACAGATTTCTGGAGGAAAGGTCCATCGTGGGCTATAGGCAATGATGGATTGTGCAACCTCCTTACAAAGGTGGTGGGCTACTGGTACCAGGTGCAAGGGAGTGGCAACAGGATGCAAGCATCTTGTAGTCTCATGCCTCCCTGGGGCACCTGGTGGGCCGCTGTGAGATACAGGTAGCTGGACTAGATGGGCCTTTGGTCTGATCCAGCAGGGCTCTTCTTATGTTCTTTATGTTCTTATGACAGGCCTAATACAAAGATGATAATTTTTTTACCTGTTAAGCAGTTGGCTACACAATTCTTATATATTCACAATGTTTATGTGTTCTTGATCATCACATAGACATGAAACGTCCTATGCTGTTTGTTTGTTATCTCAGCAGGTGGGTTGGGGTTGGGGTCAGGAACTCCATCTGTTCTAATCTCACACTGCTATGGTCTTATGTAGGTTGAGGCCAAAAAGAGAGAAATCAAAATCAACAGAGCAGATGTTTTATATTTAGAATCTTCATTTTGCAACTTAATGACTTGCTACAAGAGCAAACATCTGGCTATGTGCAGAAGAGATTAACACGCTCCCCTTGATTTCTCCAGGACAGGTGTAATGAGCTTGAGGGAAAACAATCACGACAGGCTTTTCTCGGTTCTTAGTCAACTGTGAAGGGAGGAATACCAATAGAAAGGCACAAGGAGGTTACCCATCTTAGCATGCATTATTAATCGTAGGCCTTTGCTTGCAGGATCTGATTAATTCATAAATTACTGTCTCTTGGAGGTAATAGGTTTTGTGGTTGCTGGGTGAGATAAGTGGAAATGATTTGGGTCCATGATTCAGCCCTCACATCCAGAGGCAATCCAGAAGAATGCTGCTTGTATGCCTATTTGCAGTATAAAACGTATTATATCACGTTTAAAGCTAGGTGAGGACAGTACAGCTTCATTGTCCATAATTGACATCACCGTGTCCCCAAGTCTGAGTGGGTCTGCTATAGCATTGAGTTCACTCTGTGATCCCTGGTTAGCTGGGACTCTGTAGGGAAGAAAAGGTTGGAGACGTGTGTGTAGCATGTCTCCGGTGTTTATTCTGCCCCCCCCCCACAGGCAGTGGACGAAGTTCCGGCCAGCTGATTGGTTGGCAGGACACGCCAGCCCAGCTTCAACCCACCTCGGAGCAACGTGCTCATTTGGGCGGCAGCGGCAATCCCCTGCCCACCCACCCTGTCCAGTCTGAGACTAGCTGGTCGCCCATAGGGGGCTGGGTAGGAATTTGTTGCCATCGCCCAGATTGGCTGTAGGGTGGGTGGTTTTTTTGCCTACCCCAGGCTGGAGTTAGAGGGGAGGTAGGGTTTGATAACTAGGCAAGTCCCATGGTCACTTTAGGCAGGTATCATGTGAGTGTGGGTATATATATACTTAGTTCTCGGTGTCCATCATGGAGTGGCAAGGCGGGGGAGGTTTGGCCTGCTCATGCTTGCTTAACTGGCTGGGTGTAGTGGGCTGACTTTCTCTGCTGGGACGTTCCAGGCGCTTTGGCTCCTGCTGGGTGGCCTGGCGACCCAGCCGCTCCAACCTCTCGGGTGACTAAGAAGGGGGCCTTAGGACATGCACCTTTGGCACCTGGAGTCAGATGGTTCGCCCATAGGCTTTGGGAGAGGTGGACAGGCAGCTCCTGTCTGAGGTGGGGGCCACCCGTCCCCCCCCCGGGCGAGCAGGTGCCCCCTCCGAGGCCAGGGACGGCTGCAGGGCGAGCGGAACAAAAGCGGAAGTGCATGGACGGGCTGCCAATCAAATGGTAGTCCTGCCTAAGTCCCGCCCTCCGTTCCCCCAGGTCGTTTGTAGATCCCATTGCTGCTTTTAAGGGATCGGGGGGGGGGAGTGGCAGAAAGGAGGAAGCTTGCTTAAACTTGCATGGATATGCATGTTCACAGTTCACAGGCACACTGGAATGTGGAAGTAGTAAGCAGCAGTTTCTTGACGCTCCAAGCATCAATCAGAGTGCAGCTTGGGAATTTTTGAGCAGGTTATTTCAGGCTGGGGTGTGTGTGCCAGTGATTGCTTGCCTTTATAGGGCCATTCACCCTTATTTATTGCACTGTTCGTATAATTTGCAATAAAAATTTGGATACAAACACATAACATTGAAATTTGCTATTTTAATCAAGACATTTTGGAAAAAATATCACCAAAAAACCCACCCCTATCAACGTGATTTACTCCTGGGTAAGTGTGGATAGGACTGTAGCCTTTGGGATGCTTGGGAATTTTTTTAAAAACAGATTGGCAACTGCTTGGGAGGGTTGGAAGAGTGGTTCTTTATTTTAAATAAATTTTCAAACTTGTAGTTAGTGTAACCTTTATTTTATTTAATTAAATGTTGTTGTATGGGGGTGTTAAAAAATTTCCTGTTTGATTACGTCATTTCCATTAATGACATCAGCTCTATTTTAATGACATCACTTCTGGTGGGTTCTAACAGATTGTCATTCTAAAAAGTGGGTCCTGGTGCTAAAACCTGGTGAGAACCACTGTACTAAAGCATACTCAGATTGCTGGAAAGTAGAAAATGATAAGGTGCTGGATTTTTATCTGCTGGGCTTGAGCACCATGAATGCTACTAGTCAAAAGAAGACAATGGAGCTACTGACTGGTCACTTGATACTTGCAGTTATAGGGTGGACACATCGGTATGGAGCAATAAAACTTCAGTTGGAGACCAAACTACTTACCAGACCACTTTCTTACTCAGTGCCTAGGCATAACCATTTACCTCCCTGCTCAATTTCCCCATGTCTGCATTGTCTGTCTTCAAGTCTTGACACTTTAAAAATTGCTTTGCTTCATGTAATGATATTAGAAAATCCATAAGAGATATTCTTATTGAAAGGAAAAGTTTCAGTGCAGGAGCGTAGGCAGGCCAGGACTGGGGAGTCCATTGCCTCAGCTCCGCAGTGGAGTGGTGTTTTTTTTCATAATGTCCGCTGCAGATGGGGGAGGTGGCAGCATTTACCAGATGTGCCTTGAAATGGGCTCTCCCACCCACCCTGGCTGCCAAACGGCTCCAAATAGAGCTAGTTTGGAGCCAGGGCCAGGCATGTGCAGAGGAGAGGACGTGTCTGCACAGGCTTGAGGTGACGAGGGCGCACAAAGTGGGCATCATTGTGTCACTAGGCCCCAGGTTTCTGTTCCCCAGCTATGCTGCTATTTCAGTGCAGAAACCAAAGCACAGGAAGTTTGCAGAGTCTGACCACAAACCAACACAACAACCTGATAAAGACATGTAGTCCTAAAAACACTGGATATCAGAAGGATGATGAAGATTTGCAGATGGACCATCAGTTTTCACTAAAGCATCATCAGTTTCTCTAAAGCTAAGGGAAAAGGGGGCAGAGCATCCAAGGAGAAAGCTCCTGCTTTTTCAGCACAAATGGAATCCTGACAACACTAATAATAGTGATATTTATATGTATTACCTTTCCTTCTGCCATGTTAGTTGGAGAGAGAACCTGGCTGTGTCCATGTGTGAGCACATGTGGTGCTCGCAGTCACTGCTGCTTTCTCCAGGAAGGAACAATGCCTAAGGATGACTACAGGCTGATACAAAATGACAAGTCAAGTTGCATGCAGCATCTCACCATCTGCCAAGTCAGTCTAAAAAGGCCTCACACCATGCCAAGTGAAAACATTCATGTTGCAGTAGTGAAACTGGTGGAAAGTGGCATCCAATGGCCAAGTTCCCCAAGTTATTGTTAGAGAAAGATGTTACATGTATAGGTCATGCACCAGCTGAAGTTAGCACCAGCTGATGTTAGCTGAAGCATTTAGGGTGATGGATCCATTTTCCATGGGAGAATTAAGAACATGCGCTTAACTCTCTAACGTTGAAATCAACAACAAATTTCTTCAGTATGTTATGATCAAATTACATACTCCTCCATCACCAAAGAACACCCCAATTGATTCATTAACTAAACTTTTGAAATTTACTTTAGTGTGCAGGGGACTGTGGGGCGCCACTCCCCATACATTTAGATGTAGTTTAAAATCTATTGTAGCTGAGACAGGAAGTATGTGAGACCACAATAGAAGGGCATTTTTGGAATCATGGACTGAGAACACATTTTTTTCATGTTCTTGTGTTCATTCACCATAAAAAAAATGTATATTAATTTCCCTGTATTTGTGGAAGCGATTTCCAGAGTTTCAATTACCTGCGGTGTCAAATTGTGTACTATTCTGAGTAACGTGATGAAACCCTCCCATCCCATTGTGCTCATGACTAATCTCTGTTTGTATCCATGCTGGCCTGTTTTACTTGCATCCAATTAGCCTCTAGAGTTCCTGCGATCTGCATTAATTATCAAGTTATTGAAGTATTGTGAAATTAATTTTATCATAGGTATGTATGTAAACTAAATATAACTTATTCATAGGTTTTGCTACTATCTGCCATTTCAGGCATCTTGGAACCTTTTCCCCTGCATATTGATAGGGGTCTACTATATGTCTGGACACAATTTGTTGCATGCAAATGTTGATACTTCCTGTTTAGTCTTTTTTCCCCGAGATAAGTGACTATGACACAAATCAAGTTTGCTGTAGACTTTATACATCATCTCTCTGTCTGGTTCCCTCTCTTCTCCCAATTCCCATCAATGGTACAATTTTTCAGTGTCACTGGAGATGCTACTTTTAAAAAATGTTGGTCTAGATTAGATTGACTACACTATCAATTGTTTACACTATCAGCTGTTGAGCAGGGTGGTATATTCTCCAAACTTAATTCATTCCACCACAAAAGATATTTGGAAATAATCTGATACCAAGGAGCTCAGCCCATTTGTCTCACTCTCAGAGGGCAATCTTTGGATAGCAATGGTATCAGTGTCTTGAGGAAAATAAAAAGACCACCATTGTATGACATGGGCATGCCCAGTGGTGGGATTCAAATAAATTAACAACCGGTTCTATGACGTCATAGCTGGAGCCAGAAAAACCCCCGAAGCCAGCCTAGGTAAGCGAGTGGGCAGGGCCCGGCCATTTAACAACCGGTTCTATAGAACCTGGGCGAACCCCCTGAATCCCACCACTGGGCATGCCCCCATTCAAAGATCCAATATATTTTTTCTGAATATTTTTTGGGGGAGCTTTTGCTGATTTCTGTGAATTCTACTTTGGCTGACATTATTAGGGGCCCAATCCTGAAGCCCTTATTGCTGGCAGTACACATGTACTGCCTGCTCAAAGTTTTGCAAATGTGCCATAAAGCACATCTGCGGCACCGTGGTAGGAGGGAGACCAGTGCTGGGCTAGCGCCAGTCACTGCTGTGACTTGGTGCCGAGTGGGAGACCAGCTGGTGCTCCAGCAAATGGCCAGCAAAGACTCGAGTAGGTTGGGGCTTTACTCAGGGCTGGGGATTTTCTTGGGATAAGGGGATGAATGTCTCCTGCCCACGAGGAGACTCCGGCAAATGCTGTGGCACCCATAGGTTGCTGCGGTAGCTATTTTAGTGTTGCTTCTCCTCTGGGTGCCTGGCAGCTTAGGATTGAGCTGCCCATGGGTGTTGCCTATCAGATGATCTTAGTGCTGCTTTTTAGCTGAGTGCCATTTCACCATTTACTTTTTAAAACAAAAACGTAAGATTTTAAAGCATCTATCTCAAAATGTAATATACCATCAGACCTTGGCATCCGCAGGGGAAACCACAGATACGGAAACCAAACAGATAAGCAAATCCATGGGTCTGGGTCCAGTATGACCTCTGGATGCAACTGGAGATGTTCTCCAGTCTGAACAATTACTTGTAATAATAAAGAATCTCTAACTAGAAGCTTCAGTGAATGATTTCTCCTGATTGGAACCCCAATGAATTTCCTACAAAAACTGGAAGTTCACATTTTGCATCTCCCGGAGCATTTCTGAAAACCTCTCTGGTTGCATCTGGGAGCTCGGGTCTAGCCCTAGACCAAAATGAATTTCTGTTTTGGCACCTCCCGGAGCATCTCTGAGGGTTGTAAAGGCCAAAGCGGCCTCTGCAGGCCTCAGAAAGTCTCTGGTCACAACCAGATAACACCTTGGGTTATGTCCAGGAGCTCAGGTTTGGAACCACTGGTCTGCTAGATCCATGGCTAATGGATTCATGAATAAGGATCAGCTCAGCTCAGAGGCTGTATCATTGGTGAGGTTTAGTTAGGATTGTGCAGTGAATAGTGGTAACAGCAGCTACAGTGATTTTTTTTCCCCTGGGTTGGATATTATAGGCAAAACAAAAAAATGTAACTAAATCTGGATGAAGCCACACAAAATTAGAAGATGCCTTTGGCAGTGTTGGAAACGAATGCATTTTTTGGACTAGGTCAGAGTAAATTAAGGAATGTAGTAGTATTCAATTGCCATAGAATACCTGGAGTTAGTCTGGCACAGTTAGGCCAACAAAGTTTGACCAGCACAAGGGACACCGTAAAGTATGTTTGCGCCACTCTTGGAGTCAGAGAGGCCAGCACACAGAGGTGCACCATCCTCCCTGACTCCAAGAGGGGTCCAAACGCAGTTTACGGTGGCCCTTATGTCAGCAAAACTTTGCTGGCCTAACTCCAGGTTAGGATTGCACTCTAACGCAAACGCTTCACAGAAATCCCCATTTTTCCTTCTTTGTATTTGACTGCCATTTTGATATCGCATTAGTTTTGTATTCCCATCCTCCTTCAATGCCTTCATGGTGGCATTTGGAACTTCAGTGTTAGACTCACAGCCCAATCCAGAACCGCCTGGCCGCTGCAGGTACAGCAGTAGCCAAAAGGCTACTGCTGCATTCAGTGGCAGCGAGGCAGCAACTGGAGTCTCCCCGGGAGGGGATGTTCATCCCCTTCCCCCAGGGAAAGCCCTGTCGCCCACAGTGGGGCTCCTTGACTCACTACCAGCTGTTTTGCCAGTGGTGAATCAAGTAGCCCCATGTCGGCCTGCCTGAGCCAGTGCCAGGGATAAGATCCAGTGGTGTAAGCCACCACCAGATCCCTCCCCCCTGCAGTCAGATTCTCTCCTCCCCCAGCCTGCCTCCCCCTTACCCCAAATGGGCTTACCATCCGCTGGCACTGCTACAGCCCCAGCTGGCTGCCTGCTTGCATTGGGGCCTGGCGCTGAGTGACCATCGCTCCAGCACAAACAGTAACATGTCCTGAACGTGCTTTACTGCACGTTTGCAGCGTTTTTTGCTGGAGGTACGGGCATACCGCCAGCGATACGGCCTTCAGGATTGGACCCTAAGAGCACAATCCTAACCTGGAGTTAGGCCAGCAAAATTTGGTTAGCACAAGGCCACTGTGAGAACATAAGAAGAGCCCTGCTAGATCAGGCCAAAGGCCCATCTAGTCCAGCTTCCTGTATCTCACAGTGGCCCACCAGGTGCCTCAGGGAACACACAAGACAACAAGATGCCTGCATCCTGTTGCCACTCTCCTGCACCTGGCATTCTGAAGTAAAGCACGTTTGGACCACTCTCAGGGCGCAATCCTATACTGCACTGGAACGGCGAGGCTGGCCGGCCTGCACCATATCCTAGTGCAGTGTAGGTGAGGCTGGAGCCCCCCACGGCAAGGGCAGATTTGTGGGAGGATCTGCACCTGCTAAACAACAGGCACAGATCCAAGGAGACTGCGTGACCTGAATCGGGGTTGCGCTGCCTCCTGTACGGGCCTAGGATTCGTTCCTTAGTGCCAACATGGGGTGCTGCTTGGCACCTCTGTGTCGGCGCTAATGACGTGGCGCTGACGCAATGACGTTGCACCGGCACCATGCTTCCTTTAGGATGGCACTGCCCACGTCAGGGAGGATGGTGCACGTATGTGTGCTGGCTTCTCTGAGAGTGGTTCAAGCATGCTTTACAGTGCCTTGTGCCAGCCAAACTTTTCTGGCCTAAGTGTGCTGGCCGAAATCCAGGTTAGGATTGCTCCCTGAGAGATGGTGACTTATAGCTGAGTCTGGAAATGGCACAATGAGCTGTCCAAGTCCAAGAACTTCCCACTCCTCACACTAACTCTTATCTCATATATCTCCCTGGCATATCTGGATGTCTCCAAATTATAGGTGATATCCTCTATTGCAACAGTTTCCAAACTCTTCTGTGGCTCCTCCTTGGCTGCTGTGAACAGCCCTTATCTTTGAACATCAGCTACTTCTGAAAACAGGAAGTAGCTGCTGATTGTTTACCCAACCACAGGGATCAGAGGGGGCTGTGAAGCTCCAGGACCCTGTAGGAGGCCAGCGCAGCCCCCAAGATAAGAAATAATCCTCTTGGTAGAGAAGGTGCTGCTCTTGCTGTGGCGCCGTTGCTGATATTGGAGCAGAGCCAGTGGTGTCAATCAAATGATTTAGGAACAGGAACTCACTTTTGATTGGCACTTGTCGGGAACCCGGAACCAGCCACGGAGCCTGTTAGGATCCGGAACGCCCGTTCTGGTCCGTTCCCCCTGAATGACATCACTGGGCAGAGCCATTCCCCTGCTTTCAGTTCCCCTGCTGGGTCGAACCCATCAGTTTGGGAATCGCTATTCTACAGTGTATATATAAGAGTAGAATTTGACCATTGCCCTTTACAAATATGTGTGTTGCTGCTTTAAAAGGGTCAGATTTTAGATGACAGCATTTTCTGACATCTTGCTCTATCAAAAAAAGATGATAGTGCCAGGAAGCAAAACAACATCCCAGAATTGTTCCAGAATTGTTCTAGGCTCTAGAATACCATTGTATGCATAACTAGATTGATCAACAGTCTGTCTTTTTACTTTCTCAGATCTCTCTGCTGAGAAAGATAGATGCCCCTGCGCTGCTTCAAATTCCACATTAGTTGATATTTTGTGGCAAATGTTCATGCAACTATCATGTTAGTTATACAGTTGAGATTACTGGTGGGTGCTAGAGGTGTGGGTCCCGATTTACAACAATTTGCTAGCTATTTATTTGTTAAGATCACATTTGTTTAGTTATTTATTATTTCATTCAAGCTCATATCAATTATTCAATTTTTTTTGCTTCTTATTGCTTATGACAGCAGCTCTACAGGATCTGGGGAAGACTTACAGCTCAATCCTGGTGCTCACGGCTCCAGCAGCACCAAAATGGCAGCTGCCAGATGCAAAGGGTGGTGAGCCACCATCAGCAGTCTCCTCAGGGTCACCTCAGTACCGATGGCTCTCCTCGGCTCTGCCCGTATCAGACTGCCTGGCCCAGGAAGGAGGATAGGATATTGCGGCAGAATCTGCTGCCATCTCCGCCCCCTCCTGGGTCCAAATCCTCCCCCACCCAGTTCCATCCCTCCTCCTCACTCCTTCCCCAAAGAGGCACATGTGACTCGTATCATGGCAGAGTACAGGGTAGTAATGTGCTTATATGGTGACTTTCAATCAGATAGCTTGTTCTGTTTTCCTAGCCTAAAACATAGTGCGTACATGTAAAGAGTCAGCGGTCATATAATAACTCTGTAGAAAAGAATTATGTTTCTTTTTTTGAGACGTTATTAAAACAAATGCCTTTCCTGAACTGGAAATGCACTCCTTCAATTTCTCTGCAACTATTTATTTTCTACTGAAGCACATTGAACTGAACCATGGAATATGAGGTGGACAAGGTCACACTCATAACTCATTTCTGAAAAAGGGGGTGGTGGAAATAATTCATTAAAAAGAAAACAACACAAGGTTTTGGCAGTTTCTAACTCTACCTAATTTACTACCCATTATCCAGAGAATACATTACAAATTACAATAATATTCAAACTACGAGAAAAAAAGAAGCTTGCTGCTAATTGCGTGGCATTCTGTCGAAGCACCATTATTGCTGACCCACAGATCTGTCTGGCGGCTTTCCAGACTCTGCTTCCTTAAGTGTCTGCGCAATAAGGTAATCCGTTCATGTGAACATTACAGGGATGTCTTTTGCTTTTATCAGCAAGATGCAACCTCTTTTAGCATTTTTCTTGGATTTTTTGGGACTTTTTAAAAGGTTTTTTTTAAGGCACATTTTGTTAGAGCTGTACACAGACTTTGAACTGTTCCCATGTGCATGTTCCTTGTCATTTCTTTGCAGCATCACATTGTGACTTGCATGTATCTGTGAATTAGCCATAGCAGAAGAAAAGGTAACTGAATTTTTATCTCAAGTTGCTGTCTAGAAACTATTATACAAGCCCATAGAAGCGGATGGAGTAAAGATTTGGACAAAGACAAATTAAGGATTTGATTCTGGCAAATTATGAATGGACAATCCTTATGGTGTTGAGAATAACTTTTTGGACTCCAGTAGTAGTTACCTGGCATAACACAGTTTTCTAGCCTGTTCAGTAACATTCAGAAGAATGAACATTACAGACAGTACTTTGATACCACCTCTGACACAACACTTCTTCAGTGCAGTCAATGTGATTCATTAAGGGTGCAATCGAAGGTGCCCACTGGGCCAACACATGTGGCCTGCGATGGCCCAAAGATGTTGTGAAAGTGCCGTGAAGCACTTTTGTGCCAGCGCAAGGTGCATTGTGTCACACAGGGCGGGCTGAAAAGCGCCCTGCTTTTTCCCGCCCACTGCGCCCTCCCCTGCAACTGGCACCCACTGTCCCACATCCCTTCGCTGCATGCTTTATATGCCTCTGGAGGACAGCAGTGCCCCAGGGGGAGGCCATAACACTTCTTGTTGGAGGATGGAATTTTAGCAGTAGAGTCAGAACTTGATGCATTCTGGAGCAAGGCTGGCAGGAGCAGAGAACGTCCATGCGACCCTATGGTGGGTTTTTCACTCCTATAAAATAGCTTCAGAGGCTTGGAAAATGGTGCGATTGGCTGCAAAATGGTAGGGACCCCAATTTTGAGGCTTTTTTTCTTTTTCTTAAATTCCATGGTGAGTCAAATCCATGGATTTGAGATCTGCAGTTACAGGTTTGACTGACATATAACGGGTCTATGGAGCTGACCAAAGAATACAGAGGGTTTATGTCAAAACACATCAGGCTTAGGCTAGTAGCTCTGAGAGGGCAGAGGGAAGAAATCTTGAAGCTTATTGCCTTTTTTCCTTTGCCACCCAGGTGTCATGAAAAAAAGACATGAAGAAAGTTACTGTAGGAAAAGGAAAAACACACACACCATTCAATTCCCCACTATTGGTGAGCAATCAGAATACTGTACAGAAATACTTGTGGGATGCAGTGGGCAGCCCAATACCACCGTATGCCAGCAAGGGAGGCACAGCAGCGCTGATGCAGGGAAGGCCAAATCCAAAGGAGTGGGTGTGCTGGATCCAAAGGGCCCACCAGCGCTGGAGGACACAGGCGGAATGTGAAGGAGACAGTGGCGCAGAAGGAGGCACCGGTGCAGCGCCAGCAGTGCGCACATGCACACCGGGCCTTCTCCACCAGCACACCTGTGCAGTACCTGTCAGGTCCCGGGGCAGTGGTGATGGGAGTGGCTTTCATGGTGATAGGAGAAGTGGCTGCCTAGGATTTGCCAGGCACCAGAGGGTGATGTCGCCTGCATCCAGGCCTGTAGGCTGGTCAGGGGAGGTGTGGAGGGGCCCTGCCAGCTCTTGGGGCCCCATCTGCAACCCCAAGTAGCCTCTGGGAGGACCTTCCATGCCCTCCAGAAGGTTCTGATGGGCTTGCACTACCTGGCCACAGGGAGATTCCCGGGCGATGTTACCCATTTCCATGGCACCTCATAATCCTCCGCCAGTCAGTGTATGGATGCTGTCCTGGATGCCATGCTCTGCCACATCCCTGAATTAATCACCTTCCCCACCACTGAGGCGACCTGTGGTGTGTGTAGGAGGGCTTCTATGCTGTGGCAGTGTCCCCCAACATCATCAAGGCAGTGGATGCCACCCATGTAGGCATCCTCACCCCTGTAGAAGCTCCAGGCCTGCTCAGGAATTGACACCACCAGCACGCCCTCAACATCCAGGCCACCTATGATGCACAGGGATTCTTCACCAGTGGCATGGCCAAGTTCCCTGGCAGTGTCCATGATGCCCATGTCTTCGATGGCCCCGCTTTCCAGCCAGTACTAGCCACCTGGCCTGAGGGCAAGGGCTGGCTCCTGGACAAGGTGGGGCCTTGGGGGCCTTGCTGACAGGCCTCTCCCACCCCCAGGTGACTGCTGCTATCCTCTGCCCTCGTGCCTCCATTCCTCCTTATGCTGCAGACGTCCCGGGGCCCATGGCCCGGTACAGTGCAGCCCACTGGAGGACCCGCCTGGCCATCAAGCAGGCATTTGGGCTCCTGAAGATGCACTTCTGGTCCCTGCACCTGTCTGGGGACCGCCTGCTGCAGACGCCAGGGAGGGCCGCCAATATCTTCATGGTGTGTACCGTGCTACACAACCTGTTTGTGAGGAGGAAGACACTGCTGCTTGACCCTGAGGAGGGGCATGGCCCATGGAAATCCCACCAGTTGCAGAGGAGCCCCATCACCAGCCACAGCAGGACCCCACAGGGGTGCCCATCTGGGACCGCATGGCCACGGAGTACTTCAGCTAGGGCTCGAAGTGAGGGCATGGCTGCCGCAGCGTGGCCACGGTGAAGGTGGGATGGGGTGACATGGCTGTAGACTGCCCTAACTGTCTCTCCACCCTCTGCATCCACAGGGTGCCTGGCCAGCAGCCGGCATGAAGCTCCCCAAAAGGCCTACTAGGGCCCAAGTGTGCCACCCAGACTATAGAAGAGCAACAGGACAATATTTTGGAACCAAATGTGTGTTGTCCATGGAACTCCTTGCCACAAGATGTGGTGATAGCACCTGCCCTACATGCCTTTAGAAAGGGATTGGACAGATACATGGAGGAAACCCCCACCACAGGGTACGAGCTATGACAGCCAAGGCCGGACAGGCAGATGAGCTGGCCCCGTCTGGTATCTTCCTTGGGGGTGGTGCCAAGGTGATAGTCTACCTTCCAATGCCAGATATAGAGGAATGGCGGCGAGATGCAGGTCTCCGGTTGTCTTGTGTGCTCCTACCGCTTGCCCTGCCGCCGCCACCCCCCCCCAAAGAATGGACACACACACCAAAGAGTTACAAAAATATAGGGGATTTAGTAAAAGTTAACAACAGGGGCACAGGAGGGCACTGCCAACGTGGCAGGGGGTTAAGGGGAGTGGATCCACTGGAGGGGGTGAGGAGAGTAGAGGGGCCCAACCTAGAGGTCCCAGTGGTCAGGGCCCATGCCCATCCGGTCTAGGAGGATCAACACTGTTGCCCCCATGGCAGCAATGTGGCCCTCCAAGAAGTGGCACAGCTAGGCCATTTTGCACCCAGACCTACTTAATTTTTTTACACCCCTCCATGGCAAAATTATTTATGAATTAATTCATTCACATTCTATACCTCCAAGGAGCTTCCTCCAAGGAGCTAATGGTGGTGTGCACTCCTTTGATCATCACAACAACCCTGCACAGGAGGTGAGGCTGAGATAGTAATAGTCATGACAGGAAATGAATAATAATAATGAATAATAATAATTCCGCATCCAACGGTATACAGCATGACCATATTATTCAATAAACTTGTGATTTTTGGAATTTGGGGTTCAGTGTGGTGACACCTCCCCCAAAGATGGCACCTGGGGTGCTGCGCCCCCCCACCCCATAGGTAGCTACACTACTGCCTCCATGTGGACCTGATTGAACACCACTGCAGCCCCCTAGGCTGGGTGCAATGGCAGGCCAGCTGGCTTACGCGCATGCTGGTAACCAGCAGGGCACGGTCATGACCTGGACTGCCCCCTTCAGGTATGGGAGGTGGTCATGCAGGGAGGCATGGGCACAGCACAGCCCCCAGGATGGGTTATACTCACAGTGGCAGGCCGCCCTTCTCCAGGGCCTCCTCTGCCCAGCTCCTAGGTGGCAGCGTGCCCAGGGCCACGGCACGGCAGCAGTTGGGACCTCTCGCCTCCTTCCCTCCATTTTCTCCTTGGCCATGGCCAGCGACCCACGGTTGGTGCAGGGTCCAGGGGCCCGCTCCTCACACCACCTTGCACAAGGCCCCCACCTTGCGGCCCCCCACCTTGCTCCAGGCTGCCTGGTTCGGGGCAGTGGTGCTCGCCATGAGGGTGGCGAGGTGAGGGCTGCAACCCATGGCCTGCCCAAGTGCACTGGCGGCCTCGGACATCCACACAAAGCATGCAGTCCAGCGGTTGGCCACTTGGTGTGCTGTGTGGCGCTGTCGCGCCCGCTGCATATGTCATAGCATGTGCACCTGTGTTACTGTGCACCACGGATGCCCATCAGCTGCGCCATGGGCATGGCCCGCTGGGATGCTACCCCATCGGGCCACAGGGGCACCCTGGCTTTGCCTAGTGCTGTGGTGGCGTCATGGCCCTGGCCTCATGTGTCCCTCAACCAGTTCCCTATCCCTCCCCCACACAGGTCCTCATGCGGGTGGGGGGTCTTGCTGTCATGGGTGTTATAGTGCTTGTGCACAATGGGGACATGCTGAGGCTGCACCTGGCCATCGCCAGCCCAACCACTGCTTCCCCAGAGCAGCAGCAACCTGTGGAGCAGTGCAAAGGCCAGAGCCGATGCATGTCTCCTCAGACTTGAGTCCCATTACAGTTGATGGAGCTTACTCCCAGCTATGTGTGAATATGATTGCTGCATGGGAGGCGGCGCTGGTGGCGGCAGGGTTTCACCTGGCAGTTGCCAGCCTAGCCGCCACTTCCCTGGAGCGACAGCAACCTGGGGAGCAAAGGGCAAGGGGTAGGCTGGCTGTGGCGTGGCTAGCTACCTCTGATTCCCCCCTCCTGCTTACCTGGTTGGGGATTGTGTAGCTGTGGCTGTGTGTTGGGGAGGCTGAGCCACTCACCTGTCGGCATCTGGGCAATGACATAGGCAGGCTCTTAGTGCCTCTGCAAGCAGGCACTGTTTGTGCAGAGTGCTCCCACCATCTAAGTCCCCTCTGGGAGGGGTTGTTTGTGCCCAGAGCGCTCCCCACTGCCAGCAGCCCAGCATAGCCCCATGCCACATGCATAACCACTCGGGCAGAAGTTGCTGTTGGGGCAGGGCTGGTGGTGTGCCATGATTGGCTGCTGGGGTTAGGCCGTATCCTATGCTCCATCGCCAGGGACCGGACCTGCACCAGGTGATGGGCTGGGCTCTGCTTGCACAGGGGGAGCACGTGCATGGGGGTCTATGGGGTACCTTGGATCTGTGCTCACCGAGGAGTAGGTGCAGCTGCACCTGGCGCATGGGGGACTTGTCTGCCCTCTGCCGGTGTTTGGATTTGGTGCTGCTGCGCCAGTCGGGGCCACGCCCTCAGCACAGCACACCCCTGTGGAGTGCCTTGCGCTGGCACCAGTGCTGCAGCAGCCATCGTGCACCAGCGTTTTCAGTCGCAGTGCTGGCGTACCGCTCATTGGGCCAGCCGAACGGGCATAGCGCTGGTGCAGCAGCACTATAGGGTTGCGCTCCACGTCACACCAGGGACATTCCTTCAATGTATTTATTTATATCTTTTTGGAACTGTGAAGAGTCTTGAAACGTAAAAGATTAATTTGTCCTACAGCTATCAATTAGATGCTGTAGGCAACTATGCCAGGTGGGAAGTGCCTTGAGAAAATATTCTATTAAATACAAAACACAAGAGATTTGCAAAAAAAATTTCAAGCTGCCGAAGCCTACTCAGTAGACATAAAATCAATGAATGGTATCTATTAGTGGATATTCATGGATATATATCTCACATCCTTGACCCAGCTGTATTATTATACTTACACTCCAATGAAATAAATGAGGCTTGTGACTAATTTCCCCACACTAGGACTTTAGTCTGACCGGTTTTAGGTGGATTGAAGCCTGGAAATGCATGATGGCCTTGGGGAAAATGCCAAGCTTCAGTTTTAATTCCTCAAAAATGTAAAATTATGATGATGATGCTAGATAGTAATTGTATGAAATGTTTTTTTTTAAAATGTACTCTTCTTCCACAAAGAGTTATTTGGGGGGCAGCAGAGAAACTGTGGACTTTGGGAAGATTTTCTGTGCCATTTTCATGTCATACGGTTACAGCCTAGTAATATAGGACTATCCTCCCTTTCCTGCCAACCATAAGATTCCTTTACTGCTCTACGCTTATGATACAGTAATTCTATCTAGAACTGTTGTGGTGCTCAGAAGAGCCCTGAAATCATGCGGGCACTTTTGCAAGAGAACTCCCCTGCTATAAATTACCTCAAAACTAAAATCCTAGCCTGCAGCAGGAGACTGCAGCATATACTATTATATGCATGTGTAGACATTTGCTAGACTCTCCCTAGAAATGGAGTTCAAGGACTGTTCCACAAACCTTTACCATCATTCCAGGGTACCCAGAAGGCTGAACTGGAGAGAAGAATGTGCAGTTTGGGATTTCCAGGCCAGACAAAAGGCTGAAACTGGGTTCACACATTATTTATGGCACTCCAATTACTGGAGAAAATTGGAAAATGTGACATTTTAATTTGGGAGCATGAACTTAGTACCATTAGCATTCCAGCTAACTATTTTCTTCTGCAAGCCAAGCAAGGGTATTTACAAAGATTTTTTAAAATGTTTCAAAACATTTCACGACCCACCAAAAAACAGCTCGTGACTCACTGCTGGGAACTGACCCACAGTTTGGGAAATGCTGGGATAAGCAATATTTCTCTATATTGTGAGGGATAAAGATCATGGGGAATTCAGTATGAACATTATAGTTATATGCAAAACTTCTAGCCATAGAAATCACCTGTGACATTGCATGTGCAGTTGAGGAAGTGCACTGCTCAAGACCATGTAGGAAATTGGAAGTTGGAGTGCCTGAGGCAGCAAAGGGTCACAGGCTCCATTGCCATTCTGGAAGGGTTCCTTAATATTTCAGCTGAATGTACAGTATGGCTAAGTGGAGTACATTTATCTCTGAGCCGCAAACATGCTTTGTCAAACAGCCTTCAAAACCTGGAACTAAATCCCCCTACACTAGATCAACTTTCATTCTAATTGAGTAGGAAATTAATCATTCTTAATGGACAGAATAGCTATTCATAAATGGGACCCTCATGGAATACTTGCTCTCTGGTACACAGAACTCTAGATTACTATGCACTTCATCAACAAGAATAACTTATAATAAGCATAATTAATATAGGCTACTAAAATACTGGTGAACACAAACTGAACTTAATTTATTATTCTTGACAGTGGCGTTCCTACAGGGGGTAAAACGCTAAGTTTCTCAGGAACTTGAGCTTCTGTGCAAAAAACCCCTCCAGCTGTCCTTCAGAGCCATTGGCAGCTCAGAGAATACACAGGAGTTCGGGTTCCTGCAAAATTTAGTGTGTTGCTCACTGTACTGGAACTGATTCTTGATCAATCGCAGCCATGGTTTTCTCCTCCTTTTCGGCAAAAAAGTAACCTCTGGGTGTTTTCAAACAACTGTAACTTGCCTTGGCGGAATTATCTGATGCAGGGGCGGTGTTATGGCATTTTTACTCATTTGGCCATATTGGGCCCTGCGTCTGGAGGGGCCCTATACTGTGGGGGCAAGTGGAGGACCTGCTGCCACAGCCAGCACCTTACTCTGCAGATGATGCTCTGCCATGGAATCTTCCATGCTGAGCAGTGACAGTAAGCTCACAATGTTATTTTTTTCCCATGTGCCAGTTCTTGTTTCAGGGTTCACATGGAAAGCTCATTCTGAATCAAGACAGGGCCAACCATTGTTATCAGTCAGATCACGTCCTTGAGGTCAAGCTCGATGCCACCCTCAACATGTCAATACCCTTTCTGGATTTTGTTCTTTGGAAATAAATAAGCCATGGGAGGCATGAAGAAACCATGCAGGGATGCTTTAGTCCTTTCCCCAAAGGCATGCTTTTAATTGCACACACCCCCCATGTGTTATTATTAGTTAGTGGGGGAAAACTTCTTTTGGAAGTCAGTGAAATCTTTTTTTCAATTGAAAATAGAACTTGCAGGCAGGGTTCAAAAGGGATTGGAATGGCACAGTGGCGTAGCTAAGTCAGGGCCGGGGGTACATTGCCCTGGGTACCATGCCTCAAGGCGGTGTCAGAAGGCCTCCTGGAGGCCTTAGAAACGCACTTCCGATTTTCTGCAGGAGACCTCCGGGAGGCCTTCTGAGGGCCAGAGGGGAGTGTATGGGAGTTAAAAATCTGGCCTCAGGTGCCAGATTCTGTAGCTATGCCACCAAAAAGCGAAAGGGCAAAGTACTAACCCCCCCTGTACCTTCCACCTAAGTTCTTCCTGATTTGTCACAGCCCTCATATGCTTATTTATTTTCAAAGAGTAAAACCCAGAAGGACTACTAGAGCATGTAGTGTTATTTGACCTCGGCAGCCCAATCCTGAGCCAAATTGGATTCCTGCAACAGCCAGGAAGCCGCAGGAAGCCTGGCTCTCCAGGAGGCTCCACGGGAGTTTACAGCACCTTTTGAGACTAAAGCATATATATATAAGGTGACCAACTTTTTTACAATGAAAAGGAAGACAAATAAAGAAGAAGAAAAAATATCGTAAATAAAAGAAATATTTTATTCATTGCAACAATAATAAGATAAATGCATAATAAAAACATTTGTAACATTTTATATTGTAATTATGCTTACATGCCTATTAATTATTATTTAAATGAGTACTTTTCCAATGAATGAATATTTTTTGTCAATGTATCGTCTTCTAACAATATATTGGAAATATCTGAACAAGAAATAGCCTTCATACTGAATTTTATGGCAAGTGCTGCAGCTGGAGTATCAACAGTCAATCTCGATTTCTCACTTGTCCAAAAATCATTAGCAATTGAAAAAAACTCTTTCAACTGCTGCATTAGTTCCAGGGCAGCACAACGTAAATTCAACAAGAATAAATAAATTTTCACATGGAATATGTTCATTTTTGAAATGGCTGAATATTTCCACCCATCTTTTATAAATTTCAACGTGTTGATTTGCCCATTGTATTAATTTTTCAGAATTTAAATATACATTCAGTCTTCTAATTTCTTCAAAGAGACAATTGTCGTCTATTTTAATGTCTGGCATTTCTTTAGATAAAAACTCAACACAAGATTCAATATCTGTCCAATATACTTGCGATGAAGTCAAAAAACACCATTGAAAACTGTTATTTCCTGTGATGTTTGTTTCAGACCATTCTTCAATATATTGAAAACATGTTTGGTAAAAATTCTGCACTTCTTTGATAAACTTTTCCGTTATGCCCGGATTTGATTCCTCTAAGTCTGACAATTTTCTTTTTATAATTAAAGGAAGAAATTTTTCTTCAAATTGAGATTAATATTGAAGAATAAAGTCATTCAAAATAAGACTAACTTCTGTAGCTGAAATGTGTTCACCTTCAATCTTTTGAATCGTTTTGTGAAAAATAGATGCTTGATTATGTACAAAATACATTAATATCTCAGATATTTCATTATTGAAAAATGATTCCAGGATTTTAGGACATTTGTCTAAACTTAAAAAAATATGAACTGAGAGGCTCAAATAATTGTAGAACACGCTCTATAGCAGGTGTTAGAGCAAGCCATCTAACTTTTGAATATCCTAAAAGTTTTTTGTATTCAACATTCGCTTCTTCACAAAATTGTTTTAAAGTAGCCACACGAACGGTAAAACAACTAAAATACAAATAAATTGTAGTAATTATTACTTCTACATCAATTGGCATGGCACATGATGCCATCAGTGGTGTCATCCAAATGATTTAGAAACCGGTACTCACTTTTGATTGGCACTTGTCCAAATGCCAAACAAATAATGATTTAGGCCAGCTCAACTGCTAGAAATCGGTACTCGCGTAGTGGTGCGTAGTGGGTGCATGACATCACTGGATGCCATGTTGATTGCATTTGACAAAATATGTGCATTACAACCTATTCCTAGTATTTTCTTTTGGAGTAAATCTTGTAATTTTACATACACATTATGTATGCGTCTTCACCCACCTTTGCGTCTTCACCCACCAAAATTTGTGTTTGTATTATCAGCTGTTAGTGCAACAACTTTGGATTTCAAATTGTTTTCATTTATTACTCTGTATAG
>JAJKFI010000113.1:3183367-3196148 GCA_029204185.1 Lerista edwardsae | reverse complement strand
TCCCGCCCAGCATTCTGGATCTTCATTACCAGATTCCATCGCTGGCTCCAGCCTCCCTTATGGGTTCCTCAGAAATTGTGGGTGCAGGTCTGAGGAAGCCAGGTGCCCCTAATGGCCGCATCCTGACCCTGGCCCCCTCGCCAGGCCGACATGCACACTGCCCCACCATTTCCTCCCCACCATCCTTCCTCCCAGAACCGCACCTGCGCCAGACAAGTTTGGCTGGCACAAGGGAGCTCTCGGGTCGATGCTACTCCTAGGGTTGCCCCGAACACTCTAACACCAACACAGGAATGCCAGTCAGCTCTCCCACTTCTGTGCTAGTGACGTAGCATTGATACAATGATGTTGCATTGGTGCTACATCTGTAATACATCTGTAATCTGCAATAATGCACCCTGAATTTCTCATAAGCACAATATTACAGGGGGAGGAGGTACCCCTCCCAAGCCCTAGAATAACCTTTGAACCATTTGAGGAAAATAGGTATCTTTGATCTGGCTTCTCCAGCAGCTAGTTGTTCTGCTCCCACAGTACAAAGGCAACAAATAACCTTTCATAACATTTTGGTTGCTGGAAGGATAATTCCTATGTGAAACAGAATAAAGCCATCAGCCCCAGCTCCCGCCCCACTATGAGAATCCTGTGCTGAGTTGGAAGCAGGAGTTTTCAGTAACTATTTCAGAGTTTTCCGTGTTTGAGGGGCTGATCTGGAGGAATATTATTTGAGTCTCATTCTGTATTCTTGCACCATTGACAAGACTAATTCTACCACAATCTTCACTCTTGTATCACTAATAAAATGCATTACTAGTATAACTTCTTGCTCTTGTGTCACTGAGAGCGCAATCCTAACCTAGGGTTAGTCAGGCTATAGTCCTTCAAAGAAAAGCTAAAGTCACTCAGGGCACAATCCTAAACTGAGTTAGGCCGGCCTAAACTAAGCCAACAAAGTTTAACCAGCACAAGGGACACCGTAAAGTATGTTTGGACCACTCTCGGAGTCAGAGAGGCCAGCACACAGACGTGAGCCACCCTCCCTAACTCCAAGAGTGGTCTAAACACGCTTTATGGTGTCCCTTGTGCTGGCCAAGCTTTGCTGGCTTAGCTTACAGTGGCCTAACTCCAGTTTATGATTGCACTCCAAGGTTGTAATTCTAACCTGGCGTTAGGCCAGTACAAGTAAGGCAAGCAAAGTTCGGCCGGCACAAGAGTCCCCGTAAAGCGCTTTTGGACCACTCTTGTAGTCAGGGAGGATGGCGCATGTCTGTATGCTGGCCTCTCTGGTTCTGAGAGTGGTCCAAACACGCTTTATGGTACCCCTTGTGCCAGCCAAACTTTGCTGGCCTAACTGTCCTGGCCTAACTGTCCTGGCCTAACTGTCCAGATTAGTATTGTGCTCTGAGTCAGTGTGATTGCAGTGTGCAATCCTAACCTAAGTTATACCAGCACAGTTAGGCCAGCAAAGTTTGGCTTGCACAAAGGACACTGTAAAGTGTGTTTGGACCACTTTCAGAACACAATCCTAAACTGGAGTTAGGCCAGCATAAACTAAGCCAGAAAAGTTTGGCCAGCACAAGGGCCACCATAAAGTGTTTTTGGACTACTCTCGGAGTCAAGAGGGTAGCTGACATCTGTGTGCTGGCCTGTCTGACTCCAAGCGTGGTCCAAACGTACTTTACGGTATCCCTTGTGCTGGCCAAACTTTGCTGGCTTAGCTTATGCCGGCCTAACTCAGTTTAGGATCATGCGCTCAGAGTCTTACACCCTTACATTTCTTAAGAGTGGTCTTACATTTCTTACATGATGACATGACAGTCAAAACAACTGTACCTCTGAAAAGGTCTATCCTTAGACAGAAAATACAAATTTCAGGTCTTTTGGTGGAACAATTTTTTTTTTGGCACCTCTTGCCCAACAGTGCCGACAAGATGACTTTTTATTCTAGAGTGCCCAAGGCAGTGATCAACAAGATAAAAAACAAAACAGAGACCCAATATAATAAGACAGCCAATTTATGATGAACACAGATATGTGATGTGCAGCCAGATATGTGACCTAAGTTGAAAAAGTTCTGTCTGTGGAGTTACATAGAACACATTCACATGAATGCTGTCACTAGACGTTGCAGCAGTAAAGCACTGAACATGCATGTGTATGACCCAGTCCCGGTCATATGACCCAATGTTTGAGAAATATAGCTATGGAAAAGCACATGCTTGGAATGAGCATCATGTGCTTAAGTAGTAAGTTGATGCATGGTTATTTCTTTGTGTCATACACCTCTTCGCTTTCAAACAATGTCAGGCCTAAATGTAGAGAGCAGCTCCCCCAATGTGAAAACACACACACACACACACACACACACACACACAAATGAAACACTCCAAAGAAAACAATCAAAGTAATTGGAAACAGATGGGCTAAGTAAAATGCAGCATAAACGTGAACAGGAACTAAAAGACTGCATGGAAATCTGAAAGTCAAAGCTATTCGCATTGGGATGTTCTGGGTTAGCCTGCAATGAAAGCTCTTGTTGTTTAGAAGGTTAGTTCAAGATCTAGGTTTTGTGAATTAATCAATATATTCATGTGATGGAAAAGATTATCAGAGACATCACGTTGGCTGCATATTAATCTATGAGACAACTCACTATTTTTCCTAAGTTTTGTTTCAAATGAGGAGAAAAGGGGTTTTTAAATGTAAACGCTCTTGAACATTTTCCCAGTCTATGTAAAAAAAAAATGTATATATATTTTCCCATCACATCGATCTTCTTTGCATTTGAATTAATATTTCAATTTGATTGGTGCTGTTGGGCCCAGAGTACCAAAATTATGCAGGGTGGGTGGGTGGTGGAATGTGCTTTGGCGGTGCCTCTTATGTGATTCTGGCAGAATTACAAATTCTAGGAACTCTGTTTCTAGGAACTAGGTTTCTGGCAACATGGTACAATAGAGCGAGATACTATTGAGATATTTGTAAGGGGAAAAATGTCTTTGAGTTAAATAATTAACATAAGAAAAGCCTTGCTGGATCAAGCCGAGGACCCATCTAGTCCAGCTTCCTGTATCTCACAGTGGCCTACTAGATGCCTCAGGGAGCACACAAGACAATCAGATACTTGTATATCACTTCCACTCACCTGCATCTGGCATCCAGGCCAGACGCCATCATCACATCTCATGGCAAGGAGTTCCATAGACTAATTACATGCTGGGTAAAGAAATATTTTCTTTTGTTTGTTCTAGCTCTCCTAATACTCAAGTTTAGAGGATGTTCCCTGGTTCTGGTACTGTGTGAGAGAGAGAAAAAAGATTCCCTCTATCTACTCTATCCACCCTCTGCATAATTTTGTACGTCTCAGGGGGCAATCCTAAACAACTTTCCAGCACTGGGGTAAGGGCAGTACTTACTGGGGTAAGGGTAGTACCAACTGCAGGATGCAGCACATGTCCCATTGGCACAGCTATGTCAGTGCTGGAAAGTTGGTTAGGATTGCGCCCTCAATGATGTCCCTCCTCAGGCCCCTTCTTTCTAGACTGAAGAGCCCCAAATGCTGTAACCTTTCCTCATAAGGGAGGTGCCCCAACCTGGTAATCATTTTGGTTGCTCTCTTCTGTATTTTTTTTCTAATTCCATAATGTCCTTTTTAAGATGTGGATACTAGAACTCTATGCAATGCTCCAGGTGTGGCTATACCATCGCCTTACACAGTGGCAGTACAATATTACTGGGCTAAGTATCTAAGGGAACAGGTATCTATCCCAATTGTTGAAAATGCTGCAAAAAAGTCACCTCAACAGAAGTTTAACCAGAGATGCCTCTTCACTGCTTCCAGCTGTAAAGGTACAAACATGTAGCTATTCCATTGGCTTCATATGTCTTAATCCTGTTGTTAAGGAGCCTTTAAGAACAGAGCCCCGTCAGAGAACGGGGCTCTGATGGGAGCAGACCTCAGGAGGCAAGACGAGGTGAGGGTTAGGGCATGTGCAGAAGGAGGTTACAATACCCAAGGAAAAAGCCTGGCTTCAAAGTTAGGCAAAATATGTCAAAAAAAAAACCCCAAAAATGGAGACCAGAGCTGGATTTGATGGAAAATGGTTTTTAAAAAAGGCTTTATTAATAAAGGGTACAGGAGCTATACAGGAGCTGTAATAAATGGTACAGGAGCTTAGGGGACATGGTGGCGCTGCGGGTTAAACTGCCAAGCTGTCAACCGGAAGGTTGGCAGTTCGAGAACACGCAATGGAGTGAGCTCCCATCGCTTGTCCCAGCTCCTGCCAACCTAGCAGTTCGAAAGCACCTAAAAATGCGAGTAGATAAATAGGTACCACTTCGGTGGGAAGGTAACGGTGTTCCGTGTGCCTTGGCATATAGTCATGCCAGCCACATGACCACAGAAGCTTGTCTTTGGACAAACGCCAGCTCTTCAGCTTAGAAATGGAGATGAGCATCGCCCCCTACAGTCGGTCATGACTAGACCATTTGGTTATAGGGAAACCTTTACCTTTACCTTACAAGAACTAAAACAGCACCGTCAGAAGTATGAACCTGTGCGAGTTTGTACACTGAATGGTCCACATGTTTATACATAAGCATTTGCAATCATGAAACTGTGAGAACAAATCAAATTCTTTGTTTACATGACAGAATTAGAATTCATTGGTACATCCAAACTGAGAACAAATGAAGCACAGTGTTTACATCATGGTTTAATTGGTACATTTGAACTGATTGCAGAAAACATCAGGATTGTGGAAAACATCAGTACTGAGAGGATATCAGTATTGTTGGGAACATTAAGATTGGAAAACATCAATACAGAGAGGCATGGGTATGCAGAAACATCAATCAAGGCAAAGGAGCAGATGTACGCAGAAACATCAGTATTGCAATCCCTCCTCACCTCTTCACAACAATGGACATCTTGAGGTGAAAGGGAGGTTCAGGGATCTCAAGACTGTGTATGAGTGTGAGAGTGCAATCCTAATCTGGATTTAGGCCAGAACAGTTAGGCCAGCAAAGTTTGGCTGGCAAAAGGGCCACCATAAAGCACATTTGGACCACTTTTGGAGTCAGGATGGATGGCGCATGTCTTTGTGCTAGCTTCTCTGACTCCGAGAGTGGTCCAAATATACTTTACAGTGCCCTTTGTGCTGGCCAAACTTTGTTGCCCGAACTGTGCTGGTCTAACTCCAGGTTAGGATTGTGCCCTGAAACTGTTCTGATTTGATTGGATTGAGTGGGTTTTTGATTGCTCATCCATCAAAAAATTCCTGCTGGACAATCAGTGTAGCAGGGTGTGTGTTGCTTCACACTGAGGTTGGGAAACTTCTTGGCTCAGCTCGAAAAGAGTTGCCCAGGTGAGCTTGCCTCCTGGACAGATTGGAATTTAATATTTCAGGCAGATTCTGAGGGGAAAGGAGACATCCAGACGTACCTGGCACCAATTCTTAATAGCTCTGGAATTAGCATTATCTCCTGAGGATCACCTGTGTTTGCAGGGCAGCAGCCTGTTTAACTGTTTAACAGGATGAGATCCAAAATGGTGCCAAGCCTGCACCCTTTGGGAAAGAAAGGGTGTCCATCCCTTGATGGGGTCCATACCTATTAAGAACTCCCATCACATCTAGCCTAACCTTACATTTTTCCTGGTCCTGCATTATGCATATCTGGTTACACATCCATCTGACCATTATGAGCATAGAAATCATAATGATTACCTGGAGGGCCAAGATAACCACAATGGGGTGTAGAGCCACATTTCAAAGGCTCTCAACAGTTGGACTCCGGTCAAGAACTGTTTCCTACCAAGAATAGTTGCTGGCTGTTTCTACTGTGGCCAAAATGTTTACTATTTGCTGATTACTGTTCAACACTACAAGGGTGGTGTTCTTGCCTAAAGCTTTCAACTTCTGGAGTTCCTATTAAAAATGGGGTGAAGACCAAAGCCAAGAGAAACTGGATAGCAAGAGAAGGGTTAGTGTAACTTACCAAACAATTACTAATACCAATGAAGTTGCAAAATGTACAAATACAAACACAAGCTTTGCCTATATATACAATAGTAGATTTAGATTCCTCTGTTACATTCTGAAATCCGTCAGGTACATTTCATTAATGAATTCATATAGTTCATTTAAATAACAGCGCAATCCTGGCTGCCCTGTAGCATTGACGCAATGTTGTTGTGTCGATGCTACATTGTTAGTGCCAATGCAGGGCAACGAGTTGCACCCCTGCGTTGGCACTAAATCTCTCAAGCCAACACTACGGGTAGCGTCGGCTTGAGAGCGCCATCGAGGAGCCTCCCTTGCGCCAACCAAATGCAGAGGGAGATTCCGTCCTGTTCCAGGATGGGAATTGGTGGGGGGGAGGAAGATTGTGGGCAGGGAGAGGATGGGCTCCGGATTCGGCCATAAGGTTGAATCTGAAGCCTGTCTGGGAGGCTGCACGGCCCCAATTAGGGCCATGTGGTCTCCTTGGATTTGCGCCTGCTGTTTAGCAGGTGCAAATCTGAGGGAGTGCATTGGGGAGGCTGGAGCCTTCACAATGGTAAGGGTGCAAATGTGCCCTTGCTGTGGGGAGGCTACAGCCTCCCCAAAGCAGTGTTGGATTTGATGCTGGCTGGCCAGTCTTGCCAATCCAACACTGCTTAGGATTCCGTCCTAAGAGAGGTTCATAATCAATTCTTTCTTTCCATGATTGATTTCTCCCACATCAATATGTCTTCATCCTGCTTCCCTCTGAGACTGCATTCAAGGCAGCTGATGCAATTCAGCAGAAAGTTCAGACTTCCAAAAAACAGAACACAGGCTATCTGGATGACGAGCAGCTATTGGCAATGCTGGGGGCGGCGATGTGATGTGAACGCTCTCTCTCTGGAATGAGTCCCACCCCGCAAAGTGTGTGGCCAGGCAGATCCAGATGCAACCAAGAAACGAATGCCAGTCGCAGCTCTTCTGTTTCTTGGGATCATGTGTGACCTCCTGCTAAGCACAGGGCTTGCCCTGGAAATGGGGATGCATTTGGTTGGCTGTGGTTCTTTGGAATGTACAAAACTGCTGCTGCTTGCATGTGACAGTGCTGCTGCTGCTGCATGCAACCGGTGGTGGTGCTGCTGCTGCTGCATGCAACTGGTTGTGCTTGCATCTGATGCTGATGCTTGCAACCGGTGGTGCTTGTATGCCATGGTGCTGCTGCTGCTGCTGCTGCTTGGATCCAGTGGTGCTTGCATCTGGTGGTGCTTGCATTCAGTGCAGCTGTTTCCCACAAAGCCTTCAAGCTAAGAATAATCTTTTGAAAGACCTGCCCCAGTGAAGGCAAGCATGCCTGTGCTCATAAATACTTTCTGAATGATGGAAAATGGATCACCAAAACAGAGCTAACCATCCAACCTCTTGCTCTGTCAAGGAACCTCTGCCCAGCTGACAGTTAGGCTGACCATTGGTGATGTCACTGGAACTGATGTCACAAAGAGAACTCCCTGTGAAGACAAGCAGAGGCTACATTACAAGTTACAGGCTGTGATGGGTATGTGCAACCTCCTGGTTTTAGAAGTAGGCTTCAAACTGCGGTGGAAACTGTGCAGGCTGGTAGTCCTGCGCTGCATCCAGAAAAGCTTGGGAGAAGGAAGGAGCCTCTCTGGGGCAAGGACACTATTGTGCCCTTACCTTGGGGTAGTCACCAGCCGCATGTATGGGCTCCTCAGGTCTGCGCCTGCTGTTCAGCAGGCACAGAGCCAAGGATGCCGCACAGCCTGGATTGGGGCTGCATGACCTGGGAACAGGAGCATCCTGGCTCCGACCCCCTCCCCAGGATTGCATGCCTTCCCACCCCCCACCCAGAAACGCCCTCCCTCCTGCCCCCTGGCCTCGCTAATCCAGGGCAGTTTACGATTGCGCTCTAAGTCCCATCTTTTCAAATAATGGAGGAAGTAGAAATATGATGAACAACCCAAACCTATGTATGTCTACTCAGAAGTCAGTTATATTAGGTTCAGGTAGGTAGTGTATACAGGATTGCAACCTAAAAGCCTAATCCTAACTAAATTCCACTGCACCGATGCAGCAGCATCAGTGCAGGCAATGTTGCATCCTACTGAGGCGTCCTCAGAGTAAGCCCCAGGAGTCACAATGGGTCAACTCAGACCTGTGACAGCAAGATTGCTGGTGCATGTCTGTGTTGATCCATGTTGGTGGATTAGGTTCAGAAGGGGGTAGGATATGGTGCATGCCAGTGCCACTGATCCTGTCTCTCTAGGACCCAATCCACCTGCCCCATGCCCCTTCACTACCCTGTCCCTTTCCCACCCCTTTCCTGCCCTTCCCCCTGCCCTGCACCAGACGTTCCTGCTCTGGCTGGCATCCCTCCAGCCACTGGCACCAGCAGGAAGGCTCCAGTCTTCCCACTTGTCTGAGTAACCTCTGTGCCATCACAGTGCTTTATGGCACTTTTGCAATAGCGTGAAGGCCTGGCATGCTGGCAGAACACATGCTTTACCAGCATGTCTCTCCATTAGGATCGGGGCTTTAGAGCTCAATCCTGAGATCTGTTCCTCTGGTGGTAATTGCAAACCCCTGGAGCTGGGTGTCACAAATGTACCGTAAAGCATATTCATGGCACCTGGCAAGTAGGGAATGCTAGCGCTATGCTGCCCGGGAGCAGCCAGAGGTGAGTATCACAGCAGGGTTGTGTTAAACATGTTTGAGGCAGGAGGAGGTTGTGTTAAACATGTCTGAGGCAGGGAGTGGGCAGAATTGGGCAGAAGGAGGGTGGGTGGAGGGGAGGATTGGGCCTGGGAGTGGGTGGAGATGGTAGCAGCCTCTGCTGCTGAATCTTAACCCCTCTACTGAGCTGCAGGACCCAACATAGGTCTCCTCAACTCTGTGCCTGTTCAAACGCAGGCACAGAGCCAAAGTGATGGATTATCAATGCAGCAGTGTTACCTCGGGTAAGGGAGCAAATACTCCCTTACCCTGAGGAGGCCCTGGTGATTGCCTCAGTGCCCACAGGATACAAGGATACAATTTTAGCCCTGCTGTTCCTTTGGGTGCCGAGGTGGTCAGGATTTGGCTGATCATCTTCCCCACTGAGATCAATGGAACTTAAAAGTGCACAGCACTGATTAGATCATGCTCATTGTAACTGAAATTGCAAACAGAAGCTTCTGTACATAGTGCACAACTTCTTGTCTGTGTTTTGCTATTGGCTTTTTTAAATGTGGAATTGGAAATTTTAATGTTTTCTACTTTGAGTTCCCTTGTGGGTGAAAATTCAGGCTGTACATTTGTAATAGAAGTACACAACATGAAAGTAAAATATTCCAAATATTTTAGTAAATGGAAGGAATGCATATGGAGCATGTATACTGTTCATATTTTTTTACTGACTCTTGCTTCCAGTCCTGTCAAGCATGATAGACCAGTGTTTTTTGAAATTTGTCTCCTGCTGTACTACGTCACATTGTCCACCTATTGGAAGAACCACCAGAAGTAACTGGCGAATATGTCATCACCAAGATTAGAAGGCCATATGCAACACCAGTAAGAGGCTCATAGCGAAGGAGAATGCTTCTGAGCATGTAAAAAGTGCATGCTGGAGCTCTGCTCGCTGAGCCATGCCTCTTATCATTCCTTGTTGCATTACTTTGCTGTTCTCATTGCCAGGTGGCAGGAGTCTGGGTGTCCCATGTGTACCACTGGACACCACCTCAAGTACCACCAGTGGTACGAGTACCTCTAGTTGAGAAACACTGTGATAGACCATTCCTTTTCCAAAGGCTGAGATGTATTGGTTCTAAGCATGCAAACACGTTTGAAATGAGATTGATAATTTGTGCATTGGTGATGAGATTAGAAACGGACTGGTGGATATATAAAAAAATGGAAGAAGTGTGATATTCCCTAATCTCTTTATAGGAATATTTGACATTTGGTGTGATCTCTTCCTGTGAAGGATTGCAAGTTCCCTGAATTTTGTGTCCATATCTACTTTCCATCCTTTATGCATCCATGCAGAGAGATGTTATGTGTTTTTATTCAAATTTACATTTTAATTATAGGTAGGTACTATAGATAGTATAGTGCCAGCTGATGCAGCCACAGTCATTACCCCTGCAGCTCCCTTTAAATAATAAATAAAATTGTTTTGTTTTGTTTTATTGCAGATTTTGGGTTTAACATAAATGAGAAGTGCAGAAAATGCTGTTATGCATTTTTATTTCTTTATCAACTTTTCCCCCCACCTCTCCCAAATTCCCATCTATATGCCCCCTGCAGAATAAGAATATTTTTAATGACATATTTCCTGTCAAGAACTTAATCTTTTTGTTGACAAACTGTGGCTGAAGAGGCTATTTCCTAACATGCAGTAGAGAATTTGCTTCTGTGATTAAAGGATTAGCCACACACCACTAATCTTATTCAAACGTCCACGGTGCAGGAACATTTCTACCAAGCTCATGTTTGATTTGTAATCAAAATCAAGGAAAGATTTGTAATTACCATATATAATTGTGTATAAGTCAACATCATAGATAAGTCGAGGGCAAGGTTGAACCCAAAAATCGTGGAATTTGCCATATCCGGTGAATAAGTCGAGAGTAAAACATAGGGGTATCTGCAATTCTTAGAATGAGATAATTTTATCTGATTTTACCCAACACCAGATTCTGACAAATAATCTACCAATAATTGTTACCTAAGAACTGTGTTGTTGTTTGTTTAGTCGCTAAGTCGTGTCCAACTCTCCGCGACCCCATGGACCACAGCATGCCAGGCCTCACTGTCCTCCACTAGCTTCCAGAGGTTGCCCAATTTCATGCTCATTGCTTCGGTGACACTATCTAACCATCTCATCCTCTGCCGCCCCCTTCTCCTTTTGCCTTCAGTCTTTCCCATCATGAGAGTCTTTCCCATCCTCTCTTCTCATGAGGTGGCCAGAGTATTTGAGCTTCAGCGTCAGTATTTGCCCTTCCAGGGAGCAATCAGGCTTGACTTCCTATACAATTGACCGATTGGCTCGCCTTGCAGTCCAGGGGACTCTCAAGAGTCTTCTCCAACACCATAATTCAAAAGCATCTGTTCTTCAGCACTCTGCCTTTCTTATGGTCCAGCTCTCACAGCCATACATTGCTACTGGGAAAACCATCGCTTTGACTATGCGAACCTTTGTTGGCAGGGTGATGTCTCAGCTTTTTATTAAGTTGTCTAGGTTTGCCATAGCTTTTCTCCCAAGAAGTAAACGTCTTTTAATTTCATGGCTGCAATCTATCTAAGAACTGTACAATCTACCTATTTATTAAAGCAGGGGAAAACAATAAAACAGCAACATTGCAAACAGCTTTCAAACCAGTTGTTCCCAAAACTTTTAGCACTGGGATCCACTTTTGAAAATGACAGCCTATGAGGACTGACCAGAAGAGATGTCATTAAATAGAAGGGATGTCATTAGAGACAAAGGGCAAGGCATGCTGGAATAATGAAACAAGGCACACAAAACTATTCAAGGCTAGAACTGATTAAGCATAGCATTACCAGATACAAACTGGGACAGAGTGCCTATGTCATCCTGCCTATCACAGTTTATCTGCTTGGGTTGGCTTCTGCAAAGATGATCCTTTCCCCCTAAGTTGATTTGTTATGTTCTTGCAAGAAAGAGGCAAAAAAGCTGCAAAACCTTGCAAAAAAAGGAGGAAAAGCTGAAAGCAGCAGCTTGCATGGTCCCATCAAACTTGTTTGAGGGCAGATACACTGACACAGAAGCTACCCATTAAAATGCTCAAGGCTAGGACTGTTTAGGCGTACCTGCAACAACTCAGAAGTAATAAAAAAGAGTCTGTTTCTTCCCATTCCACCCCACCCTCACATAGTCTGCACAGAATCTCAGCATCACAGACGTCTGGAACAAAAGAGAACACAATCCCCACACCTTGAGATTGCAGAGCCCTGCTGAATTCACTCACATGTTGCAGTGACACAAGTAACACTTGCTTACTCATGAGTAAATGCGAATGTGTAGCTCCATTTCGCTTTCCATAAGGTTCAATACTTCTCAGCTTAGAGGGAGGGGCTTCTTTCTTGAGTGTTTTTGGGGGCCTACGTTCATTGGATTGGGACCTTCTGGCAGCGTTGCATTCCTTTCAGCCTGCCGTTTCTGACGCAACATGGCATGGCCACCTACTCATGCATAAACATGCAGTGTGGCTCAGTTTCACTTTCTTGAGCTGCTTCTGAGCATGCTCAGAAGGCTCTGCAGCTTAATGGCTTTCAAGGAGCCACGTAACAGGCAGGAGCACTCAGAAAACAGTTTAGGCCTTGATCCACCCATCTTGTGAGTGAAGGCATTTACCGTATTCCCCTGAATATAAGTTCCCCGAATATAACTCGATGTCAGGTTTTTCAAGGCAGTCTCTAGGCATAAATTTCTCGATTTATACACGATTATATACAGTATGTAGAGCTTGCTCTTCCCATTTCATGGCACAACACTGAATGGAAAATGTCATTCAAGGTTTAGCACAAACATCTTTGAAATCTTGGTGTACTTCTAATTTTTGAAAACATCAGAAAGAAATTTGGTAGAGAGTGCAGGGGAACCTACTGAGGGGGCAGGAGTCAAGTCAAGAAGGTAGGGATTTGTAATTGCCACTCATTCAGCAGAATTTAACACATAGCCAGAATATTATCAACAATAATCTGAATATACATCACTTCAACCAAAAAATGATGCAATTTCCATAGCTAAATAAATACAGGCACAATCCTAACCACCTTTC
>JAJKFI010000113.1:3170294-3183357 GCA_029204185.1 Lerista edwardsae | reverse complement strand
CAATTTCCATAGCTAAATAAATACAGGCACAATCCTAACCACCTTTCCAGCACTGAGGTAGGGACAATGGGTTAAGGGCAATGAGGAGGTCTCCGTGACTGAGCCACAAGTGCAGGATGTATCACATGCCTCATTGACACAGCTATGTCAGTGCTGGAAAGTTGGTTAGTTGGCTAGGAAACAGTATGGCATGAAGCCTAACCCCATTCCCACCCCAATCCAAGGGCCACTGTGTTAGCATCCAGGATTAGTCTTCAGTGCTTTCTTTTCAGTCTTTCTCCCCAATTCATTTCCTAAATATGTTATGCCAACATGGGCTGGACAACTACACTTTCTGGGCCTCCTCATAATAACACACACACTGGGGGATGCAAACTCTGGCAACACCACTGCAAACAGGACATTCTTATTTACCCACTGAGTAGGGTGCCAGCAAAATAGATCACTTTGGTAAGCGATGATGATGATAATGATGATGATGATGATAGGGAAAAAACAGTACTGTACCTGACCGTTATAGTTGGAGGGACAGCTGCCAGTGTTTAATAGATACTTATGAGCATAACTACATTCCAGGATAAATAAAATTTTAAATTAAACTGGAGCCAACTTTAGAAAGCTAAATAGGAACATGCCTGTCCTGGGGGTGGGGGAAAGGAAGGGAAACACCTTTAATTAAATTCACACTTTTTGATTAAACAAAGGGCACAATCCTGAGAGTGCCCTTAGGCCGACACTAGCCACTTATGTTGGCCCAATGGCACCAGCGCTGATGTGAGGGTGTTGATCAGCACCCTCACATCGGTGCTGGTGCCATTGGGCCGACGCTAGCAGCAGCAGCAGCCCAACAGTGTTCTGCGCCGCTCTTGCACCAGCTGAGTTCGGCTGATACAAGAGCGGTTCTGGGTGGGGGAAGGGAGGGAAGAACTAGGCAGTGGATGGGCGGACTGGCAGGTGAGCTATCCCAGAGAGGGGGTGTAGTTGGCAGCCTCCATCTCCAAGCACCGCAGCCCAGATTCAGGTCACATGGCGTGCTCAGAGCTGCACCTGCTAAACAGCAAGCCCATCAGGGCAGCTGGCGCCTACCAGGGAGGCTCCAGCGGCTTCCTAACTTGTGCTGGATATGGCGCACGCACACCGGCCTTGCCGTTCTGGTGCAAGTTAGGACTGCACCCTGAATTAGTGGTGTTAGGAATGTAATGAAGATCAAGAGTAATTAAGTGGGAAATCAAGGCCCCACGGCTGCTTGAAACAACATTATGCACACGGCCACTGCTGGAACACATTAGAGGTCACTTTTGCATCTTCAATACTTTTTTTCCCTTCAACTTAATTTATGCAGCATATGAAAGTGGAAATTTAATACACCACTGTTGTACTGAGTAATGGTGTGTGATGCTTAGTATGTGCTAATCTGTATGTGTAAGAACAGCAGTAATGCTACCAAACGCCTTTTTTAAAGAGGACTTTAATGAATGTCAGCAGTGTATCAAATAAAAAGGGGAGGAGAAACATCAACATGAATGTTTTTTTTTAATGCAGCAGTGGAGTAAAGAAGCTTGAAGAACTATTGAAATGCTCAATTCAGTGAGTCATTAAATGCATTTGGCCAAATAAATGCTGTTTCTAAGATTAAACTAACTTCAAGGAGATGGAGTAGGCTGCTGGGGAATATAAAATTAAGATGTGGGTGTTACTTAAAAGAACACATGCACACACAAGATGAAACAAAATGTGCCACCAGAAATTTTGAGAGAAAAAATCTTGTTAAATTATGATGGTAAATATTTGACATTCAACATCATTTTTACACATGCAGTACTTTTGCTGCCAATGTCTAACTAGTTCAGCCATTGCAGTTAATAAGGTTTGGCGTTTCAGTCCCACACGATACCTTCCAGAAGTGACCAACTGGTTAAAACTCACCAACGAAAAGACAAAAACAAAATCAACCCTGTGCCGCCATCTTGAATCATGAAAAATCTCATGAGATTTGGGCACCAACATGATGAATCCTGTGAGATTTTATGTGATTAAAGATGATGGTACTTGGGAAGAATTTACTGCAAGGATGTGGTTACCCTGGTAAGATTGGGTTAAACCAAAAATAAGGCCTACTAGAAAATAATGAGCAGACACTACAGTCAACCAAATGAGAATAGGGGGAGAGCATGAGATGGACTGAGTAAAACAAAGATCAAACTACAGTGTGAATGAGCCAACTATTTGAATGAGATACTGTTCCATGTATTGCACTGGTAGATTAGCTGCATGCAGGTTTGTCTATGTCATAATACAACCATACACCTACACCCAAGGTATGTCTTTGATGTAGATATCTCAAGTATATGTATAATTGTGAGCGCAATCCTACACGGGAGTTAGACCGGCATAAACTAAGCCAGCAAAGTTTGGCCAGCACAAGGGCCACCATAAAGCGTGTTTGGATTGCTCTCGGAGTCAGGGAGGATGGAGCATGTCTGTGCGCTGGCCTCTCTGACTCTGAGAATGGTCCAAACATAATTTACGGTGCCCCTTGTGCTGGCCAAACTTTGCTGGCTTAGTTTATGCTGGCCTAACTCAATTTAGGATTACCCCCTCATTGTGTTCTTTTATTCTCATGGGAGGCCTTGGTGAGGGAATGAGCCTTTTTATGATTATCCTGCTCCAGGGCCATGAGAAGGGGGAAAGGGGGTAAAATGTACCTGGGACCAGGGTCAAAAAGGGGGCCCAGAACCAAATAAGGGGGCCCAGAAATTTCCTGGGATTGTACATTTTCCAATCTCACGGACTTGCTGCCCTGAGTCAGAGCCATATTAAACCATGGTTGGTCCCCTAGGCTTTCGGTTATTTTGGGGCCCCTCCAAACTCGACACAGGGCAGTTTTATTCATTAGAATGGAAGCTCCCTACCCCACCCCTAAAACAGCAGTAACCCAGGCAGAAATCTGAGGGGCAAAAACTGGAAAAGCCATGCACTTCTAAGTTGTTTTCAAAAGAGGGAAAAATACCTCACAAATGGATCTAGCCTTGAGTGGATCAGGGCTGTGTTATCCATTAGGCTGAGTAAGCTGAAGCCTAGGGACCCCGCAAGGACTAGGGATCCTCAAGTTGGCACCCTGCTGGGTGTCAGCAAAGCCACTGGGAGACTTTCAGCCTGATCTTGAAAGCAAAAAGCTCTTCCTTTTCTGTCCTCACCCTCTGGCTGTTCCTCGGCCCCTCTGCCTCGTCCTCAAGTGAACATGGCCACACCCCTCTCCTCCTTCCTGCACCAGGCCCACAAGACACTCCTGAAGGCAAAATTCAAGGTGATTTTCATCATGGAACTTCTAAAATAAACAAAACTTCAGCTAAGTCATGTCCGACTCTTCGCAACCCCAAAGACCACAACACTCCAGGCCTCCCTGTCCTCCACTAGCTTCCGGAGTGCGCCCAATTTCATGTTCATTGCTTGACGCTATCTAACCATCTCATCCTCTGCTGCCCCCTTCTCCTTTTGCCTTCTATCTTTCCAAGCATAAGGGTCTTTTCTAAAGAGTCCTCTCTTTTCATGAGGAGCCCAAAATATTTGAGCTTCAGTTTCAGACTGAACTGTAGAGGCTTAATTTGTAAAGTGGGGGAGGAGAACCTTGCCAACCTGCCCATCCACCAGGGGCTTCCATTCAGTTTGGCATGCAGTGTGCGACAATGTTTTGGAACCACTTTGCCAACATTATATATCTGCTTTCCGAAATGTCATAAAGGGTCATATTTTCATATTCAATGAATGAGATAGAACTATGGGCACAATCCTAAACAGTGCTGGATTATCGAGGCCGGTCAAATCCAGTGCTGCTTAGGACAGGCTGGAGCCTCCCTGCGGCAAGGGAGCATGCGCTCTCTTATCGTAGGGGAGGCTCTAACCTCCCCTATGTGCTCCTCGGATCTGAACCCGCTAAAGAGCGGGCACAGATCCAAAGAGAACACATGGCCCAAATCGGGACCGTGTGGCCTCACTGACGGGCTTAGGATGTGGCCATAGAGCCACCTCCCAAGCCCACCCAAGTCCCACCCAAGTCCCTCTTCCACCTCCCCCCACCCACCAATCTCCGTCTGAAACAGGACAAAGAATACCTTGCGCTGACCGTCTTCAGTTGGCGCAAGGGAGGCTCTCCATCAGCGCTCTGAAGATACCTATACGATAAGCTTTTGGCTTGGGTAAGTTCTCACTGAATTTAGGCCAGGCAAATCTACAATTGATAACTGCCTGATTCTCTCCCATCTTATCGACAAGTAAGAAGGTATCTAAGGCAAGGTTGTACATTGCTTTTATTAATCTAAAGGGGGCATTTGATTCAATAGACAGAGACTTGCCTTGGAATAAGCTTACCTTACAAGGGATAGACAAGAGACTGTTGTTACTAATTAGATCATTGTATACTAATACATCCTGTAAGGTATGGTGCCCCTGATCAGGGACTTTTTCTCAGCTGATATGAGGGGCAAAACAGGGTTGTATCCTGGCTTCCCTGTTGTTCAATTTATTTGTGAATGACCTTACTTTGTCCTTGGAGAATGTAAATAGCCACTGCCCCAAACTGGGCAATCTTCGGGTGCCACTGCTATTGTATGCGAACAATATGTCTCTCCTATCTTGTACTCAAGTGGGCCTCTTAAAGCTACTTAACAGATGTGCTTATTACCTAGCAGCCAATAAGCTTGAGATCAATTGCACCAAGTCTAAAATAATGATTTTTACAAACTGATGGAAACGCTATAGTTGGATTTGTAAGAGCAATGAGCTAGAGCAAGTCTGACAGTTTAAATATTTGGGCATCACATTCCATTACAGGTATATGTAGGCTCCTCATCACAATTCTGTATTTCAATTGGCCAAGCTTTCATCAACAGCAATTACAAGGTTTTATTTCACCCAGGGCAACAGATATTTACCGGCTGCCCTGGAGGCATATAAAGGTAGGGTTGTGACACAAGCCCTGTATGGCGTGCCAGTCTGGTTTACGGCATTAAGCCAAGCCATGGAGCGTATTCAATCTGTCTTTTTACATAAAATCTTAGGCATCCCACACTGTGTTTCTTACATTGTCATGTGCCTGGAATTGGGACTTATAAGGCTGAATACATTGGCACGGTTGAGATTCACAAAATTCTGTCTTGGTATTTTTTAAAATGTGACTAGAGATAACCTGATTTATCAACTGATCAGACTCGGTTGAACCCAGTGGGATTGTTATCCTATTTGCCAAGCTGAAATCAATAGGTCTTGACATTGAGAGGCTGGCAATGATGGGTCAAACTGCAGCATTCAGAGCTATTAGGGAAAGAACTCTTGATATTGAATGCCAGGAGTTAAAAAGTATATCTAACACCATATGCTCGCCGTTGTATTTTCACACACCTGTCCAGCTGGGTAAAATGCCATCTAATTTATACCAGCTTTTATACAGCTTTTATACATTCTGCATTTATACAGAATGTAACTTTCGAGGCCATCGAGGAAAGACTGACTGAGGCTTGGAATCTACTGAGTATATATTATAGGGATAATCAGTTAAAGCTAAATTGTTTAAAGACACAATCTGTGCTTTCCATCTGAAAAACCGAGAAGCATCCAGAACATTGCAGGTATGGAACCAACTTATAACACTGTGCTACCCCTCCCCCCAATACTTGGGAGTAACTCTGAATCATACACTGACTTTTAAGAATCACTGTTTTAACACAAAACAGAAGGTCTTTGCCAGAAATAATATCTTGAGGAAAATAACAAAGATGGGGTGCCCAACCGCACGTATTAAGGACTTGCGCTTTAGCACTATGCCACTCAGCTGGAGAATAAGCCAACTCTGTCTTGTATAGATGTAATCATGCAAAACAGGTGGATGTGGCACTAAATGAAACAGCAAGACTGGTCACAGAATGCCTAAAACAAACTCCAATACAAAAGGTACATTACCTAGCTTGCCTTCCCCCTCCCAAATTTCATCGGGAAAGTGCAGCACAGAAGGAGTGGGTTAAAGCAATGTCCCTAGAAACACAGATTACAATCTTAAATTAGAGTTAGGCCGGCATAAACTAAGCCAGCAAAGTCTGGCCAGCACAAGGGCCACCATAAAGCGTTTTTGGACTACTCTTGGAGTCAATTTCTGAATTTTTGACACACAGAGCCCAAAAGGTTTGCCATTACTGGCCTAGGAGTTTATACTTTAAGCACCACTTTATCTGGCAGACCTCTGCCACACTGAAACCACCCTGGAAGGCTGTAAGTCTTATCAACATATGGTATTTCACACACAATTGGGGCTGTGCCTTTCTTCTGGCATCCCTGTGAAAGGATTAATTATTTTGCAGAGGGGGTAGTTAAAAGCTTTTGCACATTTTGGGAACCTTCTCATTTAATGCACTTTTCATTGAAAACATCAACGTTCCTAAGCAGCCTAATTAGACCGTATAGGTAGGTCTTTAATCTCATTCTTGGCAGTTGTTACCTCAGTACTTCTTTTCCCCAGAGACCCAGTGGCTGATAGCTTTGCCACCAATAGTTCTTCTGTAACGGGCTGTCTAGTGGCTGGTTGTAGCAGCTGCCTGAGTTTGGTGGGTTGCTAAAATATATCTTAAGCTTACTGCAAACATTAATTAATTATGGTTAATTTCCAGAGACTAGTAAGCCTCTCCAAGGTTAATTTTAATTTTTTTTGGGTGGTGGTGGTGGTGGTGGTATATCTATATATGTGTGTAGGTACTTCTGGCCATTTAAGCCCAGTGAGGATCCTTGCTGGTCCATCTTTACTTTTCCCAGCTGGCCCTTCAGACTTGGGACCTCTCTAGGGTTCCAGATGAGTCTTAGATGGCTTGTGCTGATTCAGAATGTACCAGGGGTGGTAGTGGTTGGCATTGGGTCCTATCAAACAGTGATGTGGTGTGGGTTTGGTGGCTGGCCAAGAGGGGAATGCCCTGGGGCCAGCTCCTACCCCTGCTTTGGGAATTCTTGGACACCATTCTTCTCCCTCAGATTTTGCTGTTCCATCTTGAGGAGAATGACCTTCTTTGTCCTTGAGGCTTCAGGTTTGTATGCATTTTTTTGCAAAGTTTGCTCCCAGGGATGTTATCCTCTGGACCAACATGCTTCTCCATAGAGTCTGGTGTGGGGCAGTCAACCTTGCTGCGGTTGATGGGGCCAGGCATAAGACCAACACATTTATAAGGTGGGTAGTTTCCCAGTAAGGAGGGGGGGGTTTCCCATGTGGCCATCGTTATTAGTGGCCTTTCTCTCTACAGAGGTGATGGGGTGCATCTCTCACCTTTGGGACCAACTTGTTTTTATTTGACCTGCTATGAACCTATGAGTTTTGTTGGGGTTAATTACTAGGCTAACCACCACCGCCCCCAATGTGGTAGATCCAGCGGCGGCATTCAGCCGGTACGCTGGGTGGGAGGAACGGGTGAGCGGGCGCTCACCCGTTCCTCCCGCCCAGTGTACCGGCTGAATGCCGCCGCTGGGTAGATCACATGTTGGCTGGATAGACAGGCATGCTTGCATACATCCTGAAGGTAAGCAAGGTCAAGGGGCAAGCCAGGACTAGACTAACAATTCCTGTCCAGTTTGAGATGCTGGTTGGCAAACCCCTTTGCTGGTATGGGCAAGGGCCAGCACAAGGCTTCGCCTATGTGAGTTGGTGCCAACTAGCTGCCTTGACTCTTCTGGGTTGGCTGTGATAGGCTAGCCCAATCTCTGATTGGCAAACTGGGGGTTTGCTCCTGGGTGGGCAAGCCCCCAGGACTGCCTCTGGCTCTAGTCCAGTGGTCTTCAACCTTTTTCATTCCCATAAGTCATCACGACCCTACAACTGAGGGGTCCCAACCCCAATGTTGAGGGAAACTGTTATACACCATATGATGTGGAATTTAATGCAGAATGCAATGAAACCCCATTGACATACCTCTATGCTAGCCAAAGTTTTAGCCAAAAAACAGAAAAACACAACTGTCGTATTTCACATAAAGTGGATTTCCTTAACCTAGAACTGACCAATGAAATTAACTGTTCTGAGAATCAATGAGGTATTAAGACACAGCAGGGAACCAATAAGGTGTTAGTATAGCTCTCATTTCCATGTATCAGAGCTATTGACAGAATTCTTATTCAGTTGTGTGAGTGCCATTAAGCTGGCCACTTTTTTTTGTTGGTTATTGATTTGTTGGGTGACCCTCAAGCAGGAGTGTTATCAAAAAGAGCTGAACTTAGGGGAATTAATATATCTGACAGCTCAGTTGGAACACAGGATTGTAGGCTGGATAACAAGCCGGCGTAATGCAGAATTCCCTGTTACCTCAAGAGAAATACTTTCAATAAAATGGTGGCTTTATTAAGAGAAAGATACAAATACTGTAGATACTCAAATGACTTAATAAACTAGTATAATACCTTGATCAGAGTGTACCTATGGTGGTGAGTGCAGTGTAAGGCAAGTGTATTTGGTGCATCCGATAGAAATGAGGAAAAAGGGTTTGTAGAGCAGGAGCTGTAGGAGTCCCTGCTCTTTTACCCCACGTTGCTAGCACTAAAGACAAGGAGGGAAGAGTAAAGGGGGGGTTAGAGAAGTAAGAATCAAAGCACCAGGTATAATTACCTATACAGTTGTAGGGTCAGCAGTTCTGTGTGCAGGGTGATGGGCACTCCAGGAGTGACCATGTGAGCAGTCTTGTTGGACACTCAAGGAGTGACCCCTTTGTGCAGCAATGATGGAGACTAGGGAGTGACCTAGGGCTAGTCAAATTGCCTTCGTATTTAAGTAGGGTTACCAGATACAAACAGGGACAGTGTGCCTATGCCTTTAACCATTGTATAGAAGATACAGGGCAGGTGTAGCTTTTGAAACCCTTCCATGATGAGCTGCACCTGCCCAAATTCCCTCTTCTGTACAATGGTTAAAGCTATAGGCACTCTGTCCCAGTTTGTATCTGGTAACCCTATATTTAAGGATTTTATTTTTTTTAGTTGCTTCTAGGTGCAGGGGATTAATGTGTAACTTTGTGTGTTTTGAGTTAATTTGGGAATGGATAACTTGGGTATGAATGGATTCCTCCTAATCATGCAGGATGTGAACACAGTTAGTATGTCAGTGAAAATACACATTACCCTGGTGCCAGCAAGATGTCTAGCAACTTAAAATGAGGTTTGCATAAGTTAATGTGAAATGCAAGTATCCAAAATACAAGAGTTCCTGCATTCAGGAGAGCAAATACAAAATAGAAACTGAATGCAAAGGTGCCTGACAGGATTACATTCATTTTGAGATAATGAGATTATCATTTTCTTTCCAGAATGTGTGATAATGGAAGTGGGGGAGATAGAGAGGACGTAAACACAAAAGTTTCTTCAGGCTTGACCAAAGTCTTGTGGCTGGTCTCTCTCAGAGTTCATCTTGCTTTTGGCATCTATTGCTGTAGGCCTGTGGATTGTTGCTTGATTTTAGAGTCCATAATATTAATATAACCAGGAATAAAGTAAAATAAAGAGTGAGATTTGCTGGTAACAGGAGGGTCACAGAAATGTGAAGATGGCAACTAACTTGGATGGCTTTAAAAGGGGTTTAGTTAGACAAATTCATGTCAGAACATGTCTGTCCATGAATAGAAGTCATAATGGCTATGTGTTACCTCCAGGTTCAGTGGCAGGATGCATCTGAATATCAGTTTCAGGGCAGCAATGGCAAGAGAGTACAGTAAGCCTTTCTCTCCTGCTTGATTTGTTGGGTGGGACATAATAATATAAGTATATAACTAAAGACATCTAAACATATATAACTATATAACTGAAGATATAAACATGACATAAGAATGCAAATACTGATAGATCATGCCAAAGACCTATCTACTCCATCATGCTGAAACTAGGAGGAGGAAGTAGATGTGCATCCTAAAGCAATGTTTCTCATGTGGTTATAGAATGCTGGGAGCAGCCATCTTAGAAGCTGCAGACCTTACTCTTGCTATATTCCTTTTGTGAGTGTTAACAGTTTGAATTTTCAAGTGAAAATTTCTTTTGTTTTTAGTTCAGTGTTTTTCCATAATGTTTTGTCCTTGCTTTCTATCAGGGATGTTTCATGGTTGTACAATTGCTGCAGTCCAAGAATGCCAGTTTGCATTCCAGGAGGGTCATTTGATTATGTCACAATGATGTCACTTCCTGCTTGATAATGTCACTTCAGCCATCACTTCTGGTGAGTTTTGACATGAGTGCCAATTTATAAAGTGGCTACCAGTGCAAAAGGTTTGAGAACCACTGTCCTAAGGTATGCAAGGGCCAGAGGGGAAGAAAGTACCAGTCTTCCAAGATAGGTAGACTTATTAGACAATGCTCTCTGGCATTGTTGTGCTTGCTAAAGTCAGAGAGCAGAGATACATTACTGCCATGCATGTACTGGAACCAAATGAAAATGAGACTAGACACAAATGAACACAAAGTCAACAAATAAAGGGATTACGGATGACCTACTTTGGTTTTTCAAGGTTTTTTAAAAATCAAACAGTGTGATTGAAGAAAAACCTCAGTTCCTGAAACTGACATTGTGGCTCTAAGTTTAACCTGGTTTTTCAGAGAATTGTGTCTTGTCAGGCAGATTGATGCACTTAAAAGCAACAAAGGGACACTAAAACAGTCACTAGAATCCTACATGTGTTTAGATATTCCGTCAATGAGTTCCAGAATGTAAACAGCTAACCTTATTCTGCAGTGCTATCAGCCACGGAGGTGCCTTTTGCTCCAAAAGGCAGTCAACTGGATATAGTTCATCATTAGTTCTCTAGAGTTCATGTGCACCAAACTCCCAGTGAAATGTTAATGAGCTTTGCTCATAAGCTGCTTTGATGAACTGCTGATGAATTTTGCTGAATGGTCATGAAATGCATATGAATGTTCATCCAAATGCACAAAGACCTAAATTGCCTAAATTCCAGATCACCTGGGTATTAAATCAGTCAGCCATGAAAACAGCTAACCTATTATTAGGTGCTGATTTAAGTCAACTTTTAAAGAGAGAAGGAAAGCAAACTATAATTGAGATCAAACATATACAAAGAAGGTGCACATTTTATTCCAATGTGTACCTTTGCAAGAAAATGGTATATACCAGTGTTTTCCAAACTATGTTGGGACCCACCAGTTGGTTGTTGATGGGTTCTGAAGCTGACAAGCTGATAGCTAAAAAGGAAAATATATTGAGCCCTACATAAAGTGAAACTGAGCTTCATGTGCATGTTTACTGTTGAGTAGGCGACCAACCATTTCAAAGGTCCATTTCAAAGGGCTGGCCACAAGGAAAACAATGCCACCAGAATGGTCCCAATTTGATGAACATGGAGTTCAACAAATGCTAGAGAAAGCTGCCCACCACCATAGTAAAAAGGATAAAAACAGAGGTTTAGGCAGCTGGTAAAGTTACACTTTTTAAAAAGTCTTGCAAAGCTAGGTAGGTCCCAATAGAGTCTCATTTTAAAAAGTGGGTCCCGGTGCTAAAGCATAATGGAATAATAGAATAATATAGCAATGCATTTAAACCAGCGGTTCCCAACTTTTGAAATATATGAACAACCATACCTCCACTCAGGTTTGAGTGTGCAGCTGCAGGAGGATGTGGTGATGGCACAATGACCCTAACATGGTGATGTTATCATGCCATTGCCAATGGCTCCTGAATTGACCCAATTTCAGGCCAATTGGAACCAAGGGAGGGAGGGCATGTCAGCCATTGCCAATGAATCTTGGATTGGTCCAATTTTAGGCAAGTCAGAGCCAAGGAAGGGAGGGCACGCCATTGCCAATGGTTCCCGATTGGGCCAATTTTGGACTAATTGGAGCCAAGGGAGGGCAGGAGTGCCCATATAAAGCCAGTGAAGCAATGAGTACATAGTGCTCTGCTTGCCTGCTGGCTGCTGGGACCAGCTGGCTCATAGACCACCTCCCATGCTCCAATGGATAACCTGTGCTTTGTGAACCATGGGTTGGGAACCTGTGATTTAAACACACTGAATGCTGCTTTTCGTGTGCGGTGTTCTGAAGTGACAGCATTGTCCTGGAAGTTGTTCTATACTTAGAATGCCCCTTGTTGCATAGTGTACAGTGTAAGACCCACCAAGTGGCATGTATTCCATCAGTCATGGAATACATGGCTGCCTGCTGGATGTTGCAGCATGATCCTAACTGGCCATTACGCCTCCAGAATGTGCATTCCAGCAGTGTAATGCATTCTGTGGCTGTTGCAAACACACCACCGCTGGAGCACTCAGCCTGTCCACCACTGCAACAAGTAGCAAGTAGACGGGTCCATGTGGTAATGGTCACTGGAGACCCACCACCTGCTTGGGGACAGGAGGGAGAGAGTTGAACAGGATGGGGCATTGCTAAAATTAGGGGAGGAGGGATGTGGGGAGAAGGGTAGATTGAGTCCATGAATGGGGCAGGTTCAGAGGCATGACACCCACCAAATTCTTACCCAGGCCTGATTTAGCTTCATGGGCCAATGTAGATTTGCACTAGAGATATTGCTGGCACAGTAGTAGACATTAGTCTCATCGAGCTGACATGGGCCTTCGTGACATGACATGCCTCCGTTTGCCTGAAGATAAGAGCTGAAGATCTGAAGGTCACTAGTTCAGGACAGCCGGAAGTCTCTGTGAGTGGCAGACCTCCTTAATTGCAACTGATTAACAGCTGAGCTTCGGCTGCCTTGTGTGAGGGGGAGTTGTGCCGAAGTTCAGCCGCTTTTCTGGTGGGAGCAGGGAAGCAATTTATCAGCCAGCAAGAAGACAAACGGGTGGCCAGAAAGAAGGACTAAATCCAGAAAGATCCATCTGTATGTGTAGATAGAACATTTCTGTAAAAATTGGGGAAAACTTTGCGTTTCTGAATAAAGTCTGCCTATGTAAACCACCTTGAGTTATAATCATTAGAGAAATCTGGTGACCTAAGAAAGGCGGTATATAAATCAAAGTATTATTATTATTATTATTATTATTATTATTATTATTATTATTATTATTATTATTATTATTATTATTATTAT
>JAJKFI010000113.1:3153156-3168800 GCA_029204185.1 Lerista edwardsae | reverse complement strand
ACACACACACACACACACACACACACACACACACACACACACACACACACACACACACACACACCCCAAGATGTGGGGTACAAAATAGCTCAAGTAGCTTCCTGAGGATTGCCCCCTCAGTTAAGGTTCAATATTGTGCTTGGCAATGATTGAAACAAGTAAGACCAGTTGCTTTACCAGAAACAGGAATTCACTTGATTACTGTGTTGCTGGGTAATCAGGGCTCCTGAAAAGAAACTTGTACTCACGTTAGCTTACCAAGAACTGTACATGAACTCTCTAGGAAGGGGTCAAGCCTAGAGTGCACGTGGACAGTTAGACCAGAATCTTAACCTGGAGTTAGGCTGGCACAATTAGGCCAGCAAGGTTTGGCTGGCACAAAAGCCACCGTAAAGTATGTTTGGGCAACTCTCGGAGTCAGAAAGGCCAGCACACAGATATGCACCATCCTCCCTGGCTCCGAGAATGGTCCAAATGCACTTTACCGTGACCCTGTACAGACAGCCAAACTTTGCTGACCTAACTGTGCCAGCCTAGTTCCTGGTTAGGATTGGGCTCTAAGAAACTAATTGGAAGTTGCCCACTTGGTTCATTGAAGCGTTACCTAGTGAGCCACGTTGGTGTCATAAAATCATTAATGGTTGGTTGGGAGAGTAATCGATTTATTGTTCTAGCTGGGCCCCGGTAATTTTCACACGTACATCGAACTATACAGCACAGGGAAATACATAAGACATTAAAGACCCAGGACAGAGAAAATGCCCCTCCCAATACACATGCACCACTTTACTTCCCTTTATGGTTTGTCTTGCGGATGCAATCAATGATTTACTTCCTAGCAATCTCCAAAACATAGAACATTAGCATCAGCCTGTTGCCTTCTTCATCCTTACCTTTGTCCTCCTCTCTTAAACTCTTGGATTTTCTTGTTCAGATTGTGAATCATATATATGTTTATATAATTTCAAGGGTGAGGAGTCTCCTCCTCACCCCAGGCCCCTAAGCCTTATTTCTCTTGAAAGATAAAATAAAACAACTTTCCGGAGAATAGAAATTATTAATGATATTTCTGCTTTCACAAATCAAGGGAAAAATTGTTTGAAAACCGGTGACCCTTGCTATGGCTTTCATGGTGTCTTTGCCATAGTTTGTGTTTATTAATTTTGAGTGTAGCACCAATGATGGTTTTTGAGTCCTGATTACTGATCCACAAACTTTAAAATTCAGTTTCAAGATCCAGACACTATAATGCAGACTGCATCGCCTGTTTCTGGAGGTTGCATATTAATAGCACCATCTAAACCTGGCTTATCTTTAAACACTGACATTTGGGCAAATGGAATATAATGCAAGAGAAAAAAAGAAAAGATCTGCACAGTAGAGAGTTTGCATAAATGTTAGCCAGCACCTCTGATTTACTTGTTGTATGATTTTTTTCCAACTTTGCCCCAAAGTGTAATGTCGAAAACAATGTCATTGATCAATTGTGATTATTTATAAACATTTCATCAATTTTTAATAACACAGGCCTGCAAAACCAAGGGTCAGAACAACTTTTCTCTCAAAATTTATGGTAGTTTTATATGAATTTTTAGGTGTTGATTCAAAAATGCCTATCAGGTCTTGTTTCTGACATTCTGCATAGCCTCATTAATACATGGTTCAAGCAGCTTCTTCATGAGGGAATACTCCATGGCTTTCTCATGAGTAAGCTACTTGAACTATTCACTAACAAAGGTATGCTATATCTCAGAAACTAGATGCAATAGGGCAAAACTGGTGCCATTTTTTCAAACAGCACCCCAAATTCATATAAAACCATCCTATATTGTGAAAAAAGTTTTTCTGAACCTCAAATTCTCAGGTCTGTATAATGATGAAGATGATGATGATACAATCCTTTTTCCTAAACAAACTGTGGGTCAGTCACTTTCAACATACCAGTTTTCTATGTGCACGGATTCATTGTTTTTAAGAGAAGCTTTCCATCTTGTGAGTTGCCTCTGAGTGTTTGAAGTGGTATAGCCCTAATGTAAGTTTACTCTCTAAGGTCCCAATTCTATCCAACTTTCATACACTGATGCAACTAGAATGCAGCCCCAAAATAAGGAACAGATGTTCCCTAACCTTGAGGAGGTCTCCATGACTGCCCTCCCACTGCACGTTTCAGCACACACCCTGTTGGCACAGCTGCATCAATTCTGGAAAATTGGATAGGATTGGGCCCTTAGTGAGAACTAGGTCTAAGTATGCACTTAAAGACCATGATCTTGACTTTCATGAGGAAGTAACAATGAATGTCTGACCTGATGCTATAAAGGATTTGGCTTCATTTGAGGCATTTAAATCTTGAAATGTTTTGATCTGTCAGCCATGATCATGGTAACTGGTTCAGGAAGGCAACATAACATGACAGTTAGTGTAACCAGGTGTGACAAGTCATTCCCATAACACATCAAGTTTAATAAAAGAGCTCTTTCTTATACCAGTCCACCCCAATTTTGTTTTATTATTTCATACATTTTCATCAGACTTAATGTATCTATAAATAATAAACTGTGAGGGTTCTACTACATAATGATATGCTTTGGCCAAATGTTGGATGCACAAGGCCTAAAACCCACTCATTTGAAAGCAAAGGGGGCTTGTAATATGGTGTAAGTACAAGTGTATGCAACTGATTTGACATGTACGTCCTTGCTTATATAGGCCAAATAGAACTCTTTCTTTTTTGGCAGACTGGAGGTAGCCCAAGACATTTTAATGCCTCCAGCAGGAAATTCAAAGAACATACCACATGACAGTAAAAAATAACAATAAACCATATCACTGACTATTATTAAACTTCAAAGTCAATGCTTGACTGGCACATGGCTGGCACTGCTGATGGGCTCAGTGGCTCCCATACGCCTGACTTGCCAGGGCAGATGCACTTGATGGCACGTGTGCGACAGCGCTGGACCAGCACAAGAGTGTAGCACCGGTGCAATGCACTCTAAATGGCTCCCTGTCCCAGAAGGGCTCACAAGGTATAATCCTAACCTGGAGTTAGGCTGGCATAGTTAGGCCAGCAAAGTTTGGCAATCACAAGGGACACTGTAAAGTGCATTTGGACCACTCTCTGAGTCAGGGTGGATGACACATGTCTGTACACTGGTCTCTCTGACTCCGAGAGTGGTCCAAACATACTTTACGATGGCCCTTGTGCCAACCAAACTTTGCTAGCCTAAGTGTGCCAACCTAACTCCAGGTAAGGATTGCATCCACAATCTATAAAGATGGGCCTCCTCCCCTTGTACAAGAATTGTGGCTCCTGCAACCTTAAAAAAATCTACCTCTAAGGTGCCGTCAAGCGCATCTGCACCAGCAAGTCAGGCACTGGACTGGTGCCAGCAGCAGCACACAGGTGCCACTGAGCCCATCAAGTCAAGAATCAGACTGTCAAGCATCAGCGGCACTCATTCGGTGCAGGACCTCACTGGGAGCGTTCCAGAGGCATGCCGGGGGCGTAACTGGGCGTTGCAGTAGGTGGAGATGATGCACGATGGCTGTAGTGCTGAATCCTAAACCCCGTCCCCTGCCTCGGCAGGCACAATTCAGGCTGCTGCTGTGCACGTTGACCTGTGCCTGCAAAACAGCAGGCACAGATCCAAGCAGCCTGATAGGGCTGGCTGGGGCTTACCCGGGTGCAAGGGGAAAATCTCCCCTTGCCCTGTACTGAGCTGCTGCCGCCTTCTGCTGGACTTAGGATATGGCCCTGCTATGTTGGCCTTATTATGTCAGCTCTGCTTAGAATTGCTCTATGCATTACTGTATTATCTCTAAGAGGAAGGTGGGGCATTCATAACCACATGGGAATGTCCCTTCCCTCCAGAGGCAGGGCCGGACATCTATCAATCCTCCTCCTCTTTCTCAGGGAGGGCATCCCAATTCCAGTCTGGCTCTGCCTCTTGCTAGAGCAGGTTTACTTTGTCTGACCCGTAGAGCTCAGCAGCTTTTTCCGTTTTCCTTCTCTCCTACTTGTCTTTTCTACTCCCTCTGTGCCCTACCCTTCCCTTATGTCCCATCCTCCCTCCCTAGCTAGATCAGAAGTGGGAGGATTGGGAGGAAGAAAGCGGTGTAGGCCTCACCAGCCCAGCGGTGCCAAGAGTAGAAGGTTGATAGGCTGCGTGCACGCACATAGGCTCTTCGTGTGCTAAGGCATCTCCAGTCCAGGAAGGCAACTAGGGAAGGAGCAGCACTCAGAACACAACACATGCTCTTCTCTCGCTTCAGTCCTGCATGGCAGTAGCCCTGGATAGGCTTGCGATCACGCCAGAGAACATTGTAGTGGTACAAGCATGCTTGGAACGGCACAGTGAACTTAGGTGGCAGTGAGGCTTCCTGCCCTTTCCTACCCTCCAGAGCTGCCCCTGTTGGAACATAGTGGAGCAGTCCAAGTCTATGAAGGTTACTCAGGGAAGCAATGGCTAAGAAGGTTGGGGTGGAGGGAATGTCCAGTAGGGAGAACCCTTGCCCTGTTTCCCAGCCTAAGTAATCAGGGGTGGGGGGGAGCCTGACAAAACCTCCAAGCCTCAAATTGTTGATTTGGTCCAGGAGGCAGTAGCAGCAGCTTTTAAAATGCATATGTGAGAGATTATTAAGGTGTGTAAATCTTCCCATGGCTCCAAGACCAAGTGTAAATGGACCAGGTCCCCTACTCCTAAGTAATCCTCTGAGTCTGGCTTTGACTCAGATCAATCTTCCTCAGATCCTCCGCCAACTAAATAGCACAGGAGAAGGGAAAGACACAGGAGCCTGAAGTCAGCTCAACTTAGAAAGAATGGGGAAAAGGCCTGCAGGCACCAAGATATAAGCTCCACCCCCTCTTCTTCATCTGAGTGGGAAGGAGGAGAGCTTTCTGGGCTGGGGTTGGAGAACAATGATATAAGCCAGAATCCTGACAGACCTTTTCCTTGGGAGCACTTTCCAAGAATGCTGGGGAAAGTATCACAAACCCTCAATTTGGGGGATGGTTCTGAGAGCCAGGCTTCTTCTAAACCTAAAAAGCTCTTCCCTCAGGGGCCCTCTAAGAGAGCAGTGGTGCCATTCCCTGAGGAGCTTCAGAGGGTTTTGGATGGGGAGTGGGCACACCTGGTTCTCCCCAAACATGTCCAGAATTTTGATTAAGTTATACTCACTGCCTGAGGGCATTGTGCAGGCTCCCAATATCCCTGCAGTGGATGCCCCAGTAGCTGCCCTCTCCTTGGCACTGGTCATTCCATCAGAAGGGAGGGCCTAAAGATGCCTGTGATAAATGTGTAGAAACCTTCCTGAAGCTTAATTTTGAAGAGGCCACTCAGACCTTCAGAGCAGTTACAGCCAATTCAATCATGGCCAGGGCAGCTGTGCTCTGAGCAGATGAACTTTCCAGCTCTAAAAAAAGCTAAGAATTGCCTCAAAAAGTTTTCACTAGCTGCAACCTTTGCAGCAGATTCGTCTTTTAACAGCATACAGCTCAGAGCCATAATGATGGTGGCAAATGTAATGGCAAGATGAAATATCTGCATGAGGCAGTGGGATAGAGATTCAGCCTCTCTGTCTAGAGTGGTCAGGATTCCCTTTAAGGGTAGGAAACTGTTTGGTCAAACCCTAGAACCATTGTTAGTTGAGAATAAAGGCAAAAGGAAAGTGTTGCCCTCAGGGAAAAAGGAGCAAACAAAACCTAAACAGTCCTTTCACCCCTCAGGTTTTGGGTCCAGGGCCAAACATAACATTCCCAAATGAAACCACAGTAGGGGGTTCCCCAAGAGCAGGGCAGAGGGAGCTCCTGCTCCAGGCACATCCAAACTGTCCAAAGAGCACAAGAGTGCTTGACCCCAGAACAGAGGGCTCCTCCTTGCCTATTGGAGGTCATCTTCTCACCTTTGCAGAGCACTGGATGTCCACAACTTCCCATGTATGAGTGTGTCAGACAGTGTCTCAGGGATATGCACTCATGTTTCTGGTAGGTACCCTTTTCAAGGGATCCAACCAAACACGTAGAGAAAATGTATTAGTGGGAATACAGCACTTTCTGCAGATATGGGCCATAGAGCCAGTCCCCAGGATCCAAAGGGGTGGGGGTATACTCCATTTGGTTCCTGGTCCCCAAAAAGAACAGGGACATGAAGGCCATTCTGGTGGTTAAATCAGTTATTGAGGAAAAGAAAATTCAAGGTGGAGACTTGAAGGTCAATTGTCGCAGCCCTAGAGCACAGCAATTTCCCGACTTTGATAGATACATCTGAGGCTTATCTCCATGTTCCCATCAGAAATTTCTGCAGTTCAGTTACAGCAATCTGCATTTTCAATACAGAGCTATCCCTTTCGGTCTGAAGGCTGCGCCATGGGTCTATCAACATTCTGGTGGCACACCTTCACCTGCAAGGAATTGCTCTTTTCCCCTATCTTGACAATATTCTAATAAAATCACTGTCGAAAGAGTTGACACTAGTGGACACAACTAGGACCCTGGAGTGCTTCAGGGATCATTGGTTCATGGTGAATGAGAGAAAGAGCTGGGCTTAATTCTGAACACAACAGATTTCAGGGTACAACTGTCCCCAGACAAATAGGGCTCACTGTACCAGTTGTTGCAGCAGATCGAGGGAGCAGGCAAGGCAGATAAGACCTTAGTGAGACTGCAGAGAGTCATGATATCCTGCCAGGATGTGGTGGCTTGGTCACATTTTCTTCTCCAGCCCTTACAGAAATTATTCAGGCCTTCTCTAACCAAAATAGAAGACTCAGACTTTTTAAAGAATTGACACAATCCCTGAAGGCCAACCTAGACTGGTGGCTGATACCTATGAGGTTGTCCCAGGGAATCAGCCTGGAGTTGCTTTCCAGAGTGGTGGTGACAACAGATCTGAGCCTTCTGGGGTGAGGGTGACTTCCCTTCTCTTGGGTTGCTGCCACTGCTAGCAGCCCAAGGTTAATACAATAAAAGGGAGTTCCTGGGCAAACCCCTCTCAAAGAAAGCAACCAGAAGAAATGGAATCTAATTTTTATTATCATGCATTCAAAGTTACAAATAAAATTACAGAGCCTATGTACTCTAAAACCCAAAAAGTAGAATTACAGCTGGGAGGCTCCCACCCACAGGACTCCTCCCTATAGTAAAACCCTATGTTTATAAACTAACTGAGAGGAATTCAAAAGGAAAAACAAAAGACACCTTTACAGAGTTTTACCTCTCACAGACTGACTGACTGACACCAGCTGTCACTGCCTCCCTCATCCCCTGTACTCACAGCCAAGGCTAACCTTCCCTGAGAGCAGCAAAGGGTTCTGTTCTCTGGCCTTTAACTGGGAAGCCAATCACCCTCACCTGAATCTTTTACACATGAATAGTGCTCTTCACTCCCACCACTGGTACAAGAACAAGGTCCACATGAAACGACAGCAAGAGTAGACCTACTCAGGCAGGGGTCACTCCTACACCACAAGCCAGACTTGTTTCAACTGATTGCTTGGAGACTGATTCTGAGATACGGGGGCCAAAATTGCTGGCCCCATAACAAGGCCTCAGAGTTCAGCAGTGGGGAGTGGGCTGATTGTCCATTTCCTCCACCTGTCTCTTGGCACCTTCCCTGGGTGCAGCCCCAGAGCAGCCCTCAGAGAGCCTTTCATCAACCTGTCATAATTGCCAGGGTTGTGAAATTAAATTTCATAACTGCATTGTATAGATAGATTTCCACATCCCGAGTAGTCACTGCTGCAAAAAAATATGCTTGACTTTTGTAAAGATTGGTGTAGCAATGGCTGGAAAATGAGGACGCAATCCTACCCTAGAGTTAGACTGGCACAGTAAGGTCAGCAAGATTTGGCTAGCACAAGGGCCACCATAAAATGAGTTTGGACCACTCTTAAAGTCAGGGAGGATTGTGCATATCTGTGTGCTGGCCTCTGACTCCAAGGGCACAATCCTATTTGAGCCCTTGGGTCAACGTTAACCCCTTGCGCCAGCCCAACATCACTAGCACTGACACAGAAGCTAATCGGCAGCCCCTCATCACCACTGGTGCCCTTGGGCGAACACTAGCAGCAGCATTGGCCCAAGGGCACCGGCCCAAAGCTCCACAGCACCGCTTGTGCACCAGCCAAACTCTGCCTGTGCAAAAGCGATTCTGGGTGGCTGGAAGGCGGGAGGAACGGGGTGGTGGTGGGTGGACTGGGAGGCATACTGATCTGGGGTTGGGATGTGGCCGTTAGGCCACATCCAAGCCTCTGTCCCCACCCAGCCCCATTTCAGGCCACATGGCATCCTTGACTCTGCTCCTGCTACACAGCAGGTGCAGATTTGAGGAATCCATAGGGGAGGCTCCTGAGTGCTCCAGAGCTCCTCGGGATACAACACAGGCCTGCTGGTGTCCCAGCACCTCCCTGCTGGGCCTCCCTGAGGGTCCTGATACCCACTCTAGGCTGACTGGTTTCCCTTTAAGCAGCCCTGGTGCAGTAATGGAGGGAACACAACCAGGCCTCACCTCCTCAGTTACAGTGTTTCTGCACAGGCAAGCCAATGAGACATTCAAACAGGAGGACACCAACACAGCAGGATGAGCTTGGGACTCAGTTTATTGATTCTCTTGCAAGATGGCAAGTTCTCACTGGAGAAAATGCAAAGAGCACAATTTTCAGACAGCAGTTATAGTCTACTTTCAAAAGGGAGGGGGAAAGGAGGGGATACAGCAAAAAACTTAAACTATCTGCAAAATATCTTGCCTAAGTATTTCACAGCCAGAGTGTTCCAGTTGGGCTTCTTGCGTTACAGCAGACCTTGCTTTCCATTACCTGGACATTCTTGAGATTTCACACTTCCTTTGTTTATTCATATGCGCACCCTGTTTTGAGCAGGCTAGTACATTGCGTGGTCAGTTGCATACATTGCATAGTACCTTCTGTAAGTCTCAGCAAAACTGTTCCTCTTTTCCCAGGGTAAGAGAAGTCACAGCCCTTCTGCAAAGAACCTTCAGTCTGGGGCCTCTGGGGTCTTGGGCATTCAGCAGCCACACCAATCAACACCAGTCCCGAGCCAGAAAGTCCAAGGCAAAATCCAAGTTAGTCTGTGATCCAAGTTCCATTGTCCACAGGCCAGTCCAATGATCAGTATTCCAGGTCAGTCAGGATCTAGGCCCCCCAAAGCCAAATCAGAATCCAAGCTCAGTCAATAGTCCATTCACATTTTTTCATATACCAGTTGGCCAGTCAGTGCTCCTCTGGCACCAAACTTTACTCCTACCACACCCCACGTGCTGATCACCCTTCCTTTATAGCCAGGGCTCTCATTAGCCTGCCTAGGCTACAGCTGTGTTTCTGAGGCTAGCCAGGCTAAGGGAGATTAACCCCATGTGCTCTGGATTCAGCGAGGAGGCCACTGCTGACACACAAGCTACCTCCTCTTTGGATCTTCCGCATGTCCATTACAGCTGGCCTCACTGTTCCAGTGCAGCTTAGGATTGCGCTCTGAGAGTGGTCCAAGTAAACTTTATGGTGTCCCTTGTGCCAGCCCAATCTTACTAGCCTAACTGTACCAGACTATCTCCAGGTTAGGATTGCGCTCTGAATCTCTGATTATTACAGATTATAGGAAGTTGAAAACAGGCACAATCTACTTACCCACAATTTGATATACTGTTTCCCCTGTTCCATTTTATTACAGCAGCTTGCACATTTGCATGAATGCAAGCAATGTGCTTGCTGTGAGTAGGATTTCTCCTGCTGCTTATTCTCCCACTTGAAGTCCTCCTAATCCTCTTTCTGTGAAGGCACAATTGGTTGCTATGGAGCTTATTATTATATTGTCATTAAGTGGAGTGGATTATATCTGAGTGAAGCAGAAACTTCTTTTGGATCTCATCCTCTGCACATTTTTCTTGTGTGTGCATTTGATGCCTTAATCTTTTCTTCTTTTGTTATCATTTAAATACCTTTTAGGTTCCTTTGCAGTTTTCCATTGGTGAGGGCAGGAAGCAGAAACGGTACAGCAAAAACAGAGGGAAAGATGGGCAGTTATAGTGGCACAAGGGAATAGGACAGGGGTCAGGGAACTTTTTTACCTTTTACCCCAAAATATATTTAGATACGCCGATGTTACCCCCTTGATTTGATTTTTAATACAGGTACTTACTAAAACTACCAGTGAAAGATAGGTGTCCTCTCAGGAGAGGCACTGTCCTATCTCTCTCAATGGTGCAGCAACTAGTTGACTCTACTGAAGAAGCAGGCGGACTTGGAGGCGGGCCCGGGGCATCACACAGGGAAGCATGTTATACACAAGGGCCTGACGCACTGCACTGCGTCAGGTCCTTGTACACTACAGTACTGTAACACACACAGCCGGGCATGCGTATAGAACAGTGATGGCGAACCTTTTGGGCTTGGTGTGTCAGAAATTTGGAAAATTCGTAACTCAGCTCTGCTGGTGTGTCAACCCCCCCCCCCAGACATGCTGCAGGGCTTGTCGCCCGAGTTTAAAGAGAGAGATGGAGGCGCAGACAGCGGGCGCGCAGAGGAACAAGTCTTTGCAGGGAATCGCTTAGATTCATATGCATGCCTGGCTGCTGTCCATTACCCCCGGGAATTTTATTTTTACCCCATTTGGGGTAATTTACCCCTGTTCCCTGACCACTGGAATAGGAGAACATCCACACAGGTGAGCTATGAAGAGCAGACTCAACAGCATCACTAGGGGTGGCACAGCTCAGTGAGCTGCTGCCCCTCTCTTGCTTCAGTTGAAGTCCTTGAAGTTCAACTGAAGGCATTGACCCACTGTCTGGGATATCAACCTATGCTTACCTGGCTGTCTTTGGGCCGAGTTGGAATTGGTGTTTGGTAGAGATGCTTCTTCAACTACTGGCTGAATGTCTACTTTGCTAGATGTTTCAACTGGTGGAATGGTTTTTGGTGGTCCTTAATTAAGTAGGGTGATTAACAGGCAGGTTCAGTGCAGTATTGGATGGGGATAAGATGAAGGAATTCACTCTGTATCCTAACACATGTGGACTGATCAAAGGCACCACAAGGTTGGTCTCTGGACACTATTTGGCTCAGGGATGTGGAATGAGACCCCACTGAGCAATGGATGTGAAGTCTACATCCACACCTGATCACATTGGAGTGAGTGATGCAACCTTGAATGGGCTGATTTCTTATGGGGTTGGCAGTGATAAATTGGGATTATTAGGAGCCAGTGGTGCAAACACTCAGCAGATCCACACATTTGCCACCAATGCATTTGGCTATCACCAAAACAGGTAAGGACAAACCACAGGAGGTTCAGGGAAGAGAGGGGGGGTGTCAGTGGCAGCAGCGCAAACCAGATCATATCCCTACTTTCCCAGCTGAGATTCACTTCCTTATGCTCCTCAGATTTAGGGCCCCAACCTGTCCAACTTTCCAGCACTGGTGCAGCAAAAGCTGTGCAAAAAGGGCATCCTATGGTGGGAGGGCAGTCAGGGAGGCCTCCTCAAGGCAAGGGAATCTTTGTTCCCTTACCTCAGGGTTGCACAGCAGCTGCACTGGAAGGTTGGATAGGATTGGGCTCTTATGTCAGTAAAATAGCAGGCACGGGTCCAAGAAGACCCATAGGAGACCAGGCAACCTACAGAGAGGTAAGTATATGTGTTTTACTTACCTCTTGCTGGTCATTTTATCATCTCCCCTCTGTTGGCATGTTCTGTCGGCAAAACTGCATGTTATGGACTAAGAGGGATCAGACTGGGCTGGGAGAAATAATTCTTCCTGATTTTCTACCTTTGCTATTGCCACAAAACCTTTTACATGGAGGAATACTGACAATATGTCAAACACGCAGGCAGTCTGTGGTGGTACATTCCAAAATGTTGTCATTTGGTCTACAACTTTATGGAACATGTAGCTCACTTTGATTTAATACAATAATTGGGGCCTAAGGGTGAACTCTGGAATTTCAAGTGTTGTTATCAACTCTGTATATTCTACTCTTACATTCTACTTGATTCTTTGATTAACAGCCTCTCTCCCCCCAGATCATGTAATCTCCCGCAATGAACTCTATCTTTTGTCTTCACCACCACACAGGAAAATTATGTGAGAGAAAATTTACTCAAACTGGTTTGCTAGTTTTACTAGTTTATACTTTATGTGGAGGAGTGGCTAGCAGCCCAAACCTATCCTGCATTGGAACAGGCCGGCCAGCTGCCCTGTGCTGTATCCAGTGCAGGGTAGGTGGTTTTCCCTTACTCCATATTGCATGGCAGCCACCCCAATGGGGGCACAATCCTAACCTGGAGTTAGGCCAGCACAGTTAGGCCAGCCAAGTTTGGCCAGTACAAGGGACACCGTAAAGTATGTTTAGACCACTTTTGGCATCAGAAAGAACAGCACACAGACGTGCGCCATCCTCCCTGTCTCCGAGAGTGGTCCAAACATGCTTTATGGTGGCCCTTATGCTGGCCAAATTTTGCTGGCCTAACTTGTGCCAGCCTAACCCCAAGGTTAGGATTGCACTCTGGGGCTACTTGGATCTGCGCAAGCTAAATTGTTGGTGCACATGAGCAACCCTGTATAAACACCTGGCTGGCTGGGAGGTGGGTCAGAATACAGCCCAAGTGCGGGAGGCCAGTCCCACCCCCTTCCTGGGTTCAGTATGCCCGCTGGCTTCCTTCCCCCTTCCTTCCCCAGCCCTGAAACACTCCTGTCAGCCCTCCTGCCACCCTCCCCAACACCTGTGTCAGCTTCCCTTGGCTGATGTGAACCAGTTTGGACCTGGCACACTCTCTGCATTAAGAGAGAGAGAGGGAGGGAGCAGGCCAGTGCCCGTGCTTTCTTTCTGCCTGCACGTCCCACTCCCAAGTTGTGGAAGGCATGCCATTTGCAACATCCCTGGGCTTAAATCAGCCCAGCACCATCTTAGGACAGCACCATCTTGGTTTTGTTTTTTTTAAAAAGTTAAACAAGTGTCCAAGGCAGAACCTGAGGGCTCCTGTGGCTGACTTCACTGCTCCTGCTATAGCCCAAGTCCCAAAACTTATCCTCTACCACACTTCTGGTACAATAGAAAGAATTCTCCAAATGGTGGAAGCTCAAGGAAGTTACCATTATATTTAACAGTCTGGAATGGTTCAGGGTTGTCGAGTTAACAGTAGATTCATTGCCCTCATTGAAAATCCAGTTTCTCTAATGCAAAAGGAAACACATAACTATAAATAAGGTAAAAAAATGCTAAAGGTCTTCGCATATTTCCTTCAACCCAGGGGTGGCCCAACTTGCTTAATGTAAGAGCCACATACAATACAGTACATTTTAGATGTGTGAGAGCCACAATATTTAAGCAGCTATACAACAACAACAACAACAACAACAACAACAACAACACATTCTTGCCATTTATTTCTCCTTTAAATTTTCAAAGACATTGCTCATACTCTCTCTGTCTCTCTTTCTCTCAGGCAGCCTTGGGAAAGCTGGTGGCATAGACTAACATATGCCTCTAGGCAAATGTCTCACTTTGCAACCTGCTGAAGCTTCTCCAACTGTAAAAATGAATGCAGAGAGTGTGCCAACATTTCTTTATTTGAAGAATTTATACCCCACCTTTCCCATGCCGAAGTGAATGCCCAAAGTGGCTTACAGAGCTAAATAATAAAAGTGCAATGTAACAAACAATAAGTATAAAACATCAAGAACAAAAGCATTATAACATTAACATTTAACACAATCAAATACAGAGCATTCAAAAATAGGGCAAAACCAAACCCATCATGTCAAGCGATGGGGTGGGGGGAAACAATTGTCCAGGGGAGCAGTCACGCTATAGCACTGTTCCAAAGGCACAAGTATCCACCTATTATCCAAATGCCAGATTTGGAGGATGGGAAACAATTGCCCAGGGGAGTAAACAAACTATGACAGCATTGCAAAGGGCAGCCAGCCAACCATCATCCAAACATCAGATGAAATAGGTATGATTTGAGCCCTCGCTGAAAAGCCATGGGGGAGTTTGTAGTTCTGCATTCTTCTGGAAGGGAATTCCATATTTGTGAGGTAACTACAGAGAAATTTCACCCCCTAACTGCTATCCCTTTCACTTGGGATAGAGGGGTAATAATCATTATCATCTGAATTTTTGAATTTCAACTATTATAACTTGAAATAGTAATTATAATACCTTTATCTTGAGCATCGAACACTAATCAGGACAAATGAACTTTGAAAATTAGTTATTCAACAAGCTCTGATAAAATCCTACATATGTGATGAGCAGCCCAATTGTAACTAAATGGCCACACTGTTTTCCACTGGCATCGGCTCTCCCCCACTGCAATTTTTTTTAAATCCCATTTTGCATGCAAAGAAATTAAGGAATTTAAGATTAGAACTCATCATTTCAATCACTGAAAAGATTGAACGGTTCATTCAAAGAAATAAAAATGAACCTGTTCTGGAATTAAAAAAGCATTAATCACAGTTTGGCCTCATTACATTGTTTTAGTTAAAGGTCATTCTATAAATTATGGAAAGGATAGGCACTAATAAGGTGTGGAGGAGTCTGCACGATTGTGATTCAGAAAACATTATCAGCTTCAGAGGATAACAACATGTTGGTTGAATGCCAGTAGTAGGTTAACTTGGATTCATCAAGAATTGTGAGTGTTCCCTCCCCTCAGCTATAGGAAAAGTTGCTTTTGTTATTTTCAATTCATTTAATTGTATACTTTGAGAGTGCAATCCTAACCTGGAATTAGGCAGGCACAAGTTAGGCCGGCACAAGGGCCACTGTAAAGCACGTTTGGACCACTCTCAGATGGTCAGGAAGGATTGTGCACAGCTGTGTGCTGTGCAGTCCTAACTCCAGATTAGGATTGCGTCCCCAGTGTTGGGAACGAGTCTCAAAATTTGAGTCAAGTCAAGTCAGGGGTCTCAAACTCCCCCCACCTGTGACCTAACTCATGGATTAGTCATAGAGCACACCTGGCCACTCCTAATTATTCGAGTCTGTTGAAACTTTTTACATTGACAGCCAATTCACCAAGGGGAGGATTCAAAACAGTAATATTCCGGTTCTGTTCCGGGCCCAATTCAAGGTGCTGGTTTTGACTTTTAAAGCCCTTTATAGCTCGGGTCCGGGGTATTTGAGGGACCGCCTCCTTCCATATAATCCAACCCGTACTCTCAGATCATCTGAGGGGGGGCTTTTTGACTGTGCCGCCACCAGGAGAAGTGAGAGGGGCGGCGGCCAGGAAGAGGGCCTTCTCGGTGGTGGCCCCCCAACTCTGGAACACCCTCCCCTTAGAACACTGCTCCCTCTTTGTTTACATTTCGGCGGGGGCTGAAGACCTTTTTATTCCAAAAAGCTTTAACTGTTGACAGGCTGGCTGGCTGGCTGGTTTGTTACATTTTTATATTTTATGATCCACTGGGCTTGTTGTTTTTAAATTGTATTGTTTTGTTTTAATTTTGTTTTATTGTATGGTTTTAATATTGTTTTTAAATTGCTTTTTGATGTTAACTTTTATATTGTGTTTTTGTATTGTAGTGCTGCCTTGTGTGCCTCCGGGCTAAAAGGCGGGGTAGAAATCTAATAAATAATAATAATAATAATAATAATAATAATAATAATAATAATAATAATAATAATAATA
>JAJKFI010000113.1:3115573-3146245 GCA_029204185.1 Lerista edwardsae | reverse complement strand
AGAGAGAGAGAGAGAGAGAGAGAGAGAGAGAGAGAGAGAGAGAGAGATCTTTTCTAGCTAGGTGAAATTGGGTGCACAGCCTTAAAAGGTAAAGGTAAAGGTTTCCCCACGACCGAATGGTCTAGTCGTGACCGACTGTAGGGTGCGGTGCTCATCTCTGTTTCAAAGCCTGTAGAGCCGGCGTTTTTGTCCGATCATGGTGGCCAGCATGACTCTACGCCGTAGCGCACGGAACACTGTTACCTTCCCACCGAAGTGGTCCCTATTTATCTACTTGCATTTTAGGTGCTTTTGAACTGCTAGGTTGGCAGGAGCTGGGACAAGCAACGGGAGCTCACTCCGTCACGCAGTCTCGAACTCCCAACCTTGCGGTCGAAAGCCCAGCGACAGCGGATTAACTCGCTGCGCCACCACGTCCCTTTAAGGCACAGCCTTAAAGGCCTGCCCAAATGGAACTGGGGGGTCTTTTGCCTGCTATAAGAGCATCTACTTCCTCTTATGCTCTGTGTATATTTGATTTGTAAACGAAGCAAATATTACAAAGTTACTACAAGTTTCCAGTAGTTTCTAAGGTCTCAAGCAAAACTTGACAGTGCAGGCTTAGTATATGAAGCCACTCAATAGTTCAAGATGAACTGACCCAGCGAGGTGAGTGCTCCAGGGTACCTTCTGCAAATTAGACCAAACAATGACGCCGGGGAATGCTGGAAACTGTTTACACTCCCATCACTCTTCAAGCCACCTTGCAGAGCCTCCCTCTTCAGGACCCCTAGAATTTCACTCCAAGGCATAGAACAGGCCCCAGTCCTCTTGGGGGCTTGTGCTGCTGGAACTTGCATTCTGGGAGTGCAAGGCCCTTTATGACAGGCTGCAGTTGTGCCCTTCCTGGCCGCTGCTGCAAATGGGTAGTGGCATAGCCTGTGCAGCAATAGTTCTGAAGCCTCCGCCAGTGATGGAAAGTTAGCGGCAGAGGTGCCATTGGTGGGAAGGGGGGAGGGCTGGGGGAATTTGGGGATAGGGAGGGCAGGGGCAGGGAGAGAGAGAGAGATGGATCTCAAGAGCACCAGCATGTGCCAGATCCTATCCCCACACCCCGTCCCTTTTCTCTTGTTCCTTTTCTGCAACTATGCCATCAAAAAGGCTGGCATACATCCAGGGAGACTTACTAAGGATCCAGCAGCCTACCTGGTTGATTTGTAAAAGAAGCAAAAATTTCAAAGATGCTATTAGTTTCCAGTAATCTCTCAGGTAAGGGAACCAAAGTAAGTAAATAATTTTAGGGCGCAATTCTAACCTTCACTGGAACAGTCAGGCTGTCTGGAAACACACAGGAACACACAGGTTGGGAACAGGCTGGAGCCTCCATGGAGCAAGGGCACGTTTGTCCCCTTACCCCAGGTAGGCACCAGCCACCCCTATGGGGCTACTTGGATCTATCCCTGCTGTATAGCAGGTGCAAGTCTGAGCACACCTTGTGGCCTGAATCGACCCCCCTCAAAAAACCCACCCCCTCCCTAGAGCAACCACCGGAACACTCTCTCCCTGCCCCGTTCCGCCCTCCCTCCTGCCTCCCCCCTGCCCAGAATTTACTAGGGCCTTGGTCTGGTGCTGCAGTGTAGACGCAAGTGCCTGCATCAGTGCTGGGCCAGAAGCGCTGACGCGGATGTGCTTTTTGGGCACTTTTGTGACAGTGCTCGGCCGAAGCAAGTGGCTTGCATTGGCCAAAGGGAGGTTTATGTTTACTGTGTTACTCAGCTCCTGCTGAGTGTCCAATCACCCCACCACCACCACCACCACCTCACCACAATTGGTTGTAGCATTCATTCCATCAGCATGGCTGCATCAGTGCCAATGGTGGGTAATATGATTGGGCAGGATGTGGTTTGCAAGTTGCAAAACAGTTTAGAGCTTTGCATTCATGACAAAGAGTCCTTGGACTTGAGAGCTATCAGGAGTAACGCTCAACAACAGGATCTTTTTGCATGGAGAGCCTTGCCTCTGTGCTGGCTAAATAGTCGGCTCAGAGGTGAGTAGATAGCTCGCCCGCCCTGTGTCTTTACTATGGGGAAAGGGGATGAGTATCCCCTTCTCCTGCAGAGCCTCCTGTGGCTGCTGCAGGATGCAACAGTAGCCACCTGGCTACTGCTACACTCCTGGATGGTCAGGCAGTTCTGATTGGGCTGCCCATCTTTTCCTTCCACCATCACCACAGAAAGTAACATAGACGTAGGAAAAAGCCCAATTCAATCCCCTTTTGAGGATCTCTCTTACATTTCATTATGTTTCCAGTGTTCTACACACTAGATTAGGACCACTGCTGGTAATAGTCACCTGTAACTATTAGATCCCATAAGGTTTCTGAAAGGCAATATTCAAAGACAGTGTTCCCTATCCTCAAACATATTGTAGTCCTCATACTTCAGGCACTGACACAAATCACATCTGTCTCTTTTTATTTTCGTTGCTGTGTGTCAACAGTTCTTTTTAATAATTATTTGAGAACAAACAAGCAAATGAAGAAGAAAAAAGCTTTGAGAAAATAAATCCCACCAGCCCTGGGAAAAAAAAAATTAGGCTAAATCCTTCAACCATTGGTATAAATCTAATTGCAGAATATTTGAAGCATATTATGCTCCAATATTTGAAGCATGCCAAAACAAATGCCATTAAACCATTACATTATACCAGACAAAAGTAATTCCCAGCAGCCGAAACAAACGTGGGTTGATTATAATCTACGAGCATACATATGAAATGTATAAAATTTGAAGTGGCTGCACTGAAGATGATTAAATTGTTGATTCAGAAGTGCAAAATGAAATCATTTAAATATATTCTAGGGACCCAGGCAAAATTACGCTTGTCGTTCATCGGAATACAAGTAATCAAATGTGCAGATTATTCATAGCATACTGTTCCCTATCAAACACTATTGAACTGTTACTACTGCAGGGGGAGGGAGAATCTCTAAATCTTCATGTGTATCTTTAACAGCAAATTAAGATGTTCTCTAATAACAGCAATTGCAAACTCAAATTAGGTTGCTAATTTGATATCTAGGAAGATTATTTGGGAGAGGTTATGAGAAAAGTGTAAGATGTTGTCTATCTAAGTAGCAGCTTATATGATAACTACAGGGAGAGTAACCCCCCTTTGCCCTGTTCTTTCATGCATTTTCTCTCCCTCCAACATTTTGTGAAAGACAGGAGAAAGTCTTCTTGGGTTAAGGCAGAGGGATAGCTCACACATCATCACTTGGTGAATACAACATTGTGATGCCTTCTGATGCATGGGCTCTCTTTCTTTGTCCCCAATTTTGCTTCCCAAGGAAACTCTTAGTATAAGTCTTAAAACACCCCAGGCACCAGACCTTATATTAGCAAAACTGCCACCAATGCCTCTGCCCTGTCTCCAGCATTTTCTCTCAGAGGAAAGACTGTGTAAATTAAGAGATGCGGACTGGCAGCTGTTTTAGTCATCCATGGATGATACCCACCTCCTGGCATGAGGGGAACCCAGCTCTTCCACCATCTTTGTAATCTTGCTGAGGGGCAGAGTGAGAATTGGTGGGAGAGATAGTTACAATAGGATTCTGTCTCTGGGCGCCTGTTGCCTAACCAGTTCTCTGCCACTGAGATACAGGAGGCTGCCTCACTGGGGTGATGGTGTCTGGTGCTGTGTGTGTGATAATGTGTTGGGGTGCTCGAGGGAGAAATGGCGCTACAATTCAATGGGTGCTGGGACATGGGAAATACAGTAGTTGGGGCTGGCTTAACCAGTCCAGGAGAAGGCAGATCACTCATAGGCAGATCATCCCCCTCTGCCAGGTCAGTGAAAAATAAGATCTGCCTGATTCAGGACTTAATTCTGGATGACATTTTCTGGTATAATGTAACAGTTTAATGGCATTTGTTTTGGCATGCTTCAAATATTGACGCATAATATGCTTCAAATATTCTGCAATTAGATTTATACCAATGGTTGAAGGATTTAGCCTAATTTTTTTCCCAGGGCTGGTGGGATTTATTTTCTCAAAGCTTTTTTCTTCTTCATTTGCTTGTTCATTTGCAAATAATTATTTTTTAAAAAACTGTTTGATCATAGAATTGTTGGAAGGGTACCTACAAGGTCATCTAGTCCAACCCCCTGCCTTTAGCAGGAAATCCTCCTAGAGTATCTCCAGTAGGTGCCTGTCAAGCCTCTGCTTGAAGGTCTCCAGTGAGGGAGAATCCACCACCTCCCTTGGCAGACTGTTCCACTGTCGAACCGCCCTTTTCGTCAAGACATTCTTCCTGATGTTCAGCCGGAATCTCCTCTCTTGTAGTTTGTACCCACTGGACCTAGTTCTACAGTCAAAGGCAGATGAGAACAGACTTGTCCCGTCTTCCTTATGACAGCTGTTCAGATATTTGAAGAGTGCTATCATATCCCCTCTCAGTCTTCTCTTCTCCAAGCTAAACATAGCCAGTTCCCTCAACCTTTCCTCATAGGACTTGTTTTCCAGCCCCCTGATCATCTTAGTTGCTCTTCTCTGTTGACACACAGCAGCTAAAATAAAAAGAGACAGATGTGATTTGTGTCAGTGCCTGAAGTATGAGGACTACAATATGTTTGGGGATAGGGAACACTGTCTTTGAATATTGCCTTTTAGAAACCTTATGGGATCTATTAGTTACAGGTCCACCAGGCTTCCAGATACTGCACCAGCCCAGACTTCAGGGGTGGGGTAGTGATGTCACATTGATTTTCCAGGACTCCATCCCCTTATCTAAGCACCCTATCCAACAATGTGGTGGTTTGGACTGTCTTCATGTAATATTACAGGGGCAAGACAGGTTAGATATTCTACTGGTATATCTTTCTCCATGTGGCCCCTTGGTCTCCCTACTTGAGCTGTCCACAATGATCTTGAATGTGGCATGCTTGTTAGTGATGGGGAACTGTCCATGCTGATGCCTGAGATGGTAGTAGCTCAGGCTTCAGTAGTTCATGGCTTCCATGGCAACTATGGGCTTGTCTCAGTGGATCTCAGCTCCCACAATCTTGGCAGGTCACATATTGGACCTGGTGTTTACTGGTGGTCATAGGGATAGTGGTTTGGCTATGGAAGAGACTAAGAATGTCCTTTGCCATGGACAGATCACTATCTTTAGCTGGCAACTTTTGATCACCCTTGCAAAGCAAGGGGACTGACTGGTATGGTTGGCCCCCAGAGACTGACGAATCCAGATGGTTTCCTGAAGAGAAGACACTGGGAAATTTTCTTGCTTCCTGAGCTGGTGATTCATCTGATGCTCTGGCCACCCTTTGGTACAAGGAGTCAGCTAGAGCCTTGCATCAGATTGCTCTTGAATGGCCTCGGCTTTGCCGCCGAGCCAAGACAGCTTCATGGTTTCATCCAAACCGCAAGAGCAAAGAAGCTGATTACTGATGTTACTTACATCTCAGGGATTCAGCATGACAAGAGAAAGCTGGATTTAGGAGGGTCTCCTTGTGGTTTTGTTTCTATTTGTGCCTCTGACACGGGGCTGTTCAAAGCAATTTGTTTAACCCTGTTTTGTGGGCTAAATTGAGGGCGCAGATCTGAGGAGACCATGTGGCCCAAATCAGAGTCGCATAGCTTGGGGATGAGCCCTTGGATTTGGCCTAACAGATGAATCCTGGGCCTACCCCCCTTCCTGAGCCGGCCCAAGCTGCTGGCCCGCCCACCCAAAAACCACTCAGGAATGCCAACCCCTGCCAACTCCCGCCCTCCCACGCACCTGTGAACGGGTGGGTTCACCCAGCCGGGTTCAGCTGGTGCAGCACACTCACTCCTAGGCCAGCACTGCAGGCAGCACCGGTATGGGAGCCATAGCACCGACGTGGGATGCCACTCGGCCCTCTGCCACATAGCGTCAACACAACAGGGCACTTGGGATTCTGCCCTCAGTGAGGTAATTGCAGGTTCTTCCACTAATTGCTGCGGCCGTACCTGAGCTGTGCGGACCTGGCCACAGTGACCCACGCCCTAGTGACATCTAGATTAGATTATTGCAATGCGCTCTACGTGGGGCTGCCTTTGAAGATGGTCCGGAAATTACAATTAGTACAGAACGCGGCGGCTCGGGTGGTTGCTGGGGCACGTCGGTTTGACTCTGTCAAGCCGTTGCTTCGGCGGCTACACTGGCTGCCGGTTCTGTTCCGGGCCCAATTCAAGGTGCTAGTTTTGACTTTTAAAGCCCTTTACGGCTCGGGTCCGGGGTATTTGAGGGACCGCCTCCTTCCATATAATCCTACCTGTACTCTTAGATCATTTGGAGGGGCCCTTTTGACTGTGCCGCCACCAGGAGAAGTGAGAGGGGCAGCGGCCAGGAAGAGGGCCTTCTCGGTGGTGGCCCCCCAACTTTGGAATACCCTCCCCTTAGAATTGAGAACTGCTCCCTCTTTGTTAACATTTCGGCGGGGGCTGAAGACCTTTTTATTTCAAAAAGCTTTTAATTGTTGACAGGCTGGCTGGCTGGTTTGTTATATTTTATACTGTATGATCCACAGGGCTTCTTGTTTTTAAATTTTATTGCTTTATTTTTATTTTGTTTTTTTGTATTGTTTTAATATTGTTTTTAAAAAATTTTTAATGTTAAATTTTTATATTTTATGTTGTAATGCCGTCTTGGGTGCCTTCGGGCAAAAAGGTGGGATATAAATCTAATAAATAATAATAAGAAGAAATAATAACATAATTCATTTTACCTTCATTCCGAATTGCAGCCACATCTGTGACTATGGGGCTTGGTACGTCTGCTAAGGCAATGCAAAGGTGGGCACTGGCACTCAAGTTTACACCCATAAGCGTTGAGGTAATGACCAAGTGGTGGGCTCCTTGAGGGCTTGAGGGTGCTGGTCAGTCTGGCCATATGGCACTCCCCTGTGGGGCCATTGGAAGTCAGTTGGCCCTTAGGGGTGACTCCCCGTAGTTATGGGTTGAATTTTTCTATTCTGCCAGCAAGTGCCTTTATGGCATTGGTAAATTGGCCTTGGCCAATTGGGGTTTTTATTGGTCCCTTTAGGTCGGGGTAGTATTATTGGCATTTATAAGTTTTTTAGAGGCAGTCAGCCTTATTATTCATGTTTCATTGACAGGTCACTGCTGGACGTTTCCTGTGAAGGTGCTCATCCACCATCATTCCATAATATTTTGGGCCAGGAAAAGTGCAGTGACCTTGGATTTTTGGTACCCAGCTCAGACTTGGTGAATTTGCCCAGATGGAGTGGGCAACCAAGAAGGGCATGCTCTGTGGCTGACTTCTCCCTCTTTACAGAGAGTACTTAAATTGCAGACTTCCAGTACTTAAATAAAATCCTCAGGTATTGTTCATGTACCTGGGGGAAAATGACCTGGGTCAGAGGACCTCTGCATCCTTGAAGCTTCAGGTGCATAGGAATTTAGATATTACAAGAATTTGGGTACCCAGGATCATTCTGTGGTCCGAAATGCCCCCATTGGGTGTGACGAGAGGCTGTTAACCCTTGTTGCATTGGCCAGACAGAAGGTGAAATCCAACCTGAGGGGTGTGATCTGTGCATTGGGAGGGAATTTCATTTCACACCCTGATAAAGTTTGCAATTTACAGCTTTGTTTAAAGGAAACAAGGTTAATCTGTCCCTGGCAGGGAATGATCTGTTTTTTAGCGGACCTGCAGAAGGGTTTGATGAGCTTTTTGGCTTTATGGGGGGTGGTGCAGGTCAAGTGCTAGACTACCCATTCATGTGGAAGGGGACATGCAGGCTGGGGTAGTCAGGGCATTAGGGAATCTGATACACAGTTCTGATGTCAGCGAACACCTGGGGGTGGAGCAGGATCAATCACATGGTTCCTGTCCGGGTCAGTGAGGCGGTGTCATGTCAGCCATGGTGGGGCTGCTGAGATCCTCGGCGAGAGCTGGGTGCGAGGGTGGCAATGGGGGTTGGCTGTACTTGTGGCGCCTCGGAATGATGCTCTGGACACTGGCTGCTGGTTTGCCAAGGCTCTTTAATTGGGTCTGGGCTTTTACACTCACAGAGCCCTGTTGCCTCACAGGGCTCGCTTACAGTCTATAATGAGCGATGCCTCAGCGAGCATACTCACCAGTCCGTTCTAGCCCCCCGGCGGAGAGTGGCGAAGTCTTGTTCATCCCCTCCGACGTCATAGCTTGGTAGTCCCAGCCATTGTCCTGCAGCTTCCCCAGGCTCAAGTTTGGCCACGCTGCAGCTGCTTGGTCCGGATGCCCTCGCCCAGGCGGGACCGGTCAGGACTCTGGCTGGGGTCCTGTCAGGTGGGAGACCCTGGCTGGGCCGCCCAGCCTCCCCGGCCAGAGGCCCTCCCAAGTGTGGGCTCCCTCGCCTGTGTGGGTAAGGAGGTTGCGAGTCTCCCTGCCCTTCCTTCCTTCCTTCCTTCCCCCTTGCTGGCTGGCCAGCAACTACCTCCTCCAGCCCAACTGTGTTTCCTTTTAAGGCCCAGGCTCCACCTCCAGGCCCTGCCCTTTCCTCCCCTGATCACCTGAGGCTTCTCTTGAGGCCTTCCCTTGCACTGGCGTAAGGCCTGGGGCTGACTCCTGCACCTGCCCTCCTGCCCATTGGTCTGGATAGGCCCTGTTCTTCCCTGGGTGTAAGGGCCTCCAGCCACCCAAGGTTGGAGAGACAGCTTTACTTGACCCCTTTCCCAGGGCCTGCTGTCTCCCGGGGTCGTCCCGGCAAACCCCCTCTGATGGTGGTCCTCCTGGTCCTCTTGGGGGTGACAGGCGGCCTGCCAAGACCTCATACAGGTTGGGCAGTGAGCTCTCGCTGGCGGGTCCAAGGGGTGTCTACTTGGCCAACTGCCTCGACGCCTTTGGAGTTGGTGGTGAACTCTCTCAGGTACCAGACCAAGGGAGTTTGGAGCCAGGCTGTCATGCCCGTGTAGCTCGGAGGAGGTAGACGGCTAGTGCCGTTTGCTCCAAATTATTAGCCTGCACACAGAGGTGATGAATTTAGATTTTCCCTGCTGCAGGTTTTGTCAGTTTCAATAAAGTGACCCTTTTCTCTCAAGTCTGTGTCTGGCATGTCTCTGCAAAGGTTAAGTAAGTAAGTAAGAGCGCAATCCTATACCCCTGTTGCGCCGGCACTACACACTCTTGTGCTGGCTGAATGCTGTCGCAAACATGCCGTCAAGTATGTCTGCATTGTCACTATGGTGTTGGGCTGGCGCAAGCAGCAGTGCCAGCGTTCGGGCTCTGCCACGAGAGCTAACGGCCAATAGAGCGTTAGCAACGCTCAGTCAGTGCAGGGCCGCCATGAGGGCGTTCCAGAGGTGTTCTGGGCGTGGAACTGTGCAGTGCTGTGGACAGTGACGGAGGTGGTGATGTAAGATGGTCATAGTGCAGTATCCTAAAGCCTGTCCCCAGCCAGGGTGGCCCCAATTCGGGCCGCTCCTGCCCACGTTCCTCTGCACCTGCAGAACAGCAGGTGCAGATCCGAGCAGGGGTGCTAGGGGAAAACCACCCCTTGCCCTGCGCGTTGCTGCTGCTGCCTTCTAATGGGCTTTAGAATACAGCCCTATTATGTCGGCCTTACTATGTCGGTCTTACTTAGGATTGGGCTGCCAGTAAGTTAGTACTCTTGAATCCAAATATTCATAATGTGTTGTCAAATCAATTTTTTAAACATACAAAAGTATGTCAATTCACTGCAGGGTTTTGGAATTCTGAAACTTCGGAGCACCAAGTGTGTTGGTAAACAAAGAATCTTAACACTTCACCCTTAGCTTTGAAGCTTGTAGACCCAGCATGCACTGTACTGAGCCAAGCAGTGGTCAGCAGAAAAGAGATTAAGGGCCCAATCCTATCCAATTTTCCAGCACCAATGCAACTATGCCAATGGAATGTATACTATATCCTGGAGGGGAGTATAAGCAGTAATGGCATCTAAATGATTTATCAACAGGTACTCACTTTTGATTGGCACTTGTGTTGGGGCCCGCCCACTGGAAGTGAGGTCATAGCTGGAATGCAGGAACCGCCCCCAGGAACTGCCACGCCTCCTCGGTAGGCTGCGTGGCGGCCCGGGAGAAGGCCCAGGAGTCACGGGCCTTCCCCGGGGCCGCTGCGTGGGCTACTGATTCCCCCCCAGGAACCGCCGCACCTCCTCGGGAGGGAGCAGCCTACCTGCTCATGCTGCTCTGCCATTGGTCTCCCTCGCTCCGCTGCCTGCCTGCCTGCCTGCCTGCCTGCCTGCCTGGCTCTGAGAATGTGCAGGTAACTCAAACATGCAGGCAATTCAAACGTTGCAGAGGGCGGAGCGGAGCGCCAATGGAGTCGACAAGTGGGCGGGCGAATGGGCGGGGCCAGCCCTAATCCTAGGAACGGGTATTTGCGTACCCCCGCGTACCCACTACCTGACATGTCTGGGTATAAGTATGTCTACTCAAGGTAAGAGAAGATTTGTTCCCTCACCTCAGAGTTATATTGCAGCTGCATCAGCAATGACTTGAAATAAGATACATTAAGCATAGTGGGACTTACTCTGTGTGTGTGTGTGTGTGTGTGTGTGTGTGTGTGTGTGTGTGTGTGTGCGTGTGTGTGTGTGTAGGCTGTGATCCTAGGCACATTTGCCAGACAGTCAGGCCCAATTGGAATTCATTCCCCCCCCCAAAAAAAAAACAACCATGGAGAGGAATGAGCTGTTGACATTAGAAAACAGTAATCACAATACCTGATTATTACCATAAGGCAAACACCTTCATCACTTCTATGATACTTGGAGGGTTATTGCAATATGTCCTCAAAAAACTACATGAGGTGATATATTACTGTATCAAGATGTCATTCCTTCTCTACTGCCTGATGCCAATCTTGGTATGATGATTACTGAAATGACTGGCTAAAAGACCCTTACCTTGTATATCCTAAAGTCATAGTCTGCTAATACCTTTCTGGGGATCAACGAAAATGGCACAAAGTCTTGACCACGCTTTCAAGTTCTCTAGCATGTTAAGACTTAGTGTCATTTTGGTTGGTGCCCAGAAAGGTTTTCTTACACTGCCAGCCTAATCCTATCCCTCGCCCACCCAGAGTGTGCAGCACCAATGAGAGCACAAGCTGCATGTTTTATAGGCCAGCTGGAGACCACACAGCCCAGAAGAGGTATGCAACAGCCCAATATTAACTAATTTTCCAGTGCCAATGTAGCCATGCCATGCCAATGGGGTGCAGGCTGCATCCTGTGGTGATAGTGGTAAATGTGGTAAATGACCAAGGCCTCTTCATGGCAAGGGACTATTTGTTCCCTTACCTTGAGGCTCCATTGCATCTGCATCAGCACTGGAAAGTTAGTTTGAATAGAGCTGTAAAAAAACATTTTACATTTGTATGGGTACACCCCTGAGACCCTTCTCTCTACTGCCCCTTGCCCAGCTCACTCCCTGTCCTGATCTGCCCTGACCCTCCCCTAATTTACCATCTTACCATCTGTGGCAGAGGGTCTACTGGATGATTGTTGCCTCTGTGTGGCCTCTGGGACTTTGCAGTGGTGGCAGCTGTGTTTGGTGGCTTGGTCACTACTGCACAAGCAGCCTAGCTCTTACAGTGGTGGATCATGAGGCCAAGATAGGATTGGGCCATGTCACTTTGGGAATCTTCTTATTGAACCTTCATGGCTATAACTTATGTTTTTGAGAATCTTTCTACGTTAATCTTAGATCTTTCTCTTCTTCCCGTCCCTTAGCATATCAATTGCTATACTAACAAAATGCTTGTTATCATTGTGGCGGTTAATACATATAGGAAGAGCTTATGAATGTTAAGAAAATCATGGCAGTGTATCTCTGAGCATTCTGGGGATCAACAAATAGGACTAGGTGACAAACTTCAACAATGTTATTAGGTGCCACCCCACCAGATGCTAGACAATGGTAGTCACACAATTTTATGGGAACATTTTAAGGGGCTTGCACGGTCATTTTAAGAGGGTCTTGTATGGGCCAGGTAAGCAGGAGTTGATAGCTTGGTGTCCATTCTAAGGATTTAGGATGGTCAGGGTGTGAGCTAGAACCACTCAGATGTATAGCTCAGTGAGGCTGGCTGGCAATATGGAATATGGAAAGACTACTGCAAGGCTTGGCTCTATGGGAATCTGCACTATCCAGCTGACTTGATCCTTTGGGGTCTGCCATGATAAGGTTGCTGTAGCTTCGGTGGTTCCACCCATTGCTCCCTGGGGCAGGTAAATGGTTATCTCCATTCTCTTGCTGGGCAGCCCAAACCTAAACTGCATGGCTCCCATAGGAGCAGTGATACCATAATGGCTACTGCTACATCCCATAGGAGCCAGGCAGCTGCTGAGGCTTCAGGTAAAAGGTAAAGGTTTCCCCACGACCAAATGGTCTAGTCGTGACCGACTGTAGGGGGTGGTGCTCATCTCCATTTCAAAGCCTGTAGAGCTGGTGTTTTTGTCCGAGGACAAGCTTCCGTGGTCATGTGGCCGGCATGACTCTAAGGAACACTGTTACCTTCCCACCGAAGTGGTCCCTATTTATCTACTTGCATTTTAGGTGCTTTTGAACTGCTAGGTTGGCAGGAGCTGGGACAAGCGACGGGAGCTCACTCCGTCATGCAGTCTCGAACTCCCAACCTTGCGGTCGAAAGCCCAGCAACAGCGGATTAACTCGCTGCGCCACCACGTCCCATGAGGCTTCAGGAGAAGGGGACATATGTCCCCTTTCCCAGGGAAAAAACCTACTGCCCTCAATAGGGCTTCTTGGCTCACTGCCAGCTATTTTGCTGGTGATGAATTGAGCAGCCCTGTGTCATGCTGCCTGGGCAAGGTGAGGGAACAAGATATGGTGATGGAAGGCACCACTGGGTCCCACCCTCTCACTATCCCACTCCTCCTTTCCCTCCGCCCAGTTCCTCCCCCTCTCTCTGCCTCCTCCACCTCAAATGGGTGTCTGCATTGGGGCCAGGTGCTCATGTTTGCAACACTTTTAGTTGCTGGTACACATTTACCGCTGGCAAAAGGGCCTTCTGGATCAGGCCCTTAGTTGCCTGCTTGTTTGGGGTTTGGAGATAGATTTCCCTGCTGCAGGTGTTGTTATTTAATAAAATGGCCCTCCTTACCCAAGCCTCCGTCTCGTGTGTTCATTTGGTGAGTATCTGGGTAACTGGGGTCAGGACCAATATTAGGCAAAATACTGACTCCCCAGCCCCAGCCTTGCCTTCGATTCATTGTGTTTTGTGCCCCCCTGCATACTTTTTTTTAAAAAAATATCCATATGTACAGTATGTCTTATGCATTCAACACAACATGGATTTGATCCTGAACAATCAAGCTTAGACTTGGTTTGTTTTAAAAATTGCAAGACATTCTTTCCTCCCAAAGGAAAAAAAAAACAAGTTCCAATATACCAGTGGTTCCCAACATCCTACTTGGACATTGGGACTGCTGTAAGTGCTGGTGGGAGCAAGACTGGGGCGGGAAAGGGTGCCCAAGAGTACTGCAACAATCACAGCACTGCAGGCACCAAGAGGTTCTTACTGCACCAGGGGGGTGTCCAGTGATGTCATGCAGGGGGTACGCAGGGGTACGCGAGTACCGGTTCCTAGGATTATGGCTGGCCCCGCCCATTCGCCCGCCCACTCGTTGACTCTACCCCCTGCAACATTTGAATTTCCTGCACATTCTCAGAGCCAGGCAGGCAGGCAGGCAGCGAGCGGAGCCTTGCCTTGCCTTGCCTTGCCACTGAAAAATGAGCTGCTCTGGAGTTTTGGAACTGTTCGGTCACTTTAACATGATGCCAGGCCTGTGGAATACTGTTGGAATACTGTGGAATACTCTGTGGAATATTGTTGCAACTGTTGGGTCAGTTTAAAATTGTCTGAGGCCTCAAAAAGGGCTTTTTTCATGCCACTTCCTGCCACAACATCACTTCTGGTTTATGACGTCACTTCCGGTGGGCAGGTCCTGACACGTGCCAATCAAAAGTGAGTACCTGTTCTTAAATCATTTAGATGACACCACTGGGGGTGTCACAGCTGCCTCTGGCAAAGTCTGGGAGGTCCACAGTCCCCATTGCAAGCCTCTCTGATGCTCTAGAAAGCCCCATTTTTTGCATGCCATGCACTTTCTCTTTTCACACAAAAAGAGCTTTTTACAGCATCAGAGAGGTTCACAAAGGGGGCTTTCTGTCTCCTAGACCTTGCCAGAGGTTGGCGGAACCCTCCCCAATGCAGTAAGGACCCCAAGGGTCCTGCAGTGCCACAATTGCTGTGGCACTGTTGGGGACCCATTCCTGAGCCACTCCCCTTAAGGAAAACAAAATCCTTTCAGCTATGATTCCACAGCAACCAAATGGATAGCATCATCATAATCACCAATTGCTCCCCAGTGATTTTTAATTTGGGTATTTAGTGTAAACAGAAAGTTCAAGAACAAGATAGCCAAATAATCTGAACAAATATGATAGACAGGTGCTTGACCCCCCCTCCCCCATTTTGCAGTGCCATGTGCTAATAATCCCCTTTATAAGTTGCCTTGTGTAACTGGAGTATTTGTTAGCTTGTCGTATAGCAGTTTAACTACTGCCCAAATGTTCTGTTGCCTGTTATGACTTGCTCAGTACATGCAGAGTAGGAGCTGTCACTGACTGAGAGTGCAATCCTAATCTGGAGTTAGGCCAGCAAAGTTAGGCCGGCAAAGTTTGGCCAGCACAAGGGACACTGTAAAGTATGTTTGGACCAGAGTCAGAGAGGCCAGCACACAGATGCGTACCATCCTCCCTGACTGTGAGAGTGGTCCAAACGTGCTTTATGGTAGCCCTTGTGCCAGCCAAACTTTACTGGCCTAATTGTGCCGGCCTTACTCCAGGTCAGGATTGTGCTCTGAAATGGTGTTGTTTGACTTACTGAATTGCAAATTAAAGACAACTGGAAATTTTAATGTTTCAGTTTTAATTTGAATTGTGCCACAGATGTGAGAAGTCTGCCGGTACTTCAGTATGGCTCATGCCTCGGTATGCATTCTACAGTCCAACCTTGAACTCATTACCTCCTTCCAAAGAAGTAAATTGCATTCAGCATGTGACAGCACACTTAGAGCACAGCAACCTTTTTTTGGACATGTTCAGGCACCCCCAGTTTATATTGGACTCACCATAATTACAGAAAAAGTCAGGCCTACTACACAGTTCATACATCAAAATTATGTCCTCTCATTTACTTCAGAAGCGGCAGTCAATAAATGGGCCTTCTACAAAACCAACGTCCTTGGAGCTAGGCATTAATTTCAATTATAATTATAACTGTATACTTCCGATAAAAGGCAATAATTTCTTGCCAGCTCAGTGGAACAAATTTGCAAATTGGCTTCTGCCTTGCCCCCACAACTCCTCTTCTCCTCTGAAGAAAGGAAAATTGAGGGTGCAAACCTAACCTTGAGTTAGGCTGGTACAGTTAGGCCAGCACAGTTTGGCTGGCACAAGGGTCATCGTAAAGCACTTTTGGACCACTATCAGAGTCAGGGAGGAGGGTGCACATCTGTGGGCTGGCCTCTCTGACTCCAAGAGTGGTCCAAACATACTTTATGTTATCCCTTGTGCCAGCCAAACTTTGCTGGCCTAACGGTGCCGGCCTAACTCCAGGTTAGGAATGCACCCTGAGGGGCTCAAAGAACTGGCAAAAGATCTTCCAGCATATTATTTTGGCCTCAGAAATTGTCCCCAACAGGTACTTCTTCAGGCAAACCTGACCTTTCCTCTTTTTTGCGATTCTTATGGCCAAACTGCCCTGGGGAGAATTCTCTCACCTGGGTGATTTTGACCTTTAGTGTAACCTTACTTTGGCTGTTGGAAGGGATTTAGCACAAGTGGGTTGTAAAATGTTTGGAAAAGTTATTTGCATTTGGCCACATTTGGTTGATGACAGTGACACTCATGGCTCAATCCTATTCCCCCCCCCCAAACACACACACTGGAAGTAGTGTACCAAAGGTGGGGATCATTTTATAGCTGTTACATTTTCCCAACCTGCTTGAAGCACAACTGGAGCAGTCCCACGCGTGGCAATGGATCACAAAAGGACCACTGACGAAGGTACATCTCTTCAGGGCTTATTGTATATCTGGTGACACCCAGGACACCCAGGCCTGCGCCAGGGGAAAGCCACGTATTGCACCCCCACACCAAGACATCATGATGCCTCATATGGGACGTCACTGCTGTGGCCCAGGTAATTTCAAAATCACCTGGGCCGTGACAGCCAACGCGCCCAGTGTCAGGCGCCACCATTCACTTCCTCTGTAGCATTGGTGCCCACTATAGCCAAAACCCCATCCTGGACTGGAAACACTTCCAGAAATCTATTCAAGGCTATACCAGGCAAAAGACCAGGCATGATAGACCAGGCAAAAGACCAGGCAAAAGACCAGGCAGTCTCCAAAAGACTTGGAGTTTGAGGCAATGGTTTATCTTGAAGTATGCCCTTATTTGTTTGGTGTATTTATTGTTTATCATGTATGTTTTGTATTGTATGTATGTAGCCGGTGGCCGTATCAAATTCCAGGTATAGTTTATATACTTGGCCAATAAATTACTATCTAATCTAATCTAATAGCTTTGAGGAGTCCCATAGAGGAGCAGACAGGAGCTGAGGACGTAAGTACAATGTTCCTTCCCTTTCCTGGCCAGCCTGTCCCCAAATGGCCCACAGGATGCAGCAGATTCTGTGGGCACAATCCTAACCTGGAGTTAGGCTGGCACAGTTAGGCCAGCAAAAGGACATGGTAAAATGTGTTTGGACCACTCTCTGAGTCAGAGAGGCCAGCACATAGATGTGCACCATCCTCCCTGACTTCGAGAGTGGTCCAAACAAGCTTTACGATGTGCCAGCCTAACTTAAGGTTAGGATTGCACTCTGTGACTGTTCACCTATTCTGTAAAAGGATACCCCAAAGCTGGCACTGTTATCAGAGCAGCAGCAGAGCCCAATGCAAGGCATTCCCATGGTCCCCCACCCTCCCCACTGGGCCCCTCCCACTCACCACACAGTCATGGTGAGAAGAGTGTTTGGGGTGCCACACGTAAAGTATGGCACCTGGAAATAGTTGGTGGTGATGCCAACTGTTTCCGGGTGACCCATTTCTGGCCATTTAGAGGCGGTGCCAGGTGGGATGGGCCACTGAGCAGTCACTCCACTTGCCTCACTGGCACACAGAGATCCAGACCGCAGCGGCGCCAGGGTGGGCCCTCTAAAAGTGTGGGGCTTAACGTGACAACATAGGCCATATTGGCTTAAGGCCAGCCCTGTATCAGAGAATCCAAAATGACCAAGATGTTGCTTGCTCATGAAGAAATGCCAACGTTTTTGCATTTTTCAGTTTAAGAGCAAAGTCAATTGCAAAAGAGAGGGAGTATGGTATGTGCTCCCACTGCAGATTTATAAAAATGTGCATTGTGAAAAGAGAGTTAACAGAGAGACTTTCTGCCCTTTCGTGTAATACTGGAATTCACTGGCAATATGTTCAAGAGCAGCCAAAAGAAAATTATTCACACAAGACACAATGTATACAAGTCCCTGTTATCCACACAATGTTTATCAGTCATATCACTGTTACTTCATATGGTGATGGCCACTAGCTTAGGTTTTTCACTAGTTTTTTGTCCCCAAAGGAATCAACAAATCTATGATGGACAACTGCCTATCAATGGGTCTTTACTATAAGCTGTAATAGCTAAATGGAACCTCCACATTCAGTGACTGTGAATATAAAATGCTGGCACAAAATCTTCCTGCACTCCTGGGGGCTTCACAGAGGCTCACCACGTTTGACAACAGGACACACACTTGATCTGATTCAGCAGAATTCTTCTTTTAATTAAATGTGGTTTTAATTCTATGAAAGTAAACATTAGATCACAGATTTAAAAGGCTAGAAGAAAACTGTTAGATTGTTCTTTTTCTCCCTGCATTTGGTTTAGCCTTGCATTAAGTTAGTCTTTTACTTGAGAATAGAAACATTGGTTTTCTTTTTGTTTTGTCAACTTGCTATCATAATGAAGTTTGCAACATAATACTCAATGTTGTATTGTTATTTTGCTATGCTATTACAACTCTATAGCAATGTAGTGTCATAATTTAATGTACTGGCATACCACAGCAAGCTGTGCTTCTTTTTTGTTTATTAGCATTTGATATATTGCAATATTAACTGTGCGAAAGCCAAATGCTATTTGGGGCAGCCAGTCGCAAAATTTTCCTGACACTTTACAATTCCTGAATGCATTTTAAAATTGCTCTATATTCTATTGTAGTTCCTAGAACAAACATCTTGGCTCTAAATAGATGGATTTCAAATATGCCGACTATAGAATTAAGCACATAATAGCGGGGATCCTGGCATATATAACTGGGGAAGCACAACCAGATCCTACACAAAGGACTAAAAGTTTGCAGCCCAGTCCTACTGACCCCGCTGTCTGCCAACCAATGCAGGTGCGCTAATGGAGCATGTGCTGAACTCTGGGGGAGGGAAATTTACAGAGGACTCCTCAGAAGAAGGGAGCTCTTGTTGCCTAGTGGAAAAACTCTTCTTTCCCTATGGTTCTCCCTTGTACTGCAGCAGCTGTTTTGCTGGCATAGAACTGAGGAGTGTAACAATGGCAGAAAGGAAAATCTGGCCACAATATGTGCAATAGTGGTGTAGCACCAATATGATTGGGTTGCTGGTCAGACAGGTCACCACAAGTCTTGAACTATTCACCCCTGCATCAGTTGTACATTGTGCGTCTAAAATGCATTTTCCGCAAGGAGTTTCACAGCAACATGGATAAGTATCCAATCTCTATCTTGGTTCTGTTGTCTTTTCTTTTTCAATTACATTGCAGAGAAGAAAACCAAATTTGGTTGAAATCAGAAGTGACCTCACACTGGGTATATAATGATTCCACACGCATTCATCAATAGCTCGTGCTCAGATTATTATTTTTTTAAAAAAACTTCATTATTCATCAGTCAGATGCTGTAAACTGTTACCATTATTCAGTATTCTAAATGCAAATGTACAATGGGTTAAAAATGCTGTGCTGTAATAAGTGGCCAATTTTAATGAACAATTCTGAGATACCTGTCTATAGCTCACTCTTAACATCTTCAGATGTATAATTGGTCTTTGTGTTAAAGTCCTGCTATTTCCAGAAAATGGTGTGTTTGGGGTCGTCGTCCCCCCCGCCCGCTTGCAATGGCTTATCTTCACAGTGATTGCAAATCACTGATGAATGGTCAACCCAATCCTAACTAGAGCTGGTGCAGCCTGGCCTGTGCAGTATCTAGCACTAGTTTGGAGCTGGTTGGAGGTCTCCTTGAGGTAAGGGGATATATTTCCAAAGGAGCAAAGACACAACAGGGCCAATGGGGGGAGGAGGCTTTAGGACTTTTCCCATCACTGTTCCATTCCTAATTGATCTTGCCTCCTTGCACAAAGTCACAACGACGACAATAAATTCCATGACCATAAATGCAGAGAACTACCTAAGGTAGTGGTTCTCAAATATTTTTAGCACAGGGATTAACTTCGTAGAATGTCAATCTGACTTAAACTGGAAGTGATGTCATTAACCTGGAAGTGATGTCATGGCTGGATGTGACATAATCAAGCAGGAAAAATTTTAAGACCTTCCATATGACAAAATCAAATCAAGTATGTAAATTAAAAGTTTACAATAAATACGTTTTTAAAAATAATTAAAATAAAAAGAATCCTTATGACCCTTCCAAGTACTTGCTGATCTATTAAAAAAAAAACTCCCCAAACCTCCCAAAGGCTGCAAACCTATCCACACTTACCTGGGAGTAAGTCCCATTGACAATCATTGTTAAAAGCATTGTGAAAGGAATTTGTTACCCCTCTTCCTAGGCTCCCTGTTTGAAGCTTTACTTACACATATACACACAAAAGCAGACCAAACAGCTTGCAAAATTAAACTCATCTTTCTTATTTATTTTGAAGATGTCTTAAAGCCTAGATTTTAAGCTGTGCATGGCTATTCATTACTACCCCCTAGACAAAGGGCAGTACCCAGTTTTATGGGTTTCTTCATACAAATTCATATTCTAGTCGAGTAGTTTTGGTTCATGCCCATATATAGTAAAAGTTTCTTGTGACACTCCCAAAAATCTCAGTTCTTGTTTACTAAGGACAACTGCATTCCCTAGTATAGATAAGACATTCTTGGGTCCTTGGGAGAGGCCCTCTGGCTTTTCCCCAGGCCACAGCTGACCAGAACCCAAGAGCTTCAATACAAATCACAGCACCTTTCATCAAAACCAATTACATTAAAAATGATTCCATAAAATTGAGAAAAACATGATCGTACAAAGTGAACCCAAGGTTCTAGTTCTCCAACAGCATATACTGTAACAATTCCCCAATTGTAGTCACATACCATGGTAACGTCAAGTCAAATATATTACAAATAAAATACACTTTTAAATGAATCATGACTCACCTGAAATTGGCTCATAACCAACCTACTAGGTCCCAACCTACAGTTTGAGAAATACTGACCAAGGTGTTGGTTTAAAAAAGATATTTGACACTGTGTATCTGAAGTAGTTGTTCCACATCTTACGACATTACAATTTAATGCCCTCAAAGCTTTACCCTTACTTAAACAAAAGTAGAAAGAGCATGGAAAGCCCAGTGGTTTGCAATTAATCCAGCAGTTCCCAATCTTTTTGACCAATGGCTCCCTTTATCTACCTTGACCAGCAGGGCCAGCTCTAGCAGCGGCAGGGCCCAATGAGGGCATTCCTGTGGGGCCCCCAACCCTCTCTGCAGGGCCCCTCACTCACCAAGAAGAGCTCTGTTCGTGCCACGTGCAAAACATGGCATGTGGAAGTAGTTGGTGGTGATATCATAACATCACTGTCAACTGCTTCCAGGTGGCCCATCTTGGGCTGTTCAGAGGCAGAGGCAGGTGGGAGAGACCAAGGTAAAGCTGCTCTGCTCGCCCCACAGACTTACAGCCTATAGAGATCCCAGCTGCAGCCACAGGCAATATGCTCACCCTGCTAGTGCGGGGCCCCCTGAAGCGCAGGGCCCGATGTGCTGACATTGGTCACATTGGCTTAAAGCTGGCCCTGTTGACCAGTGGCCATGGCTCCTCATTAGGGCTACACTCCTTTACATTGTATAAGGAAGTGGTTTTTTGTGAGGAATTTGCTGTTTCCCTGTCTGGTTTCCATGGCTCCCTGGGAAGCCACAGCTCACAGTTTGGGATCCACTGCATTAACCAATTGCATTTTTAAAATTTATCTAGTCAACTGTGCTCTATAAATACATTCAAGTAGGGAAGTTAATCAGAATAATCAGTTTCTGTTTTGATCTAATAATTCTTAGTTTAGGGCTTACGCAACCAAAACTCAGAAAGCTGGCAAACATGTAGATTTTGAAGCAAGAGAAAAAAACAGATGCTGATCAACTTGTATAGGAAGCAGCTCATAAGCAATAGAAAAGAGTAAGTAGAGGGGACAATCCTGAGACTATGCAGAAAAATAGCAATCAGTTAACATTCTTTCAGGAACAAAAACAAGGTTTTAAAATGAAAAGGGGGCTGTGAATAAAAAATACAGCCTGAAAGGCATATCAAGTCCACAATCTACAATACAGAAACGCTGAACCAGGTGCATATTTCATGAGTGAAGACAACATAATTCTGTCATTTCCTTCTGCAGGGTAAGATAAGTCAGTGCTGAAAATCAGCCATGAAATCTGGGAAGAGAACTCCAAAACTAAAGAGAGTCAGGGAAGGGCTGGATTTACTGAGGTATAAGTCATTTGCAAGTCTCTGTGCCCCATGAATTGACTCAGTCATAGTGTGCTCTTGTGGCTAAATTGCCCCTGGAAATTCCCGAGTCATTTTTGACTCGTTCAGGTCTTTCGTGAAGTTGAGGCATGGGTCAGGCACAACTCAGAAAAAAAGGAAGGTGCTGGGGGGAATTCTTGGACTTGCCGTTTTACTCTCCTTTGATATTCCCAAGCCGTCTGCAGTCAGCGATGTGCTGAAGTCCTTCACTTCCTTCAACCACCATTTGTAAACAAAAACAGAGCTGTTGTTATTCAAGCAAGTGTATCATGCAGTGCAGAAAAATGGTCAGTTCATATGAACGCCAGTGACAACCTTGTTCATATAATGACTCCCAATTTGGTCTTCAGAAGGAGTGCCAGGCATGCCACAGTATGGACCAACAGGGACTGGAAGGCATCCGACCACAGAAAGGTGGGAGAGGGAAGATGGACAGCATGCGGGGACAGAAGTGGCAAGAGGAAGGGTCACAAGCAGCAGCTGGGAGGTTTATCAGTTAGGCCCAATTGCAGCTCTACTTAGAAGTAATCCATTGTGGCCCATCATTTAGTGAGGTTTCCTCCCAGGTAACAATGGAGGATGGGAGGACTCCACATTGCCCTCCCAAGCCATGAGATTGGAAGGTGGTCCTCTTTTATTGCTTTGAACTGCCTCAGGGATTGCCTGCCTCCTCCTTTTCCTGCTCCCTGGGATTCTCCAGCCATTTGTTCCTCTGGCAAGGACCATAGGCACCCTCCTCCATGAACTGGCTGTACCCTCCTTCTTCTGGTTTGTCCTCCCCCACCTCCTGCACAGTGCAGCTACCCAAAACAAACAAACAAAAAGCCTTTCCTACCTCCTGGCTGCTGCTTGCACAGGTCTGAATGCCTGCTTCTGGATGGCCCTATGGGGTCTTTCGCGCAACAAAAAACATAAAATAGACGTGTCTTTGTGACTTGAGCTTTTCTGATTCATGACTCAATTCCAAGTCAGTGGACCTGAGTCTCAAGTCACGCCTGAGGCACTGACAAGCATGACTTGAGCGTACACAAGTCACAGCGGCATCCTATATGGCGCGTAGCGCTGATGCAACATTGTTGCGTCAGCGCTACGGTATTAACGCCAACGTGGGGGCAATGGGCAGCACCCCCACATTGGCACTAAAGCTCTCAAGCCGACACTACGAGTAGCGTTGGCTTGAGAGCACCGACGGGAAGCCACCCTTGTGCCAGCCAAAGCCGGTCGGCACGAGGCGGGCTCTGTGCCAAGACAGCATGGGGATTGGTGGGGGGAAGGGAGGTTGGGGGCGGGACATGGGCAGGCTTGGAAGGCGGCCATATGGCTGCATCCTAAGACCAATTCGGACCACGCAGTCTCCTCAGACCTGCACCTGCTGTTTAGCAGGTGCAGATCTGAGGAGCACATAGGGGAGCCTCCACTATACTGCTTTGGATTTGGCACTGGCCAGCTGGCCTTGCCAATCCAGCGTATTATAGGATTGTGTTCTCAGTGAAAAGCATGTGCTTTTGTGACATGGATTCTAATCAGGTGGCTCCATGAGTTCCCATCCCTGAAAACAATACATTGAGAAAGAAACTTTAATTTAAATACATTTAATTTAATTTAAAGAAACATATTTAAATTCATATTTAAATATGAATTTAGAACATATTGTAATGGGGATGTAAAGAAAAAACCAAAAAAACATAACCTATGTTAGTTTGAATGCAGATGTTTTTAAATAAATAAAATACCTTGAGCAAAAAGTAGACAAGAGCTGAAGCCCTGAATAGAAACAGTGATAGAACAAATAAATTTGTATAAATATATGGTGTGGTGTGGAGATCATATAGCTACCTATATGAAGGCTGAGCTGCCTGTAGCTGGAGCTACATCTGGAGGTTGAGAGCACAATCCTAAACTGGAGTTAGGCCGGCATAAGCTAAGCCAGCAAAGTTTGGCCAGCACAAAGGACACCATAAAGCATTTTTGGACTACTCTTGGAGTCAGAGAGGATGGCTCACATCTGTGGGCTGGCCTCTCTGACTCGGAGAGTGGTCCAAACATACTTTATGGTGCCCTTGTGCTGGCCAAACTTTGCTGGCTTCGTTTATCCTGGTCTAACTCATTTTAGGATTGCACCCTCAATTGCCTGAAGCTAAGTGGGAGTATTGTTTGTGCATCCCTCCAAAGAGCACTCAAGACACCAAATTGGGACAACCTGCTGGACCACTGAAAAGTGGAATTGGATTACACTGTCCCTGCAGACCTTGAGTGCACACAAACGGGCCTGCTCCTGCCTTCGAACCTGCACTACCTGCCAAGAAAAGTGACCAAGATGTTAATGAAATCAATAGAAGGAACCATGCAGCCATTACAGTCTGGGTTAGGCAAAACAAAAAACAAACAACAGAAAGAAGCTATCCACCAAAGCCAATCAGGTTAATATAAAAATTCCTACCCGGCCCCAACAGGTGAAAAGAAGAATTCAGACCGCACAAAGGGCAGGCTCCTTAAATTCCCTCAAGTGCCATCCCCGCTCTTGCTGGCAGCCAACTCTTCATAAGGGAAAAGGGGTCTCGGGAGCTCGTGGGAGGGACCAAACAACCCCCCCCCCATCCCTGAGCTATAAGCTGCAGGATCGGAAATTCAATTTGTGCCTGCATACATTTGATAGCCAACAGTGTCACAGGAAGTTGAGTATTATTTCAGAATTACCCTGAAAGTTTACTGAAGTGAAATACAAGACAAATTTGGATATTCTTCCTCTGGTGAGACATCTGAAAAAAGCCAAAAGGATTCTGAATAGAAAAATGCATTTTGAGGTTCCTTTCCAGCAGGATATCTCAGAAATTTTCAGTAACACCCTAACAGTTCCAATAAGCTGTGTAGCCGTGGAAGCCTATTTATCATTTCTTATCCTGTGTGCAAGATATGTTTCACCAGAGTCACTAAAGAAATCTTTTATGATCAAGCATACCACATAAATTATACAGGCTGCTTATTTTCTTTATACTTGCTGATAAAAAGCTATGTGTTTGCATATTGTAATAAGTATAGCTATTGCTAGCATCTTACACACTGGCAGTCTTTACCTATAATTAAATGAAAGGGAATTAAAGGGAATAGAACAGCTAATAGTACTGGGTACAATGGGTACAATGGTGATTATTTATAAATTAAGCCCCCCAGCACCTGAAACAGCTTGCATGAGAATGAAGTTTCTAGGTAATTACAGTATATTCACTTGGGCTTGGAAAGAAATACCCTCCAGACTTTCATTACAATAGTTATAAATTCAGTTTCCAAAGGAATGAATGTAGAGAAAGTCCTACCATTTGAGAAAGATCTTGACATTCTAGCATGTCTTTGAGTTGGCATATTTTTATTATCTAAATGGCCCCACACATTAAAAGATGTATACGTCCAATTGGCACACACATCCAGACCTCTTCTCTCACCACCCCACAGTGGTGGGGTATTCTTGAATACGTTGGAGTGGTAGAACTTACTTTTAGGTTTAGTAGCATGTAGTAGGGGAGCAGTTGGAACAAACCACCCCCAAAGCAATTAGGAGGACTTACCAGAAAGTGGGGGAACTGAGGAGAGGGGCTAGGCCAGTGGGTCCCAAACTATATGCTGTGGCGCCTGAAGGATGCCCCCTGTGGCTTCTTCTTCCTGTCTCTCCCAGATGCCGCCATCTTGGATTGTGTGATTCTCATGCAAGATAGCAGTGCCGAGGAGAGCCAAGAAAAAGAGGCCACTGCAGAAGGAGGATGCTGTGACTATGGTAAGTTTGAGAACACACAATTTTTTTTGTGACTCACAATTTTTTTCAGAACTATTTTAAAAATATGGTGAGTAGTTTAGCTCATGTCTAGTCAAAATATTTTTAAAAGATGGTGATGTACAATCTGTTGTGGTGAAACTTTTCAAAGGGAAAGGCTAATATAGGCTATATATAGGCTAATGGGTTCTGAGCTATCTCTGACTAATCATGAGAGAGATCATGAGGTGCTGGTGGACACTTCAATGAAAGTGTTGACCCAGTGTGTAGTGGCAGTGAAGAAAGCCAATTCAATGCTCAGAATAATTAAAAAATTGATTAAAATGGCCAATATTATTATGCCATTGTATAAAACAATAGTAAGGCCACTGCTAGAATATTGCATATAGTTCAGGTCACCGCATCTCAAAAAGGACATAGTGGAACTAGAAAAGGTGCAGAAGAGAGTGACAAAAATGATTACTGGGCCGTAGCACCTTCCTTATGAGGAGAGGCCACAGTGTTTGGAGCTCTTCTGTCCAGAAAAAAAAGCACTTGGGGGCATGATTGTGATTAACAAAATTATGCATGGGATGGATAGAGGGACTTTTCCCCTCTCTCGCAACACCAGAATCAGGGAACATTCACTAAAATGAGTGTTGGAAGAGTTAGAACAGGTAAAAGAAAATATTTCTTTACCTTGCATGTAATTAGTCTGTGGAACTCCTTGTCACAGAATAAGGTGATGGCATCTGGCCTAGATGCCTTTAAAAGGGGATTGGACAGATTTATGGAGGAAATCTCCATCTCAGATTACAAACTGTGATAGATTTGTGAAACCTGGTATTAGAAGTAGGCTACCTCAAAATATCAAATTCAAGGGAGTGGCAACAAGGTGCAGTCTTGAAGCTCTTTGAGGCATCTCAGATCATGAACTGCTGGAATTTTCAATCTTATGGGGAACAAAGATAATATGCAGTGTAATTTACATTTCAGAAAGGCTGATTTTAATAAGCTCAGAGAAATGATAAATAGGATCCTAAGTTAGGGGGAATAGAAAGGGGTTCAAGATCGCTGGGAGCTCCTAAAGAAGCAGCTTCTTCACGAACAGTCAAACCTCTTTTTCAATTCCTATGAAAAAGAAAAGACACCCCAAAAAACCAGGATGGCTAAACAAGTGTCATAGTGGTGAGTTGAAGATTAAAAAAGACATTATAGAAAATGGAAAATGGGACTGATCACCAGTGTGGAGTTCAGACAGGTAGCTCAGACCTGTAGAGCAAGGGTCAGAAATGCTAAAGCTCAGTATGAGCTGAGGCTGGCCAGGGATGTCAAGAACAACAACAAGGGCTTTTTTAGGAAAAGAAAGGAAAATAAGAGGGTGGGATTGCTGCTCGATAACATGACCAATTGGTCTGGTGACAAAGAGAAGGCAGAGCTGCTCAGCTCCCACTTTCCATCCTTCTTCTCTCAGAAGGAGGAACCATCATGGCCTGTAGCCTGCGATGGATTTTTCGTCCAGAAATCTGTCCAGTCCCCTTTTAAAGGTATCTAGGCCAGATGCCATCACCACCTCCTGTGGCAAAGAGTTCCACAGATTAATTTCATGCTGGGTAAAAAAGTATTTCCTTTTATTTATTCTAACTCTCCCAACAGTCAATTTTAGTGGGTGCCCCCTAGTTCTGGTGTTGTGAGAGAGGGAAAAGAACGTCTCTCTATCCACTCTGTTTATCCTATGCATAATTTCATATGTCTCAATCATGTCCCCACTCAGGCGCCTTTTTTTCTAGACTGAAGAGCCTCAAACATTGCAGTCTTTCTTTGTAAGGGAGGTACCCTTGTCCAGTAATCATTTTTGTTGCTCTCTTCTGCCCTTTGTCCAACTCCACTATGTTCTTTTTTTAGATGTGGCGACCAGAACTGTACATAATACTCCAGATGTGGCCTTACCATCAATTGGTACAATGGCATAATATTGGCCATTTTATTTTCAACCCCTTTTTAAATTCCCCAAGCATGGAATTGGCCTTCTTCACTGCTGCTGCACACTAGGTCGACACCTTCATCGAGTTGTCCACCAGCACTCCAAGATCTCTCTCCTGAGCTTTCACAGACAACTCAGAATCCATTAGCCTATGTGAAGTTTAGTGTGCATCAATTTACACTTGTCCACATTGAAATGCATCTGCCATTTGGCTGCCCATCCCCCCAGTTTGGAGAGATCCCTCTGGAGCTCTTTGCAATCCCTTCTCGTTTTCACCATGCAGAAAGGTTTTGTGTTATCCGCAAAATTGGCCACCTCACTGCTTCTGCCTGTCTCCAGGTCATTTACGAACAAGTTGAAAAGCATGGGTCCCAAGACAGATGCTTTGGGCACTCTGCTTTTCACCTCTCACCATTGTGAAAATTGTCCATTGGCACCCACTCTTTGCTTCCTGCTCCCCAACCAATTTTTAATCCATAAGAGGACCTGCCCTCTTATTCCCTAACTGTGACATTTTCTCAGTAGCCTTTGGTCAAACACCTTTTGAAAATCCAGTTTTCATAGGTTCGCCAGGATCCACATGCTGGTTAACCTTTTCAAAGAATTCTAAAAGGTTTGTGAGGCAAGACTTACCCTTACAGAAGCCATGCTGACTTTCCTTTAGTAGTGCTTGTTCTTCTACGTGCTTTAAGATTTTATCTTTGATGATGCTTTCTACCATCTTACCTGGAACAGACATTAGGCTGACCCTCCTGTAGTTTCCCGGTACCCCTCTCCTTCCATTTTTAAAGATTGGTGGGTCATTGGCTATCCTCCAATCCTCTGGCACTATGGTTGTTTTAAGGGACAAGTAGTTGAGATCGGCAACTTCATTTTTCAGTTCCTTAATAACTCTTGGGTGGATGCCATCTGGGCTTGGTGACTTACTGACCTTTAATTTGTCAATTAGGTCTAAAACCTCTTCTCTTTTAACCTCTATCTGACTTAATTCCTTAGTCAGGAGGGGCTGTTCGAGCAGTGGTACCTGCCGTGAAGACAGATGCGAAGAACCCATTTATTTTCTCTGCAATCTCCAAGTCCCCTTTTATTTCCATTTTTCCTCCCTCCCCATTCAGTGGGTCAACCGCCTGTCTGGCAATTGTCCTGCTTCTAACGTATTTGAAGAAGCTTTTATTATTCCCTTTTTGTTGTTGGCCATGCATTCCTCAAAGCCTTTCTTGGCCTCCTGGATCACCTTCTTACATTTCTTTGTCCTGAGTTTGTGCTCTTTTTTATTCTCCTCACTGGGACAAGACTTCCATTTACAGAAGGAAGCTTCCTTGCCTTTTACAGCTTCTCTAACTTTACTCGTTAGCCATGGAGGCATCCTCCTGGACCTAATCAAGCCCTTCTTTCTATGTGGTATACATTCCTGCTGCAGAGGCAGATCTAAGGGAGGGCAAAGCTCTAAGTTTTGCAAGAAGCCTTACCTTGCAGTGGAAATCACTCCTCTCCTGCACTGTTTTAGCCAATCCTCACAGGGAAAAGCAACATCTTGGTGTTGCTTACTGGCTACAGCAGCAAGGGAGAGGAGGGATTTACATGACAGGGTAAGGCTTCTTGCAACACTTAGAGCTTTGCCCTCCCTGTAGATCCGCCTCTGTCCTGCTGGAACCATCTATTATGGTTGTTTTAAAAAGCCTCCATGCAGCCTGGAGAGATTGGACTGTTTTTACCTTCCCTTTGAATTTCTTTCTAACTAGCCTCCTCAACTGAGGGAAATCTGCCTTTCGGAAGTCAAGAGCTTTTGTGACAGATTATGCTCAGCACTCTTGGCCCAACATGCATGGCAAAACTGATTGCAGCATAGTCACTGTTCCCCCATGGCTTGGTAACATTGCATAGAAGCACCTTTATATGGGGTCGCCCAAGAAAGGTCAATTCTTCTATCACCTTATCCCGGCCTTTCTTTCTACTGGACCAGTTGTCCCATCTCTTTACACTTACACTACTAATTCCCACGCTGCCATTACTCCAGCTTTTTTACTGCCATTTTTACCAGCTTCTTCTTCTTTATCCTGCATATTCGAACCGGACACCACTTGGCTCCTGTCGGCTTTCCCCCAGGGGTCAGTAAAAGCAGCTCTGCCACCTTTTTAATGTTATGCGCCAGCAGCCTGGTTCCATTTTGGTTCAAGTGAAGCCCATCCCTCTTGTACAGGCCTGGCTTGTCCCAAAATGTTCCCTAGTGCCTATCAAATCTAAATCCCTCCTCCCAACACCACCGTCTCATCCACACATTGAGACCCCTGAGCTCTGCCTGCCTAGCTAGCCCTGCATGTGGAACAGGTAGAACTTCCAAGAATGCTACCTTGGGGATACTGGCTTTCAGCTTCCTGCCTAGCGCCTAAATTTGGCCTCCAACAGCTCCTGGCTACATTTGCCCACATCGTTGGTGCCAACATGCACCACAACAGCTAATTTCTTCCCAGCACTCTCTACCAGCCTATCTAGACGAGAGGTAATATCAGCAACCTTCACACCAGGCAGGCAAGTTACCAGGCGGTCCTCACATCCATCATAGACCCCCCTCTCTATGTTCCTGACTATAGAATCCCCCACCAGGGATTGTATCCCTAATCAGCTAGATGTTAGAGTTCAACCTATATCTATCTATCTATCTATCTATCTATCTATCTATCTATCTATCTATCTATCTATCTATATATATATATATATATATATATATATATATAAAGGTGATAGTATTCCCTACAGTGCCAGTGGATGGCAGTCACCCTTTTTTTTTTTTAACCACCAGTTTCCAATTCAGCAGTTTCAGGTGAAGAGATGACATCAAAATATATATTGCGGTAACATCAAATAACATTGGAAGAGGCTGCTAGAAGTTCAAGAACCAGAACTTTTTATCTCCCTCGACACCCAAAGATTAAAAGAGGAAGTAAAAAGAACATTCTTAGAGCAAGAACAAAAAGCATTCCCTAAACTGGCTTCACAATGACATGATGTCAACATTTTTAATGGTGGTTTGCAGAACTGTAGATATACTTCTCTCTCTCTCTCTCTCTCTCTCTCTCTCTCTCTCTCTCTCTCTCT
>JAJKFI010000113.1:3085869-3115563 GCA_029204185.1 Lerista edwardsae | reverse complement strand
TCTCTCTCTCTCTCTCTCTCTCTCTCTCTCTCTCTCTCTCTCTCTCTCTCTCTCATGAGATGCTGCTATGACCAGGGCTCCATAGCAGGCGGCGGCAGCAAAATAAGTAATGATGGGCATTTTGTCTGTACCATTGCTTTAACATTCCCCATGACAATGACAGATTCAGAGTGTGGAAAACAGACAAGTGTCAACTGTGATTTAGCACGTCTTGGAAAGAATCAGGCCAAACATTGTCCAGGGCAGGCCTGGAATGCATGCCACCCGGAGATGACCTCGGCTTGATGGCCCCTACGGAGGAACCTGAGGCACTCCACTTGGGTCAGGCTAGGCCTCAGAGGGTCAGTCTCATCATCGGAGGTCAGGGGTTGCTCCACCCTGGCCCGACTCTCCTCCTAGGGATCAGAGCGCTGGCCAGCCAAGAGCTCCTTGCAGCCAGCGTCCTATTCTGGACTGCCATTCATCATGGGCCTGCCTCTTATAGGGCTTGCCTCTGCCATTTCCGGGTGCCCCACCTTCCTGGGCTCTGCCCCCCTGCTGGAGCCATCAACCCTCAACAGGGCATTGGGCTCGGCGAGGCTCACACCTCTGCCAGGTCGGGTTAGGCTGACCCTGCCCCTGGCCTGGGGTCAGAACCTTCAACTGGTGATTGGGTCACAGAGGTGGCACCACCCCTGTCGGGGTCCACTGTCCCAGACAGTCCCCCTTGGGCTGCCCTCTCTCGGGGCCGTGCCCTCCACCCGTGGCCTGATTGGCCGCTTTTATGCCCACTCCGGGGCCGTGGGAGTAGGCACCAGCCACGCCAGTGCCAGAGCTGTGCACGCAGCCGAGGCCTCCTGAGCCGCCATTGCCAGGCCCGCATCATTGTATGCGACAGCGGTGGGGCTCCCCAGCGTGCCGCGCGGAGCCAAGGGCGGCTGTCGGGAGGCTCTGACGGCTCCGCAGCAAACCGCTGCTGCAGCGCCTGTTAGTGGGTGGCTGGGCAGGTAGGCAGCCCCTGGCCCGATCCTTGGACCCTGGCAGGATCAGCCAGGTAAGTCGGGCGTTTGCGGGGACGCCCGACACACATATTTCCTATGATTGATTGTAAAGCTTGATATCTACCTTTTAAAAAATCTCAATGCATTCCACAAACCTCCTATGCTCCCATATATTTTTTTAAACCTTTTGCCCATGGATGTGGGTGGAAGCATGCTTTGCCTGCTCCAGCCTGCACAAGGTATGGGTCAGACAGAGCACCTGATTGGTTCTTGAGCAAGCTGATCGTGGGGCCAGAGATGTGCATTGTGTCACCCCTGATCATGCCTACACTGTTAGTGCCCTCCTCCAAGGATACACGGCCCTAGTCATATAGGAACAACCATGTGTGGCAGGGCCAATTTTGCATCATTTGCTTTGTGCCTCTGGTAAGTGTATGGTAAGTGTACCCACCCAAACTGGAAATGGCAGAAAACTGCCACACTACTGTGGGTAGCCAATTTACCCTCCTACTCTAGCATAGCTACACCACTGGGCTGGTGTTCCCTCAGGTTTGAACACCAATGTCTATCTCAAAGCCCATTTGACTCAGGATAGGTGGAGCAATTCAGCTTCCTTGACCATCTTTCTAGGGATCGGTACTGAAAAATAGGGTTTGACCTGAGGTTGGAGCCTGGGTGATGTTGCCTTAATGGTAGAGGTGTTTATGTCTGGTAAGTAAGATAGGATTATAGCTTAAGCCTTACTGAACACTTGCTTCTGAGTAAAATGAATAACAATTTTCAAACATCTCTATTATAGGGTCTGGATAGGTTAGCTGTCTCCTCCAGCTAACCTGTGTGCCCACACTTATGGACTCACTGCAACTATGAACTGATCAATCAATCAATCAATCAATCAATCAATCAATCAATCAATCAATCAATCAATAGATCAATAAACCTGGCTCATTTTACTTCAAATCACCTAGTCTTTTTTGATGGATTCTTGGCAATGCCACATTGTATTTCAGTCCCTTCAGGTTCCTCTGTGTTCTGGAATCAGCCCATGAGAAACAGCACTCACCAACTGAAACACCACTATAACTGGTTATTATGACAGTATAAATTCATAAAGACATAAGAAGAGCCCTGCTGGAACAGACCAAAAGCCCAGCAAGTCCAGCGTCCTGTATCTCACAGCGGCCCACCAGATAGAATCATAGAATCATAGTTAGAAGGGACATACAAGGTCATCTACTCCAACCCCCTGCCTATAGGAGGAAATCCCCTTAGAGCATCTGAAGCAGGTGGCAGTCAAGTCTCTGCTTGAAGGTCTCCAGTGAAGGAGAATCTACCACCTTCTTCGGGCATCTGTTCCACTGTCAAACTGCCCTTGTCATCAAGGAATTCTTCCTGATGTCCAACCAGAATCTCCTCTCTTGCAGTTCCACTGGGCCTAGTTCTACTGTCAGGCAAATGAGAACAAATTTGTCCCTTCTTCCTTATGACAGCCCTTCAGATATTTGAAGGGTGCTATCATATCCCCTCTCAACCTTCTCTTCTCCAAGCCTCCTTCCTGAGGATCTTTGCTCTTTCATGCCTTAACACGGTAGCCTATGTCCATAAATAACTGAATTTAGTTTCTAAGAAATCCAAGTGGTTTTTGCTTGTGAATAAAATGGATTAGAAAAATTAATGACCTAGAAAGCCTATGAGTTATTGCAAAGGAAAAGGGCTCTCTTGAGGTTTCATATCCATTAATAGGCAAGCGCTATTTAGGTAACGAAACAACCTAACCATATGTAGCAACCATTTCTCATGTCATAATGCCGTTTCTCTGTACAAATGTGAAATATTCCATTTGTGGAGGAGTTTTCAGTGGTGTAACTTGCAAGGGAATTCTGTTTGTAGTAACAATGGACAAGACATACCTGTATATACATGCATGCACACAGACGCACACACACACTGTTATGCCAACATCCTTCAACTCATGCGAGACACTTGGGAAATGAATCCCTATAAATAAGAATGTGTTTGTGTGTGTGTGTGTGTGTGTGTGTGTGTTGCAGGTGTATGGATATAGGCAGAATCTATTTTCTGCTATGAATAGAGAGAAAATGCCCAGGTGAGGAGAGGATATGACCAATGGTGTCACTAGCCAGGTGTGGGGGATAACCAGGTAACACCATGGGAAGAGTGACATTGGAGTACACCACAGTGGGCAGCTAGCCTAGAAGAAGGTCGCAGTCCACATAAGGCTGGCCAGTCCACAGGTGCCTGGGCAGGCGGCTGGCCCAGAAGTGCCACAGCAACTAGCTTTTCTGCAAAGCTGGCCTTGTGAAAGAATGGAGCAGGAGCAAGACCCAAAGGTACAGGGCCATAGGGGCAACATATTGGGTGACACCAAGCCTAGTAATGCCCCTTGATAGCAGCAGCATCCTGTTGTTGTTGTTGTTGTTGTTGTTAACAAAAAAAATTATACCACTTTTCAACAAAATGTTCACAAAGAACAGATAGGCAAAATCAATTAATTCAATGGCTCCCTGTCCCAAAAGGGCTGACAATCTAAAAAGATGCAGAAGAACCGCCTGGAAGAAAGCCAGTAGAAAGGAGGGGCAGTTTCTCTCTGTCTGCTAAATATAAGAGGAGTGCCACTTGAAAAAGTTTCTCTTTATCCAGTTAATATTGTAACTATGATTAACAGGGTAAATAGCAGAGTAATGTGATGGATATTAAAGTATCTCAAGTCATACACATTGCTACACATACCTTAGATAGCATGGAGGACCTGTGGATAGTTTTGGGTGCAGAATGGTGAAACAACTCCCTAGCAAATTTGAATGTGTTCTGATTGCAATTGTTCATTATCTTGTCTTTTGGTCTTGCTTCTGCTTCAGTGGCAAGGCCGAAATGACATTCATCCCAGGGAACCTTCAGTAGCACTTTCTTCTACATTGAACTCATCAGCTAAGACCTTGGCAGGAGACACTGTGCTGGATGCCTCCTACATAGTAGTTCCATTTGATGGATGCTCAGAGCAGGACCTCACCATCTCAGTGAGTGGCTCAGGCTCCTGCGCAACTTGACAGGGAACATTGCTACATACCCAGGGGCGGGCAGGGGTTCAGTCCAGAACCATCAATAGCTCTGACAGTCATCTAATGTCCCTTCCAAACCCTTTGTCCACCTCCTGCCCTAGTGGTTCAATTTTTTTTGTCTTCTTGTTGGTCCTTGCCCTCCTCCATGCTCAGGAATTCAGGCTCAAATCTCATCTTGGTCTTGTTCAGAGCAGCCCTTTGAGCAGAGTGCATTAATGAGGTTGCGTGTGCATGAGATAAATCAAGAAATTTATTATACAAGCCATCATCTAAACCAGTGGTCAGGGAACAGGCGTAAATTACCCCAAATGGGGTAAAAATGAAATTCCTGGGGGTAATGGACAGATAGGAGTATGCCCCGCCCCCTTTTCCAAGCACCTAAACCTGTTGAATTCTATTCTCTCAAGGTCTGCAGGTGTACCCAAACTCTTTACAACTCCATATTTACATATTTACATAGCATTAATTAAGCTCATTAATTAATCAAATAAAAAGCAATGGGTTCCAATATGTAATTTTTTTTCTTTTGTTCTGACGGGGGGGGGGGGGGTTAACATCAAGGGGGTAACGTCGGCATATCTAAATATATTTTGGGGTAAAAGGTAAAAAAGTTACCTGACCCCTGATCTAAACCCCCATCCCCAGACCACATGGTGTGCTTGGACTTGCACCTGCTACTATACATAGCAGGCACAGATCCGCGCAGCCCTCTAGGGGTGGCTGGCACCTACCCCAGGGTAAGGGAACGAACATGCCCTTGCCCTGTGGAGGCTCCAGCCTGCTCCCAACCTGCGCTGGATATAGCGCAGGCCAGCCAGCCTGCCTGTTCCAGTGCAGGTTAGGGTTATGCCCTCACTCTGCCTTTGCAAGCTGGGAGAGGGGGGGAGGGAGAGAGAGGGAGAGAGAGTCCTTGCAATCTATTGCTAAATTTAAACTAATATGATCATATAATTCAATGGTTTTATTGGGATTTTATTGCTGTTTTCTGTTCACCATTTGTGCTTTTTTCTTTTCTTGGAAAAACAGCATATACATTTTATTGTTAAATGAATGAACAATGTTCATGTACACAGCCAATTTTACAATTAATTTTATTTGACTTAACAAATTTGGAATTTGTGGGACACTGAACTGAATCGGTTCACTATATTTTCTGCCAAAAGTGCACTTCCATCCTTTGCGCCTGGGAATTGCATGACAGCAACTTCTCTGAAATGATGCAATGTGTTAAAACAAAGGAAAATGCCACAATGTTTTCCCCAACTAAACCTAAATAATGGCATAAGATTTATTTACTTAGTTTACATTCCTTTGTGGTCTGGATTGCCTAACTGCACTGCTAGAAAATTGCCTTTGGGAAGGGATGGAGGCGATAAGCTGAAGAACATCAGAACTGGACAGGAACAATTTTGATACATGTGAACTTTATAAATCTTGTCCGTGACAGCCTTTAATCAATATGAAATATGCCAGAGGTCTCCAAATGGTGTCAAAGAACCTCTGATAATGACAAGTAATTTGCCATTGCTGTTAGTAGAACATTTGTCATCTGTGGAATGTGGAACAATAACATCTGCTGGGTGATGCTTTCAGAGTTTCTGCAAAGTGGTGATGCATTATGATGCTTCTGCATCACCATATCTCTAATGTCTTGATATAGTATGTTTACAAAGCACAAAGATAACTCACTAATTGAAGTTTGTCAGTAAGTTTTTTTTAAGAGAAACCTATCGGTTCATTTCAAAAGAAGGAAGCTTCAGTGGCTTTGTCACAAGTTCAGAACTGTTGAAGACAGCTGTTCTTTTTTCTTTAGTTTTGTTTTTATACAAACAAGTCCTGTGAAACACACACTTCCCAAATGATAAAAAGCACCATAAGAATGGCAACATAAGAATGGTAGTTTACCAAAGATTTGGTACTGGGAAATCATACTTTCTAATATGAGAAAGTCGCTTCCAATATCTCACCAGTGGAAACAGGCCTTTTTCAGCAGTTGTAGAGGAATGGTGGGTAACCCAATTCTACCTAAGTCTCCCCATGACGATGCAGCAGTGCCAGCACCGACTATGCTGTCTCTGTGGGAGAATTTAGCACTGCAATGGCGTTACTAGGTGGGTGCAGGGGGTGTGGACTGCCCCTGGTGACACAGTCACAGAGGTAACACCACTACTGGCTATCATGTTATATATCATTTGATGAGTAACTTGATGCAGAATGCATGAAACAAACTAGATTGAAATAGCTGTATTCTATCAAATGTTATTGCCAAATAACCAGAAAAGGAAAACACAACTGCCTTATGTAACAAACAGTGGATTTCCTTAACTCAAAACTGCTCAATGGGTCTGTATGTTCCAAGAGGTGTTGTTATCAGGTGCATATCTTTCCTGCGGCCCCTCATGGCATGAGCCATGGGGCGCCGGGCAGTGGTGGGGTGCCATCACACGTGGAACTGCATGGTTTTTGGACCCCCCGCCCGCCCATGCTTCCCTTAGCTTGGAAATGGAGCGTTTCCGGGCTAAGGGAGGTGTGTCTTAGTGACGCGTGGGGGCGGGGCAACGTGGAGGGGTGCGGTTTCAGCGCCAGCCATGGGGTGCGCTCGGACCTCCGTGCGCGCCTGGTTGTTATGACATAGCAGAGAACCAATGAGTCAGCTCACATTTCCATGTGTCAGAGCTAATACTAGAACTCTTATTTAGCTGGGTGAGTTCCATCAAGTTGGTCACTGGTTTTTTATTGGTTATTGATTTGCTGGGTGACTTATACTGTTATACATTTACAGAAATAAATAAGATTTATGTGGGTTACACTAACCCTAGTGGTGCAACTCCATTTTGGTTGTGCATATGACTGTTCCCACCTCCCCCTCTTTCAGGTAACTCCAAGGCTCGCCACAGAGTAGCTGGCTGGGTGGTAAAGGGGGACTGTTCCTGCAAGGAGGAAGCCATTGCTCCGGGAAGGAGAAAGCCAAGGAGCAAGGGGGCCCTTCCTGGAAGGAGCAAGCCATTCAAATGCAAAGGACAATCAGCTGAACCTGACCAGGTGGAGCCCTGACTGTTCCCACCTCCCCTTCTTTCAGGTAACTCCAAGGTTTGCCACAGGCGCAAGCCGAAGGGCCAAGAGTCAAAAAGGGCCCATGGCTCTTGGCCTGTACATCACTGCCCTGGAACCATCTACCATTTCATCCAAGACCTGCCCAGACTTCAGCAGAACTGCGATCTATGCCTGAGTTGAGAACCCCGAGAGCAAGGAAGCCCTCAGCTTGAGGAGTCTGGAAAATGGAAGAGGGAACTACAGTATGCAAGGTGTGTGCTATGTTTGTCTTCTGAGAACTTCACATGTAGCAAGTGCAAGCTGGTTGCACTGTTGGAAGAAAAGGAGGAGTAGAGAAGTTTCTGCCCTTCGCCAAATCAAGGCAGCAGAGGAATTCCTGGATACAACACACACACAGAACTTCTCAGAGGGGACCACAGGAAGAGACCACCATTTTGAGTGGTGAGAATAATGACAGCTCCATAAGGGAAAAATCTGCATGGAAGCACGTGACTGTCAGAAGAAGGAAACCCAAAAGACACGCAGAACCATTGGAACGTGCAGAACCACTGGAACTACACAACCGATTCCAATCTCTCCCAGATACTAGCTCTTCTGAGGAACATCTCAGCAGACAACATCTGACGGAGCCAGACAGCAAAGGGGAATCCCAACCCAAGAGGAGGAGACAGAGGAGGGTAGTTGTTGGCAATTCCCTGCTTAGGGTCTATGTATCGCCCTGACCCACTTGCTCGTGAGGTGTGCTGTCTTCCTGGCGCCAGGATCTGGGATGTGACAGAGAGCCTGCCAAAGCTCGTTAAACCTACAGACCGCTATCCCTTCTTGCTCATACACATAGGAACAAATGATACTGCGGGGCGAAGCTATGAGCAGATTGTTTCTGACTTTGAGGTGCTGGGCAGGAGAGTGAAAGACCTGGGGGCCCAGGTGGTATTCTCATCTGTCCTCCCAGGAACAGGCAGAGGACTCCAGAAGGAGAGAAGAATCCTTCAAGTGAACGACTGGCTACGACAATGGTATTGTTGGCTTCTGGGACCATGGACTTTGGCTTCTGGGACTATGGACTGCACTTCTTGGATGAAGGACTCCTAGCACAAGACAGGTTGCACCTCACAAGGAGGGTAGAAACATGGCAAGCAAGATCAGGAGAGGTTTAAACTAAAGGCAGGGGGGGTTGGAGACATCGGTCAGAGGCCTGGTCTCCAGGTGAGTGCCTCAGTTGGGAACCCTAGGGGTACCATTGGGGCTGGTAGGTCCTTGGAGAAACCCAGACTAGCTGGGGAGGGAGAGGGGACATTGGATGGTGGCCTCCGGGGCTTACGTTGCATATATACATACAAATGCACGGAGCATGGGAAACAAGCAGGAGGAGCTTGAACTTCTAGCAAGTGATGGTAAATTTGACTTGATAGGAATAACTGAAACCTGGTGGGATGACTCTCATGATTGGAATGTGCAAATGGAAGGCTACCAGTTGTTTAGGAGGAACAGATGTGGCAAAAGAGGAGGGGGGTTGCATTATATGTCAAGAATATATACACCAGCTCCGAAATCCAAAATGGTCATGATAGCTCTGTGGAGAGTATTTGGGCAAACATTAGGGGGAACAGCAGCAAAAGTGGTGGGTGTCTAATATAGACCTCCAGGCCAACGGGAGGAGGTGGATGATGCTTTCCTGAAACAACTTACAAACATTACACAAAAACATGAGATGGTTATAATGGGAGACTTTAACTACCCTGATATCTGTTGGGAGACTAACTCGGCCAAGTATAGGAGCTCCAACAAATTCCTGTTGAGCCTGGAGGATAACTTCATCTTCCAGAAAGTAGAGGAAGGAAAAAGGGGAGAGGCCATCCTTGACCTGATCTTAACTAATAAGGAGAATTGGTTGATGAGGTCAAAGTAGTAGGAACTTCAGGGGAAAGTGATCGTGAACTGCTGGAGTTTTCAATCTTATTGGAGACAAAGGTAATACTCAGTGAAACCTGTACTTTAGACTTCAGAAAGGCTGGTTTTAATAAGCTCAGAGAAATGATAGGTGGGATCCCATGGGTCGATGAACTTAGGGGAAAGGGGGCCCAAGATGGATGGGAGCTCCTAAGGAGGCAGCTGTTTCAGGCACAGTAAAAAACAATCCCTATGAAAAAGAAAAGGGAAAGACCTCAAAAAGCCAGGATGGCTGAACAAGCATCTGAGTGGTGAGTTGAAGATTAAGGGCACAATCCTAAACTAAGTTAGGCCGGCATAAACTAAGCCAGCAAAGTTTGGCCAGCACAAGGAACACTGTAAAGTATGTTTGAATCACTCTTGGAGTCAGAGAGGCCAGCACACAGACATGAGCCATCCTCCCTGACTCTGAGAGTAGTAGTTTATGGTGGCCCTTGTGCTGACCAAACTTTTCTGGCTTAGTTTATGCTGACCTAACTCTAGTTTAGGATTGCGCTCTAAAAAAGATATGTACAGCAAATGGAACCGATCACCAGTGAGGAGTACAGACAGGTAGCCCAGACCTGTAGAGCAAGGGTCAGAAATGCTAAAGCTCAGTATGAGCCGAGGCTGGCTAGGGAGGTAAAAAATAACAAACAAACAAACAAACAAAAGGCTTTCTTAGCTATGCCCAAAGGAAGCGAAAGAGAAATAAAAGGAGAGGGTGGGATTGCTGCTCAATAATGATGGCCAATTACTGTCTGGTGAAAAAGAGAAGGAGGAGCTGCTCAACTCCTACTTTGTTTCTGTCTTCTCTCAGAAGGAGGACTGTGGAAATGAGGATGCTGGATCCTTGGCCAACAGGGGGAAATGTGTAAGTCCCCACAGAGGTAATGAACACCTGGGCAGCACAGATATGCAGATTAAGATTGACAGGAAACTTGTCAGAAACCACCTAACTGGCCTGAATGAATTCAAGTCATTTGGACCAGATGAGTTGCATCTTAGAGTCCTAAAGGAACTTGCAGATGTACTTGCAGAGCCTCTGTCCATCATCTTTGAGAAATCCTGGGGAACAGGGGAGGTGCCTCTAGACTGGAAGCAGGCTAATGTGGTCCCAATCTTCAAAAAAGGGAAGAAGGAAGACCAGGGAAACTACAGGCTTGTCAGTCTAACTTCAATACCGGGTAAGATATTGGAACAAATGATAAAACATACAATCTGCACACACCTAGACAACGACTTCGTGATTAACAGAACTCAATATGGATTTGTCAAAAACAAATCTTGCCAGACAAATCTCATCTCCTTTTTTGATCGGGTGACTAGCTTACTGGATGGTGGGAATGCTGTGGATATGATGTATCTTGACTTCAGCAAAGCATTTGACAAGGTTCCACATGACATCTTAATCAGCAAACTGGAAAAATATGGGCTAAATAAAATCATTGTTGGGTGGATCCGCAACTGATTGGATAACCCTACACAAAGAGTGATTGTCAACGGCTTTGCTTCAACCTGGAAGACAGTTTCAAGTGGCGTGCCCCAAGGCTCTGTTTTGGGCCTGGTTCTCTTTAATATCTTCATCAATGACTTGGATGTAGGGATACAAGGGGACCTCATCAGATTGGCAGATGACACAAAACTGGGAAGAGTAGCAAACACTAAAGAAGATGGTAAAAGCCTTCAGGAAGACCTTGACAAGATAGAATACTGGGCTGAAAAGAGTAAGATGAAGTTCAATAGGGGAAAATGCAAGGTTCTATGTACACTTTGTGTTGGGATATTTGAACTGAGGCAGAGGAAATTTGCAGACCTGATTGGTGGGTGTTTCTGCCTGGAGACTTGGAGCCCGGTAACAAGAGTAAGTTGTTACATGGGGTTTTGCCCAGAGATAAGAGAGAATCAGCCTGGTGATAAGGTCACATGATCTATTATGATTGGAGGAATCATCTGGTGGTTGTGATTGGCTGATGTGGGCAAGACCAGGGATACAAGTTAACAGGTTTAACTGTCAGTTAGTCAGTGAGTCCTAGTCTGAGAGTGTTAGTCAGAGAGAGAGAGAGTTTGAAGAGTGTATGCTTAAGAGAAGTCTTGGATGAGAGCCATGTACAGAATTTGCTGAAACAGATGTAAATAAGTTCAACTGCAATAATATAGAAGTTTTATTGAAGAAGTCTCTGAGTCATTTTTATAAGTAATCAACATTGTTGGAGCTCTGCATACTCTGCAGGAGGAGTAGCAACATATTTATATCATCATCACATCAAAATAATATTCATCCACAACACTTTGGCAAAAATAACCCAAGACACAGGTGGGAGAAACCTGGCTTGGCAGCACAACATATGAGAGGGATCTTGGAGTTTCAGTGGATCACAAGATGAACATGTGTCAGCAGTGTGATACAGCTGCAAAGAAGGCTAATGCAATTTTAGTCTGCATTAATAGAACCATAGCTTCCAAGTCACAAGAAGTTGTGATTCCGCTTTACAAAACAAGTCCTATGAGGAAAGGTTGAGGGGTGGTTTGTTCAGCTTGGAGAAGAGAAGACTGAGAGGGGATAGCACTCTTCAAATATCTGAAGGGCTGTCATAAGGAAAAAGGGACAAATCTGATTTCATCTGCCTTTAACAGTAGAACTAGGTGCAATGGGTACAAACTGCAAGAGAGGAGATTCCGGCTGGATATCAGGAAGAATTTCTTGACGAAAAGGGCGGTTTGACAGTGGAATAGATTGCCGAGGGAGGTGGTGGATTCTCCCTCACTGGAGACCTTCAAGCAGAGGCTTGACAGGCACCTGCTGGAGATGCTCTAGGAGGATTTCCTGCTACAGGCAGGGGGTTGGACTAGATGACTTGTAGTTGGAGGTTGGACTTGTAGGTCCCTTCCCACTCTATGATTCTATGATATTATTATTAATAATAATAATAATAATAATAATAATAATAATAATAATTGGATTTATATCCCGCCTTTCTTCCCGAAGGCACCCAAGGCGGCATTACAACAAAAGAAACAATAAAAACAGAAAGAAGATTAAAAAACAATTTAAAAACAATATTAAAATACAATTTAAAAATTTAAAAAACAACAAGCTCCATGGATCATAAGATTTAATCAAGATATAGCCTGTCAACAGTTAAAAGCTTTTTGAAATAAAAAGGTCTTCAGCCCCTGCCGAAATGTTAACAAAGAGGGAGCAGTTCTCAATTCGAAGGGGAGGGTATTCCAAAGTTGGGGGGCCACCACCGAGAAGGCCCTCTTCCTGGCCGCCGCCCCTCTCACCACTCCTGATAGAGCAGGCCTTCACTATAAGAAAAACTGCAAATGTTGAAATCTGCGGTTTTTGGGTTTGTCCCACCCTCTGAACCTGGAGGGCTTCCCTGGCCCTCAGAATTCCTCTTAATGGCATATAAATTAATTCCAGTTTTGCCAAAAGCTGAAAGTTCCTTTTTTCCTTTTAAGCATGATTTTGAGGCCTGCAGAAGCACAACTCCCCTCCACTCCAGAAGATCCAGGTCAGCTGGCCCCCAGGGTTCAGGGACCCACAGATACTGGAATCCACAGGTTCTGAATCCATGGATAAAGTGGACTCGCTATATTATAATTTAGGGAGCAATCCTAACCAACTTTCCAGCACTGACATAGCTGTGCCAATGGGGCATGTGCTGCATCATACGGTGGAGTAGTAGTCACAGAGACCTCCTCAAGGTAAGGGAATGTTTGTTCCCTTTCCTTAGAGCTACATTGCACTTACCCCGGTGCTGGAAGGTTGGTTAGGATTGTGCCCTTAGTCTTTTTGGAGGAGGTCCATCATGGGGGTGACACAATGAACTTTTGCATCAGCTGAAGCAAACCTTAGTGACACATCTGAAGCCTGGCCACGGCTGTAAAAGGGCAGCAGCATAGTAAGCATTTCAGTAGCTCCCAAAGTTTTCATGTGGCCCAGAAGATTACTAGCTGCCCATCTCCCAATTGCATGTGTGCCTGGAGCAACTTGCTGCCCTTGAACCAGAGTTTGACAGGCTCAGTCATGTTCTGCACTAGCAGAGCATCAATCCAGACATATCAAGTGTGAAGCAGACAATCAGGTCTACCAGCAAAACTCCCTACACTCAAGAAGTTAATTAGCACAAACTCAAAGTTTCTCAAGAGCCTGAAAGACTTAAAAGAACCATTAGCCTTGATAAAGCCTCATGGACTGAAGTTGGAAATGCTGTACTCCCACTAATGAGCAGGGTTAGAAGTGCCCATACTCTGGTTGCAGAGAGAATTCTACTTTTGTCTAATTAACAGCACAAGGTAATAAACAAGCCAGCTTAGCACTAAAGGCATATTTTAAAACTGCACTGGGATCATGTTAAGGAGTGAGCTCTTTCACAACTGGACAGATCTTAAGGGAAGTCATTATATATTATGCTTTGAGAACTCCCAGAGAACATTTGCACAGGAGTACTTGAATGCCTTTCTGTTCAACTTCAAAAGAGGGCTGAGTGGATGGAACAAAGGAATAAATGTTGTGCTAATGCAGAATTCAATATTCACCCATGATTTATCATGCTCAGCTTGTTATAAACAGTACAGTGGCTCCCAGTGATGCATTCTGGGGTCAGAGAAACCTCAGAGAAGCAAGGAACTGGAAGTGGATTTTTAGTGTTATTTTTAGCCCTGAGAGGCTTGGAAATTTCACACTTTGGCCGCACAAAGGTAGGAACACCAGTTTTGGTGCTTTTTCTTTTTTTGGAATCCCAATAACTGGGATTTTGGTATCCACGAGAGGTTCTAGAACAGAACCTTCCTAGGGGTATTGAGGTCATGCTGTTGTCACAAACATTTGTCTGGTTCACACATATCTATTGATCACTTGATGACACAAAAACATTCACTATTTAAATAGATATTTCTATACCATAGTGTTGTGGGACAAGTCAAGTGTCTATTTTTGGATTTAATGGACTGTATGAGCTTCTGAAGCTGAAAGCGTTAAGCAAGAACACCACCCTTGTAGAGTAGCATAGTAACCAGCAAACAGTAGAGGTTCTGGCAACAGTGAAAGCAGCCAGCAGCAACTCTTGGTGGGAAAACACTTCTTGGCTAAAGTCCAACTGTTGAGAGCCTTCTTAACGTGGCTCTGTACCCCATTGTGGTTATTTTGGCCAATAGGTAATACTTGTGATTGCTATGCTTATGATGGTCAGATGGAGGTATAACCAGATACACCTAATGCAGGACCTGTGAAGGGGTAAGACCAGGATGTGATGGGAATAGATATGGACCCCATCGAGGGGAGGGCAGTGAACACCCTCTCCTTCATGTACAGGTCTAACTCCATTTTGGATTTCATCCTGGGAGTTCTGAGGTGCCATCCTGCAAAGAGAAGGTCACACAGGTGATCCTTGGGAGATAGCACAAGATAATGCAGACAATACAGACCATCAAGAATTGGCACCAAGGGACATTCAAACATCTCCCTTCCCTCAGGGTCCCTTCTGATACAAATCTGGATATCTGACAAAAGGCATGGTGAGAACAAATGCTGCCTAAATCTCTCAATTTGCATTCTAAGCTGCCCAGGAACTAAACTTACCTGGAATGTCTTTTTGGGCTAAGCCAAAAGGTTTTCCCACAAAAGTTTAAAGCAGCAACAGAAAAGGCTGGAGCATTAAAGTAATTTTGTAAAAGAAACAAAATGTTGTATTTAAGAAAAGCATGAGGCAGTTTTAAAAGGAACAAGGTTTTGGCTGGATAGAAAGAAATAGTGCTTTCCCAGCAGAAGGAGAAAAGGGGGGTGTTGACATGTTGCAGAGGTTTAAAGACTATACCTGCCTTTGTCTTCTATATCCATTGTCAATCTTATCACCACTACTGTACTGTTCAAATGCAGACTCCCTTCCGACCACACCAGAGTGGCCTTTTATCAAGATGATTGGATCAGGTGGGGAGGGGAAGATGCTAACTCTTAACGTTTGCATCTTCCTGTGTAAGTACTTACCACATTGATAACTGTTGTATCAAGCAATCAAATGTGTCAAGCACTTGTGGCTAAATTTGTCTGGTTTAAATGTCTCCTTTCTGCTTTTGTGTGAATGCCTCCTTCCTGTTTAAATGTGCCAACCCTATTGTAATCTTGTCCTAATGGTGGTGCCATTGTTGCTGCTAAATGGATTTGACCACCCTTTGTAATCACTTCCCCTTCCCTGACCCTTGGTTGGGGTCACACTGGAAGGGAGGGGGAGCAGCAGCAAAGAAAGACCACCAATCAGATATCTCACATAACCAAAATTGCCAATAGCAGATTGCCAATGTTGTTGCATTTGTTGTTGCCAATTCCGCATTTGCATGTTCAACTGTATAACTGACCAAACCCAGATGTACAAATTACACAGGTTCTGTGGTCTCCTTGGAGGTATATTGCATTTGTGTCCATTTTACTGATGTCCTACGCATGAGTAAAATGTATTTCTCTTTCAGCAACATCATAGTCCAGCTGGCATTCTTTTCATCGGCGTTAAACTTGGTAAGTTTTAGCAGGGCTCCCATGGGGGATCGATGGGTTTGGAGGTTTTGCGGACCTCAGCAGGAACGGGGAATGCACGCTGGGAAAAAGGAACATCTCAATCTTTGGGAGCCCGGTCTCACTGCTTAAAGAGACAGGAGCTTAGAGAAATCGCCCCCTTGGCTTGATTTCCTCCCATTTCAATAAAAAAAGATGTTTGGGGCTTCTGTTCATAAAGGGAGATGTGCAAATTTTAGAAGGATAGGGCTTTTCCAGATTAATTATTTATTGGCATGCTACAGCCAAGCTGCACACAATGAAATGTGTCACTAGCCCTGGTGTGCTTCAAGTAGCAGCTGAATCAGCTCCCCTTCCACATCAGGACTGCACTGTGGGATTTTCCTCCTTCCGCATTCCTCATTCAGATTTCCTCCTCCTCCCTACTTTTTGCCAAGGGAAGAAAAACTCCCAGAGGCAGTTTTTAAAAAATCATGGCCTTGGGAATGGGGAGGTGCAGTTAAGGATTATGACAGGGAGAAACAGGGATAAGACCTCCTGCCCTCCACTAATCCAGTGAGTGTGTGTGAGCAGAGCCCATGAGAGGGGATGCAGGGGGTATATCATACCTGGAGCCAGGGTAAAAAAGAAGGCCTGGAAGCCAAAGGAAAGGAACCTAAGAATATAAGAAGAGCCCCACTGGATCAGGCCAAAGGCCCACTGGATTGCAGTGGCCCACCAGATGCCTCAGGGAATACACAAGACAACTAGATATGCGCATCTTGTTGCCAGTCTCCAGTTGCCAGATTTCTTGGGATCTCAGAAAATGTTTGCAAATATTGTGTGAACATGAACATTCACATTTTGGGTAAACCTACATAGTTTTATATAACATAATTTGTAGAAATTATGATCCAATGGTGAAGGGAAAGGGCCCAAAAGAAACTTTGTACCCCCTGATAAAATTATCTCAGAGGCCCGGTGTGGGTAAGTGTGTGATCTGACTTTTGCTTGCCAAAGAATATTGAAGCAAATCCAGAGTACATGCACCTTTCTCGTCACCCTCAGTTGGCTTTTCAATTGCATGTTAATTTGTATTGCAATATGATTTGAATGGTCTTAAACTCACTGAGCCAGTATCTTTGTTTAATATGCATCTGTAAACACATCTTTCCCCTTTTACTTTGTATACAGGGAGAAAGCTAATGTCTTTTGTTTTTCTTGTTTTTCTCAGCATTTCTAGTTGCACAAGGTGCTGGTGAGAAACTGCTGACAAACTGAACATCTAACAGAAGCATGGGCAATTGCTTGGCTGCTTTGAAAATCAGCTGAGTGCATTATCAGAACGGCTTTTTTGACCAAATTACCTGCACCCCTGCCACTATTTTTATTATTACACAGGCCCAAATACATTTTGCTATCTTAAACATTAGGTCTATCCCTGGGTAAATTTGAGGTTTTGATTTTTTTAAAAAAAATGACATTGCTTTTGCCCTATCACATCTAGTTTCAGAGAGCACAGCAAGCATAGCATTGCTATTGGATGGTCCTCCCTCCTGTCTGCCTTTATTAGCTTGAAATCCCCCCCCCGAAGCTTTTGGTGGTGACGCCACTGTGGGGTACCTTGCCATTGCTGCTCATCTGTGACCTAATTCTGAAGAATAGTCTTTTTAGGAGTGGGGAATTTTTCAGAGTTCTGCCATAGAACTAGGAGGTCTGGTAGGTAGAATTTTCAATCTCCATGTCAAGAGTCACACATTTATTTGTCTTCCAAATTTTATATACTTTCTGACATTAAAATGACACTTAAGCTGGTTTACAATACAAAGAAAACAGTGTGAAAAAATAAACATAAGAGAATACTAAAATGCAATCATATGTCAAATTATTAAAAAGCAGCATTAAAAACACTAAAAGCCCAGAGCCACAATAACTCTAAAATTCACATTTGTGAGTCTCCATTGACAAACAGTAGCTGAGACTTGACAAGGAAGGATTTAGGACCTGTAGGCATGAATGCACAACTGAAAAATACAAAGGAATATTTCACCAAGATTCTCAAATTGTTAGGTACCCCTCATAAAGAAACAGACCTCAGATCTTTAAGCAAAAGTCAAGCAGTTTATTCAGCTGGCCATCACTGGTTGCCTGTGTGGAACCCTTTCACAAAGCCACTGATGTTCCCTACAGACTGGTCAGTTCCTCTTTATAGGAGTGCAACTTTCCCGGGGCCGTGCCTTTCTTGAGTAACAGTTTCCTTAGCATTTACCATATTTAGCAAAGTACAGAACAGTTGAGTAATTTGCAATACACGTGTTTACCAGAGTGTTCTAGTTGGGATTCTTTGCATTACAGCATAATCCCAGCAGAATACAGGAAATATCTGCAAGATAAGAGTTAGCATAGAAGCGCCGCTCTCAAAATGAACACTTTGGAGGGGAAGGGACGTGGAAGACTTGTCTTCCTCACGTGTCTTTCGACACACCTTTCACTCTGTAGGCTGTTCAGGTCTATGAATGTTTTATATGAATATGCATGTCAAAGCCCTTCTGATAAATCACTGTTCACTTATCACTTATTTTTGAATCACTTATCATTCAAAAACATGATCCAACTATTCTAAGGGTGTAAACAAATTTCTCAGACTGGAAGTAGCAGAATTCAGCTGCCTTGTTAAGTTTGCACTATTAAGGACAGGCATATACTGTATTGTCTCTCTTGAGTCAGTGGGTCACTTTGTTTTGTTACACATTTCATGTGTCACTTGCATTTAAATGGCTGCTTGTGAAGCATTCTCAGCTTACATTGAATTGGCTTTTGTCAATACCTCCTAACAAGGGACCAGTCAGATGAAGTTCTGCTCCAGTAGCCATCCAGAAGGAATGCCCAAATTCCAACTTGGACAGAATGTTGGTAGGGGCACTTCAGGGCCTCGTTGTCCTTTGTGTGGCCCCCACCAGCAAGCAGGGCAAGTGTGGAAAAATTAGGGTCATTGATTGGCTGGCTCTGTTGTTGGGGGGCGTGGCACAGCTGACAGTCAGGGGCTGGATTGCCTCTGAACTCAGTCTGTGCTGATTTACGGGCCAAAGACGATGTGCTTTGTGGCTCAGCTGTGGCACTTTTATTTGGGCAGGGAGGATTCTCTGTGCATCAGCAGGGTGCTGCTCCATGGAACCAGAGGATTTTTGTGCTGCTCAGCTGCCTCTTCTGAAGATTTCTTCAGCTCCTAGACATTGGCTTCAGTGGAGGCTGTGAGCTCAGGCTGCCCAGTCAGGGTCTAGCCCAGGGGTAGGCAACCTTAAATACTCCAAGAGCCATTTGGACCCGTTTTCTGGAGAAAAGAAAACCTCGGGAGCCACAAAACCCTTTTGACATCTAAAATGAAGATAATACTGCATATATAGTTTTTTTTACCTTTATGCTATGTATAAAAAAACTATAGGGAGTGGCAACAGAATGCAAGCATCTTGTTGTCTCATGCCTCCCTGGGGCACCTGGTGGGCCGCTGTGAGATACAGGAAGCTGGACTAGATGGGCCTTTGGCCTGATCCAGCAGGGCTCTTCTTATGTTCTTATGAGCGATCGCGGCTGAAAAACGGGTCTCGACATTCGTCATTCACTGTCTCCAGCTTTCTCTCTCTCCCACCCCCAACCCTGCTGCCAATCCTCCACAGCCTTCCAATCGCGCGTAAAAAAACGAACGGCAGAACAAAAACCAGCCACCACGCTGCACCTTGCAGGGCAACGCGGCGGATCGCCCGTTTGCAAAGAGCACATGCGACAAGCAGCAGCAGGATGGGTGGGCAGGGCAGACCCCAGAGCTGAGCCGAGCAGCTGCCTGTGCAACTGCTGTCACTATGGGGTGTGTTGTTGTTTTTTTCAAAACGGTGGAGGATTTTTTATTTTTAGGTTTGCAAAAGGGGGATTCCAGGCTCATGCACAGGAACTTTTGCAACTTGCACGCCATCGATGCAAACAATCCCTCCACGTTGCAGAAAGAGGGACCGGGCAAAAGATCCTGGAAAACGGGCGGGGGACACACACACACACAACTGCGAGACCCAGCGCTTTCCGTGCTTGTAAGCGGGAGCTGCCCCAATGCGTGCAAAACCAGGGGCAACTTTGCAACCTGACCAAGAGCGAGCCAGAACGTTTTCCCCACCGGCTCTCTGCTGCACGCCGCCGCCCCCCGCCACGCTCCATCCCAGCTCTGCGTGCAAAGCAATGCAAACACATGGAACAGTCAACACAAAAAGCCACGCACCCTTCCAGCCGGCGGATCAGCTCTGGAGTTTCGCGGGTTGCCTTCTGCACAAGGCTATCCACGGACTGAGTGGGAGCCCAACCGCCGCCGCTGCCAGCACGCTCTTCCCAGAGCAGCGTGCAGTGCAGGACTGGTGCCGAGCGGAGAGGCGCTCTCGGTAGCAGCTCCTGGCTCGGGGGGCTCGGAAGGAAGGGGAGAAAAGGGGGCGATTCCCAACCTGCAGCCCTGAGCACAGTGCAGCCTACCGGGAGGGAGAGCAAGCCCGCGGTCGCAGCCAATGCTGGGAGCCTCCTTTGCTACTTTCACCTGGACTCCGGAGCCGAAGCAGATGGCTAAAAGAGCCACATGCGGCTCCAGAATCATAGGTTGCTGACCCCAGGTCTAGCCTCATATCCTAAGTTGAATTTAACCTCTCCCTCTGGTTTTTGTTTGTTTCAGCCACTTAGCTCTTTATTCTTTTGTGTTTCTATCATCATGGTTGTCTTAATTTTGCTTTCTCCCTTCTTTTTGTCTGCTGGTTTTCTTTTCCAGTGGCCATTTTCTTTTCCTTGTCCTTAACTGGCTGCCTTCAGGAGCCAGGCAGCCATTTTGTAAGCCATTTTGTCTTTGTGAGAAAAAGACTCTCTTTTTATAAATAACCATATGTGTTCCTTTATTTGTTCTTTCTAACCCCCCCCTTTTGTTATGAGACCAGTTTTGGTCTATTGTGTGACCTTTTCCTTGCTCTTGGTTTTTTCTGTCAAGGAATTGAGGACACTTTTGTTATATTATTGGCTCATAGGTTTCCCTCCCTTTCTTTGGGGCAGCATAACGGGCTTGCTGGTGTGTCAAGGTTGGCAAATAAACAAATAAATATGTCTTAATTCTGTAAAAGAGTCTTAATTCTGTAAAAGCTTGCTGCTCAGCCCCACTCTACTTTTATTTCCTTCCTTTCTACTTTTTACTCTGCTATATAATAAGTTAGTTCAAATGAGTAAGATAATTTTAATTACAAATACTAGGCAATAGAATAAGTAAACTGAAGGGGAATTCTTTGGGGCCGTGGTCCTGTGCATGTTTGCTGGGAAGCAGGTCCCACTGTAATAATTCTATCTTGCTTCTGGGTTGACATGCATAGGATTGTGTCTAAGTTTATTCTGAGGTAATTACATAGTTGTGGCAAAGTATAGTGGACTTTGGTAGACGCTTGTTGCTCAGCCCATTTTACTTTTATTTCCTTCTCTGCTTACTCCACTATATACTGAATTATTTTTAATGCTTTAAAATAATTTATTAAAAAATACTGTGCTTATAGAATAAGTAAACTTTTTTTTAGGGCTGCAGGCCTGTGAACTTTTGCCTCAGGGCTCAATCCAACCCAGCACCGGAATGGCAAGGCTGGCCAGCCAGCGCCATATCCAATGCTGGGTGGGGGGAGGCTGGAGCCTCCCACGGCAAAGGAGTGTGCACTCCCTTACTGTAGGGAAGGCTCCAGCCTCCCTTATGTGCTCCTTGGATCTGCACCCACTAAAGAGCGGCCTCGCTGATGGGCTTAGGATGTGGCCATATGGCCACCTCCCAAGCCTGCCTATGTCCCACACAAGTGCCCTCACCTGCCTCCCCCCTCCCCTAATCCCCGTCCCGAAATGGGACAGAGAATCCCTTGCGCTGACTGTCTTTGGTTGGCGCAAGGGAGGCTTTCTGTCGGCGCTCTGAAGCCAACACTGCTCGCAGTGTCAGCTTCAGAGTTGGAGCGCCGATGCAGGGGTGCTGCTTGGTGGCTGCGTGCCGATGTTCCAGCGCGCCGCCCCTTGCATAGATGTGATGACGTCGCGTCAATGCAAGGGGCATGCTAGGATTGCGCTGCCCGAGTAGATTCCACTAATGAACATTCCTTGCTTCCTGATGGACATAGGATTTTGCTGTAAATTTATTCTGTGGTACTTACATAGACATGACAAACAAAGAGGAACTTTTTGAAGCTTGCTCACCCTCATATTTCTTTTATTTCTTTCACATTGCTGTATACTGAATTAAGTCAAATGATTAAATAATTTAAAGTTAGTGTCAAATACTAGGCTTATGGAATAAGTAAATTGAAAGGGTATTTTTCATTTTATTTTCTTGGAGCTATGGTCCTGTGCACGTTTACCTGGGAGTAGTTCCTATGCACTCACATACACAAAATGGTTCAGGTTGGATGTGCTGTAGATTTGTTCTTTTAAAAAAAAAAATTATATAATCTTTTAGTTATGGGTTAGGAAAGGAAAATACATGGGAAACACATTAGGTATCCGTCAGTCTCAGCAATTTTACAATTGATTTTACACATCTGATTATTACATCCTTTCTTACCCAATATAACTTCCTTAAGAATAAAAAATCTAATTCTATAATCAATAGATCAATCCAAAAAGGAGAATGAAACAAAAATATTTCAATTAAAACATTATCTATCTAACATATATAAAATACTTTCCAAATATTAGCTATTCTATCTATATTTCCATTTCTCATTCTTTCTGTCAAAATATCCATTTCTACTAATTCAAAAATCTTTACAATCTTCTTTAATCCTTGACTTAATTTGAATCTCAGACCACCAGTCCAGAAAAATATCATCTTTTTCTAAATATTCTTTAGATCTTAATTTATTGTCTGCATTTAATAGTTCAGTATAGGTTCTATTTTGGTCTTCTCTGAACCAACCTGTTTTTGTTCCTATCTCTAGAGGCCTAATCCAGCCTGGAATTTTCTCATATACTTTATATCTAATTTGATCCCAAACCCATAACAGTGATTTCCTTAAACAATGTTGTTTAAAACCGCTATAATACTTCGCTTTGTCATAAATCATAAATGCATGTAGACCCACTTGAAGATCATATGATTCTAATTTAGCTATTCTTTTATCTGTCGGTATGGCCCAGTCTTTAATCCAATTTAATGCCGTTGCTTGATAATATAACAACCAATCTGGAAGTCCAAAACCAGCTCTATCTTTAGCATCTTGAAGTAATTTAAGACGTATTCTAGGTTTTTTCCCTTGCCACACAAACTTCGATGTGATTTTATTAATTTCTCGGAAGAAATTAGTCTTCATTATTATGGGTATAGTCTGAAAAAGATATAGTACTTTTGGTAAGATATTCATCTTAATTGCCGCTATTCTCCCAAGAAATGACAGCTGTAGTTTATTCCATCTTTCAAGATCATTTGAAATTTCTTTCAAAAGTTTTAGATAGTTATCCTCCATCAAAGTACTATTTTTATTTGAAATCTTTATACCCAAATAGTCTGTTTTTTGTGTTAGTTTTAATCCCCATTTCTTCAAGTCTTGTTTTTCTACATCTTTAACATTCTTCAACATCAATTTAGTTTTTTCAAAATTAATCTTCATTCCCGCCATAGCTCCGTATTCGCTTAAGTCTTCTAATAAGAATCTTAAAGAGTCTTGAGGGTCCTCCAAAATAAATACTACATCATCTGCATAAGCCTGTACTTTGAACTCTTCGCCTTGTAATTTTAAACCTTTAATTCTCTCATCTTCTCTTATCAATGTCATAAGCATTTCTAACGTCAAAATAAAAAGTAATGATAACTATCTAACGTCAAAATAAAAAGTAAAAAGGACAACCTTGCCTAGTCCCTTGTTGAATCTGAAACTCATCAGATAGATCTCCATTAATCTTAATTCTTGCCGATTGTTTAGAGTAGATCTTTTTTATTGCTGACATAAATTTTGGACCAAATCCAATCTGGTCCATTTGTTTAAGCATAAACCTCCAATTAACGTTATCAAATGCTTTTTGAGCATCCAAAAATATCAGACCTAATTTTTGAGTCGAATATCTCTCATAATATTCCAAAATATTAATTACTGTTCTCAGATTCTTCTTAATTTGTCTACCTGGTAAAAATCCAGATTGGTCTTGATGAATTATCTCATTTAATATCTTCTTTAATCTTGTAGCCTGAATTGTAGAAAAAATCTTATAATCAACATTTAACAGAGATATAGGTCTATAATTTTTAATTTCATTTTGATCCATCTGTGCTTTATGTATCAATGTTATTGTGGCCTCTCTCCAAGATTCTGGTATATCTCCCGAATTCCAAATATCTTCTATCAATCTTTTAAATGGTAACAACAAGATTTCCTCCATCTTTTTATAATATTCAGCCGTAATTCCATCTGGACCAGGAGCTTTGGACGTTTTTTGTTTTTTAAGCGCCTCTACAATTTCGGACATTGATATTTGCGCTTCCAAAACTTCTTTTTGGTTATCTGACAAATTCAATCTGTTATTTCTTTGAATATAATCATCTTGCAATATCATGTTAATTTCTTTCTTTTCATACAAATCTTTATAAAACCGTTCAGTAATATTATATATTTCTTTCAATAAAGTTTTTTCATGTCCATTTTCATCTTTCAGGCTCTTTATTAAATTCTTTTGTCTTTCCTTCTTTAATTTATATGCCAACCATCTCCCTGGTTTGTTGGCATTTTCAAAAAAATTTTGTTTTACTATTTTAAGTTGCCTTTCTAACTCTTCTATTTGCATCACATTAATTTCATGTTGTAATTTTTAATTCTTTGTCTCGTCTTGGAGTTGGTTGGATTCTCTTGAGAATTTTCCTCTTCTTTTTTTAATTTTTGGCACAAATCTGTCAGTTTCTTTCGTTGATTGATTGAAAGTTGGATTTTATTTGGAGAAGACAGAATTTGATTTAAACTTTTTAGAGGAGAAAGATCATTATATTAAAAAAATGTATGCATTTCTTTTGAAGAGAAGAATGGAGGATGAAAGTATTAAAGAACCAATGATTAAATGGGCCAAAAATGTGGGACATGCTATCTCTTTAGAAGAATGGGAGAAAGTTTGGAAAATAAATATCAAGTATACAAAGGCAGCTTCATATAAAGAAAATATTTATAAGATGTTTTATAGATGGCATATAACTCCCAAAAAGTTATCAAAGATGTATGTAGAAGTACCAAATAAATGTTGGAAATGTCAGGTTAAAGAAGGTACTTATTATCATATGTGGTGGACATGTCCTAAGGCTAAATTATTTTGGCAAAAGATTCATCAAATGCTTGAAGAAATGGTATTATGTAAAATCCCTTTTAAACCAGAAATATTTTTATTGAATATATGTACAGAAATTCAAGATGTTATGAAAAAGTATATAATTATTCATATTGGTACAGCAGCTAGATTAGTCTTTGCTCAGAAATGGAAAAATGAATGTATTCCAACTTTGGAGCAAATTATTGCAAAAATTTATGAAGTAGCAGAAATGGATGTTTTAACTGAAAGATTGAAAGAGAGAAAATCGAATGAGATCAGTCAGTATTGGGCATTATTTTATAACTGGATAGAGACCATATGCTAAAGAAGACGTTTAACTGGATATATTTTAAGTTTGCTTAAATGTATGGCTGTAGAATTTAGTTTATAAGCGGGGGAAAAAATGTTTACTTAACAATTGTTAAGAGTAAGATTTGATACTTTAAGTATTATTTTATGGTTTAAGACACCGCACAATGATTTACCTTATGTGTTTCCCTTGTTAACCCCTTTCCTTTTATTTTCTGTATTCCTTACCCATACCTTTATCAATAAACTAAAAAATTTATTTAAAATAATTCAAAAATCTTCTGTAATAAAATTTCTGCTGTTGGTATTTCTACATTTTTCCACATTTGTGCATAAACAAGTCTAGCAGCAGTATTAATATTGACTATGATATGTTTAGCTTCTTTACTAAATGCTGATGAAAAAATATTCAAAAGAAACAATTCAGGTTCAAAGGGAATAGTACAATTTAGCATATCTTGTACTATATTATGTACCATCTCCCAGTACTTTTTTGCTTTACAACATGTCCACCACATATGAAAGAAGGTCCTGACATTTCTAGCAATCATTATTTGTTCCCAGATACATTTTAGCTAATTCATCTGGCGATATATGCCATCTATAAAACATCTTATAAATATTTGCCTTAAATGATGCCGCCTTGGTAAGCTTAATATTTACTTTCCAAATTTGTTCCCAACTTGCTAATGGGATATTGTGACCAACATTTCTTGCCCTTTGTATCATAGTATCTTTCACAACTTCTTCTTCCATATTCATATCCTATAAAAATCTATACATCTTCTTTGTATATGGCCCTCATCTACTAAAAACAGTTTGTCAAAGTCTATATATTGTGTATAAAATCCCAGTTTATTATCTTCTTTCCATCTTGATCTTATCTGCATTTCAACCCACCAATCCAATACAATATCTCTATTAAATAATTCTGTTTTGGAGCATATCTCCATGTTATCATTTGCTGTAGATTTATTCTGAGGTGATTTTATAGTATGACAACCACATGGCGAATGTATGACACATATATAATTCCTGGCTTAAAAATGGGATTCAGTATTTTCCTTTATACCCTTTAGCTGTTGAATGGGATACTGTATATCTATATTTTAGTTCTGGGGTGCATGTCCCTGCTGGGAGAGTCAGCAAAAGGTTCAGTGGTGGGCTTTTCTACCCTTGGTAGACTCATTATGTGGCTGTATCTTTCTTAAAAGATAATTAGTGTCCCTTGCATCTGCTCATCAGAGGGAAAGAAGTCTTCAGTTTGGCAAAAAAGAAACAAATAAAAACAAATGATAATTGATTGGAGGGTTGCACAACCCCTTCTACCCCTTTGTATATTATTTCTGGCTCACCATTTCTGGGTACAGTGCCACCTATAAATAAATAATAAAATAAAATAAAATTAGAGCATATTTCTGACGTTGGACCGAGATAGCCAGGACAGTGCAGTGGCAGTAGGAGTGTACTCCAGCAGATCTGGCTCATTTTCTTGAACTATCAAAAACCTCTTGAACTTAACAAGACTGCTGAATTCAGCTACTTCTCCAGTCTGAGAAATTTCTTTGCATCCTTAGAACAGCTGGATCATCTTTTTGAATAATAAGTGATCTGAGAACAGTGATTTATCAGAAGGGATTCAACACTTGTTCATATAAAAGCACACTGTAAAGCGTGTTTGGACCACTCTCGGAGTCAGGGAGGATGGCTCATGCCTGTGTGCTTGCCTCTCTGACTCCAAGAGTAGTCCAAACATACTTTATAGTATCCCTTGTGCTGGCCAGGCTTTGCTGGCCTAATTGTGCAATCCTAACTCCAGGTTAGGATTCCGCCCTTGGATGGCTTATGCTGGTTTAGAATGTACCAGAGGTGGTGGTGGTTGGCATTGGGTCCTTTCAAACAGGCCGTCTTTCCAGGTAGGACAGGTTAGAGTTGTCTGCCTGTATTTGTCCCCTGTTTTGTCATGAGGATAGGTCCCCCTTACCATTAGTCAGTTTAGGTCAGTTTTTGTGAAGGTTTAATCAATGGCCTTGGGACATTTGCCTGGAGATTTCAGGCTGCATTTATTCAGGGTTGGAGCAGCTTCAATTGCAGTGTCCCTGTGTTCGTCAGAGTCAGACATCCAATGGATTGGGAGGTGGCAATCGGCCACTTGCCCCTTCTGTACAGTAGGCCTAGGGGCACTGTGTCTGACCTTGCATGGGTGTATGTGCCTAGTATGATGGGTGCCTGTCAATTCTACATCCATAAGTACTCTGCCTATAGGCCAGTGTGGTCTAGTACAGGTGCAAGAATGGATATGATGGGTGCCCAATGGTATGTGTGGATGCTTCAGCATCAGTGCAGCGTTTGGACCACAGGGTTCGTTGTTAGACGGTGTTGTGGACACCCTCTCTTTACAAACATGTGTACAGGCCTGACTCCATTTTGGATTTCATCCTGGGAGTTAAACAGGCTGCTGCCCTGCAAAGAGGTGTGGTCATACGGGTGACCTCAGGAGATAAGGTTAATTCCAGAGCTATTAAAAATTGATGCAAGGGTCTTTGCACTGCAAAATCTGGGTCTCTGACAAAAGGAGTATGCAAGGGCGAGTCCTACCTGAAATATTAAATCAAGTTCCTATGAGGCTCACTTGAGCAATTCTTTTCAGACTCTGCTAAGAAGTCTCCCACCCTGAATCTGAAGCAGCACACACCCTACTACCTTTGTCCAGCAGTATTTGTTTTTGATGGGTGAGCAATCAGAAGCCAATCAAGTAAGGAAGTTCCTGAGCATAACTAAAGAAGCAGCTCCAAACACCTTTTGTTTTCTTAGAAATGTTTTGTTTCCTTTATACAAATGGGTATTAATCTATCAACAGGTACTTATATACCACTTTTCAACATGAACTTCACAAAGCAGTTTACAGGCAAATAGTAATAATTAAGTTAAATGGCTCCCTGTCCCAAAAGGGCTCACAATCTAAAAAAAAAAAAAAAAAAGGCAAGCCACCAGCAACAGCCACTAGAAAGACACGGAAAGCATTTTAAAGGTTTGTCTCTCAAGAATGACTGAAAAGTAGGAAATAGGGTTGTTGTTTTTCCTTTCCCCCTCATTGAAGTTAAAAATTAAAAACATGATGGCAAAAACACCCTTTACTTAATTAAGACAGGAGCTGGTGTACCACATTTTGGGAGAAGCAGTTTATAACCAATATAACAATAATTGTCTTAGCTCTGCCCCATATGTGCCAGTCAGTATGTATATGCAGAATTTGCATCTTATAATTTGCAAAACAAGTGCTGATTTCAGAATCCCAGCAGTATTTATTAAATTTATATTTACAAGGGATGATTTTTTTTTGGGTTCAGCAGCTCAGCTCAGCATAGGTGCAACTAACTGTGTGTGTATTCCCTACAGTACCCCAAGTATTTACAAGCAATGACTTGCTGTCATTGTTTTTTTTCTCCTCCCTTTCATTTGCTTGCTTCTATGTAACGTGCTAGGCAACTACAAGCCTTTTATTTCCATTCTCAAAATTGTCTGAGGCTGTTTTTCCCCTTGCTTTGTTGAACGAGAAATCTCTTCATAACCAACAAGAATGAAATCCAAAGAAAAACAACTTGTAAATATATGATATGAAGTGCATCCACTGAATTTGCAGCCAATGGAACTTGATCGTTAAGTCTTGTTACCTGTCCTATTGAAAATAAAATGTGAAACACAGGAAGGGAAGGTTGAAAAGAAGGTTGTTTCCTAGTTGATTAGAAACTATGAAAACTTGTCAAAAATTGTGGTGGGGTGTAAGAAGAAAGAGTATTCTTATTCTTATTCTTATTCTTATTCTTATTCTTATTCTTATTATACGAACTTTCTCACTGACTCTCACAGTGAGGGTGCAATCCTAAACTGAGTTAGGCTGGCATAAGCTAAGACAGCAAAGTTTGGCCAGCACAAGGGACTCCGTAAAGTACTGTATTCTTGGACCACTCTCAGAGTCAGAGAGGCCAGCACACAAACATGAGCCATCCTCCCTGACTCCGAGATTAGTTCAAACACACTTTATGGTGCCCTTGTGCTGGCCAAACTTTGCTGGCTTAGTTTATGCCGGCCTAACTCAGTTTAGGATTGCACCCTGAGAGTCTTACAGACTCAAAGCCATTCATATAGGCAGGCTATCACCAAATTGCAGTTTTACAAATGGAGTTTTTACAAGTAATGTTCTATAGAACTCTTCACTTCCAGATATCTTCCTTCTTATGTGATCATCATTCTTTTGCTGACTGAATGATCGGATCATCATTCTGTCAGGAATAGACTTTGAATCCAAATTTACTGTTCAAAACAAAGGTTTATTCACGCATTTGCAAACACGGGTGGCAAGGGAAAAACAAACACACCAAGCCACACCCTGGATCATCGGGTTTAACAATTTATACCCTTTAGGCAGTAATCTATATATATAAAGAAGAGTGTGTGTGTGTGTGTGTGTGTGTGCTTGTATGTATGTATGTATGTATGTATGTATGTATGTATGTATGTATGT
>JAJKFI010000113.1:3022672-3085859 GCA_029204185.1 Lerista edwardsae | reverse complement strand
TGTATGTATGTATGTATGTATGTATGTATGTATGTATGTATGTATGTATGTATGTATGTATGTTTCGCATAGGCTCCTCAATGCCTGGAGTGATTGGCACGAAACTTGGCACGCATACACCTTGCGGCCTGGCGACAAACACTGCGGGGGTCGGGCCCCCCTAGCGCCCCTGGGGGTGGGGGTACGCAGGGGTCCCCGCGGGAAGACGGCCAAAAACGGCGTCAAATCCATAGTTTCCGGGGTCACCAAGACGACCGGCGACACTCCCAACGCCATTGGAATCTGGGTTCGGCCCCCCCTCGACGTGGGGGGCAAGAAGGGGTGCGAAACACAACGTCCACCATGCCCTGCTGGAATGCCTGGACCGATTAGCGCCAAACTCGGCATGCGGAAGCCTAGTGGCCTGGCCACAAACACTGCAGGAGTCGGGGGCCCCTAGCGCCCCCAGGGGCAGGGGTGTGCAGGGGGCCCCACATGAAGACGGTCAAAAATGGCCAAAATTGGTGTCAAGTCCACAGTTTCCGGGGTCGCCAAGATGAGTGGCGACACTCCCGACGCCTGTGGAGTCCGGGTTTGGGCCCCCCTTGGCACGGGGGGCCAGAAGGGGTGCGAAACAAAATATCCGCCATGCCGTGCTGGAACGCCTGGATCGATCGACACGAAACTTGGCACGCATACAACTTGTGGCCTGGCGACAAATACTGCGGAGGGCAGACCCCCCTAGCGCCCCTGGGGGTGGGGGTACACAGGGGTCCCCATGTGAAAATGGTCAAAAACGGTCGAAATCAGCATTGAATCCACAGTTTCCAGGGTCGCCGGGTCGAGCGGCGATGCTCCCGAAACAGTTGGAGTCTGGGTTTAGGCCCCCCTCAGTGTGGGGGGTGAGAAGGGGTACAAAACAAAAGGTCTGCCATGCCGTGCTGGAACGCCTGGAGCGATGGGCACCAAACCCGGTACGTGTGTGCCTTGTGGCCTGGTGACAAACATTGTGGGGGTCAGGCCCCCCTGGTGCTCCTGGGGGTGGGGGTACAGGGGTCCCCATGTGAGAACAGTAGAAAACGGACTAAATCTGCGTCGGATCCATAGTTTCCGGGGTCGCCGAGGCTAGTGGGGACGCTCCCGACACTGTGGGAGTTTGGGCTCGCCCCCCCCTCAACATGCAGGGTGGGAAGGGGTGCGAAACAATATGCCCGCCATGCTGAAAAACCTGGAGCAATTGGCGCCAGACTCGGCACGCACGTGCCTTGCGGCCTGGCGACAAACACTGCAGGGGTCAGCCCCCCCCAGTGCCCCCGGGGGTGGGGTGCACAGGGGGCCCCATGTGAAAATGGTCAATAACGGCCAAAATCGGCATCAGAACCGTAGTTTCCGGGGTCACCGAGGTGAGTGGCGACGCTCCTGACGCGGTTGGAGTCTGGGTTCGGCCCCCGTCAGCATGGGGGGGGAGAAGGGGTGCAAAACTCATAAACTCTGGAAGATCATTTTGTTACCTGGGCAACGCTGGGTAACAAAAAGCTAGTGGCATCTAAATGAGTTAGCAACAGGTACTCACTTTTGATTGGCACTTGTGTTGGGGCCTTCCCACCTGAAGTGAGGTCATAGCCGGAACCTAGGAACTGCCCCCAGGAACCACCGCGCCTCCTTGGGAGGGAGCCCCAGGCAGCCTACCTGCTCACGCTGCTGCTGCCGTCGGTCTCCCTTGCTCTGCTGCCTGCCTGCCTGCCTGGCTCTGAGAATGTGCAGGCAACTCAAATGTGCAGGCAATTCAAACGTTGCAGGGGGCGGAGTGGAGCACCGACAGAGTCGACGAGTGGGCGGGCGAATGGGCGGGGCCAGCCCTAATCCTAGGAATGGGTATTCGCGTACCCCCGCGTACCCGCTACATGACATTTCTGCGTTTAGGCATATTTTCTTACTCTGCACTCATTGGTCTTAGCTCAACCAATCAACAGCGCCCAAACAGAATATTTTAGACTTCCCCCTTCATAGCTCCTTTTTATGTGCCTCCTTCCCCTGTACATATTTATGCATACAACCTATGTTCATGCTAATTTGGACTTAATGAGCTAGGGATATGAGTTAATATGCATGAAGGCTATTTGCACATGCTCAGTTTACTTTTTCTCAAGATTGAAACTGTTTGTTGCGAAATGTTACTCTGTTATCTGGCTCTGAGGAGCTGAGGGCGAGAAACGAAACCTTTTGGTTCTGGAATGTGCACACCCCCTTGTAACTTTCCTTTGTTAACTTCCCACCCCTTGCCAATTTATCTTGCTAGCTAGACTTTGGCCTGAAAGCACAAGCTGATTCTTTGCCAACCACTTTTTGCTCCAAATTGCAGGCTTTATGTTTTTAGCTTCAGTGTCCCAAATCACGAATTCATCATTCATATCCCACAATTCCAATGTGTCATTGGAGGTTCCAGCAGGAGCAGCCACAATTAGCCAGCTGCCAGGCCCAGCATGTTAGTGTGTGGAAGTCAGTGCACATCTATGAGCTGGTCTATCTCCTAAGTCATTGCAAATGCGCAACACTGGGCTGGCACAAGGGACTTGTGCATTGCACTCTGTATCTCACAGTGGCCCACTAGATGCCTTTGGGAGCACACAAAACAAGACACCTGCATCCTGTTGCTATTCCCTGGCATTTGGCATTCAGATATATATCCTACTTCTAGAACCAGGAGGTTTAGCCATCACGGCTTGTAACCTGTGATGGAATTTCCCCCCATAAATTTGTCTAATTCCCTTTTGTAGAGGTATTTAGGCCAGACGCTATCACCACATCCTGTGGCAAGGATTACCAGAGAGTAATTACACGCTGGGCAAAGAAATATTTTCTTTTGTCTGTTCTAACTCTCCCAACATTCAATTTTAGTGGATGGTTCTAGAATTTGTGAGAAGGAAAACAACACCGCTCTATCCTCTCTTTCCATCCCCTGCATAATTTTGTACATCTCAATCACGTCCCCCCTCAGGTGCCTTTTTATCTATCTAGACTGAGGAACTTCAAAAGAGAGCAGAACCGATTTGGTTATTGACCTCAGAAAAAAGCTCTCATTTGGAGGTAAAAAGCAAATGGATCACAGAAATATGCCACAGAACAGGATCAGGGCAGGAGTCAGGGTTAAATCCCACTCTTCCTCCTCAACGTCCCAATCTGCTGGGCCCCAGTCTGGCTGCTATTGACTAAAGAGGAACAGTGTCCTTCAGAACTAATAATGCTTTCAGTGCCGTGTGTGGTTTGGCCCTTTGATCCGCCTTAGAAGAATCTGAGAAACGCAGTTGTTTGAGTGAGGTCAATACATGGAGGGCAGTAAAGCTTGAGGTTAAGTGAATGACTGTGTGTCTGTGTCTGCAGAAGATGGATATTAGCGCACAGTCATTGTTTTGAAGTGTTATCTCAGATGAAACCATAGTATTGCCGTTCTGGGGACGACGACATTTTTTACTGTTGGCACTGAATTGAAGTATCAAGCAGGGATGAAAGGAAACCAGCCCAGACATCATTAGTCCTTCACCCATAGCATATACTTTGTAGTTGCCAAATGAAGAAGAAAAAGGAAGACATGCTAGAGATACACACCCCCCCCAAAGGAAAGTAAAATAGTACAGTCAAGGAGGTTGTTGGCAGTTCAAGATGGCAGCTCATTCGATTAGTAAAGATGGAAGAAAACAGTTTTATTTTTCCACAGATTTTGGCGTTTTCCAAAAGTTAGAATTGCAGAAAGGGGAGTTGTGTGTTTTTGTTCAAAATTAACATTATAATTATAATTGCTTTAAAGGTAAAGTTTTCCCCATGAACGAATGGTCTAGTCGTGACCGACTGTAGGGGGCGGTGCTCATTTCCAAAGCCTGTAGAGCTGGCATTTTTGTCCGAGGACAAGCTTCCATGGTCATGTGGCCAGCATGACTCTACACCGTAGCACACGGAACACCGTTACCTTCCCACGGAAGTGGTCCCTATTTATCTACTTGCATTTTAGGTGCTTTCAAACTGCTAGGTTGGCAGGAGCTGGGACAAGCAACGGGAACTCACTCCGTCACACAGTCTCGAACTCCTAACCTTGCGGTCGAAAGCCCAGCAACAGCGGATTAACTCGCTGCGCCACCACATCCCTGTTGCTTTATAAGCATACTAAGTAAGTTATATAGGTGATATAGTGCCAGCAGATGCAGAAACCGCCATTATCCATGCAACCCCCCTTAATAAATAAAAATAAAATGTTTTGGGTTTTTTTCTTTTTCAGTTTGCAGATTTTGGAGTGTGTATTTTTTTGTTTTTCAAAAAACAGGAAAGCTTTTAGTGCAATTGGTAGTGGCCAATTGCCCCCACCCCACCTCAGACAAACAGGCTGGGCTTACCTCCCCAGTAGCTGCAGAGCTGGGGGAGGCAGGAGCTGGGCTCTGGTCTGGTGCGCCCCCCCCACTGAGTTCCGTTTGCCCAATCAGTGACCACAAGGGAACACATCTTTCAGACATGGCATCCCTGTTCTTCTGCAGCTAATGGCTGCATGCCTTTTAGAAGAAGTAGCACCACCTGATCAGAATGGTAGCAAGGACTGCAGGAGATCTGCATCTCTCCCCCCCTTCAACTTTCAACTGGGAAGAGCTTCCATCCAGATTCAATAACATCAATTTCAGAGCCAACACAAGGACTCCAGACTTATCATGCTGATTGGTGTTTTTTTTCCTTCACTGGGTCCTGCACCCCTCCCTCTTGGAATTGTCTCTCCTCAGCCACTGGCTTGTATCCTCTGTGAATTTAGCACCATTTGTTAGGTTTTTCCCTCCCCGCTCATTAGGCTTCCTTCTGCTGATGGTAAAGGTGTCTTTTATCATCTTATCTGGCATAGTAGTTAGTCACAGTAAAAGGCTATACATTTATGCTAAGAGCAGGGATGGCTTGGGGAGTTGAGAGATGACTGCAATGGCAAAGGTTGTGAGTTTTATTCCCCTTTGGGGACTAGCCAGCTACAGGATACTTTCCCCTGCCTTTTGTAGATAGTCTTTTCCTCTGCTTAGGTTTTTTGCATTTAACCCCCCCCCTTTTTAATATGCTGCCTTGTAGGTTGAATTCTTTGTTGCATTTAAAGTGGCTTTTCCCATCCACTCTATTAACTGGTGGAGGGATGGCCTTCTATGAATTCAAGAGCTCCCCCAGATGGCTTCATGGCTGCTGGACTGCCAGTCTTCTGCTTTATAATTTTGTAAGTATCTATTTATTCACTTACAGAGCAATCCTGTGCATGTCTGCTCAGAAGAAGGCCCCATTGTTTCCAGTGGGCCTTACTCCTAAGAAGTGTGTATAGGTTTGCAGACTAAATGTGCAGTCAGTTGCAACTTCATAAATTAGCTAGTTGGTGCTGTGATGCTCAGGGACAACAGCATCACCAGTGGTATTTTTATTTTATTTTTAAGCTTCCCTTTGGAATTTTTTCCTACTAGTATTGTGGACCAGTCAATTTTGGTTGTCCTAGTAAAGGGCATAATTTTACAATCATGTGGTGCCCACGGGATTTTGTTGTTTTCACTGCTGTGCTTTATGGCACTGTTCTTCAAACTGTGGGTCGCGACCTGATCTCCGGTGGGTCATGAGAAGCTGGTGGCAGCCATCTTGAAGGATGGCAAAAGACCTGGGCAGTGCCATTTTGGAAGAGGGCAAAACGTGGGCATCACCATTTTATTTGCCGGCTTAAAATGAGGCTTCAGTTTGCACAGAGAAGTGAGCTTGGAGCTTTTCCTCTGTAAGCATGCTGCTACTTTTATAAGGAGAGTGCATCTTAGGATTTTCTGGTGAGCCTTTCTAGCAGCATGCTTCCTCATCATTGAGGGTCCCTCTGTTTGGCCCCTTTTTACTCATAGTGACTGGGAGAGGTAGTGGTGAGGCATCTGGGGGGCACCAGAGGCAATTGCCTCAGGCTCCACTCTTCCAGGGGAGGGCAGCCTGGCACCTGGCACGCCACTCCTTCCATCTGTTGGAAGCCTTTGTTTCGCTGTCTTTCCTCCCATTCCCAGGTGACCTGAGCTGCTCTAAACCCAAATGCAATGATCATGGGGTTGCCCTTCTCTGCTTCTGTGTTCCTACTGCTGCACATGCCTGCTGATCAGCTTCCTTTCTTTTAACCTTTAATGGAAGGGCAGACCTCTGCTCCCCCCGCAGCAGGAGCAGGCACCAGAACCTGCATGGGAAAGAGCAGCAGGGGATGAAGTTCGCTCATAGGACAAGTGTCTCCCTTGCCGCCGGCAGATGCCTCGTCCTGCCAGGCCTGCAGAGAGGTGAAGTGCCTGAGTGCTGCTTGGATAAGGAGCTGCAGGCCAACCCAGGATTGTGTTGTAAACTCAGCAGCAGCCGTATCCTCTCCCTGCGCCTTCTCCCATGGAGAAAATTTTTCCACTTGTGCCCTCAACTGGATGTCGAAGCTGCCACTTAACTATTGATGTCTCCAATCAGACTGCTGCAGTGCCCCATGTAAGTGGGAAATCTGTGTGTGATGGGTTGTTGTCTTACCAGTAGTTTTGTTTTATTGTTGTCAGCAGGTTATAGTTCTGGCATGTGTGTGAAACTTCCTACTACTTGGTAGTGTTTTGACAGATGTAGGTTGTTGAACTTTCATATTTATTCCTGGAAGCAGCAAGATATTCAGTAGAAATGAATAACTGCTTTTTAATTATATTATATTATTTTAGCTTGGTTGTCTTTGTCAGGGAAGAGAAGGGCTTTTTTGTGATTTCTGTGGGTAGGGACTTGATCCTATCCCTTTCAGAACATTATTTCCTCCAATGTACTACTCAGATTTCTCTTCTCGCAAGATGTTCTGAAATGCAAGCATTCGCTCTTTTGTGTTTGAACTCTGTTCAAAATTTACCCTGAATTCACTGAATTTGTGCAGTTGGTGTATATGTACGTGCATGTGTGATGTCACTTCCTGCTTGATGATATCACTTCTGGCAATGACATTACTTCCAGATTGATGACATCACTTCCGGTGGGTCCCGGACAGATTGTCATTATCAAAAGCGGGTCCCATGCTAAAAAGTTTGAGTACCACTGCTTTATGGTATTTCAGGGGTTCTGACTAAGCCTAATTGGTGCTATAGGGCATTACCCAATTTTACAGTTAGGAACATTTGGGAAGTCTTCTTGGCAACAGTGGCGCTTTGGGCAGAGGTGTTTGGAAATGGTGTTATTTATTTATGGACAAGCCCATTTGGCTCAGTGAGATTCAGGCTATGATCCTATGTTACTCATCAGAAACAAATGTCTCTGTATACAGGTTGTTACTTGCTACCATGCAAGGGGCTTCATCAGGCCATCAGGCCTGGTCTGTTATTCCCACATTTTTTTGCCAGTTTTAGTGGTGCCAATTACCTCCCAATTTTTCCTAGTCTCTTAAGCATAAAGGTTATTTAGGCTTATGCATCCATATTTCGCATAGTCAAAGCGATGGTTTTCCCAGTAGCAATGTATGGCTGTGAGAGCTGGACCATATGAAAGGCAGAGCGCCGAAGGATAGATGCTTTCGAATTATGGTGCTGGAGAAGACTCTTGAGAGTCCCCTGGACTGCAAGGAGATCCAATCGGTCAATCCTCCAGGAAGTCAAACCTGATTGCTCCCTGGAAGGACAAATCCTGAAGCTGAAGCTCCAATACTTTGGCCACCTCATGAGAAGAGAGGACTCTTTAGAAAAGACCCTCATGCTGGGAAAGATTGAAGGCAAAAGGAGAAGGGGGCGACAGAGGATGAGATGGTTAGACAGTGTCACCGAAGCGTTGAACATGAAATTGGACAAACTCCGGAAGCTAGTGGAGGACAGTGAGGCCTGGAGTGCTGTGGTCCAGGGGGTCACAAAGAGTCGGACACGACTTAGCGACTGAACAACAACAACAACCCATATTTATGTTCTTAAGGGGGTAGAGATGTCCATTTGTTGTGCCACTTTATTGGATTTTGCAGGGCTAGCACAATAATGTCACTTCCCAATGTTGGGCAGGCAATGATGGGAATATTATCCTCCTATATAGTGTGGCTTGATGGTTAGGCTGCCAACCATATCTGGATTTGTAATAGATCATACATGGCACTTCCAGCTTATTTATTCTAGTACAATATTGCACATCCGTCAATTAATCAACAGTAATTGAATACCGCTTTTCAACAAAAGGCCACAAAGCAGTTTACAGGCAAACAACAACAACAACAACAACAACAACAACAATATTATAATATAATTAATATATCACAATAATTAAATATTTGTTGTATAGTTATATTAATTCATTATATAGTTAATATAGTTAAATATAGTTCACTATATATAAAAAATGCAGACAACCACCAGCAATAGCCACTGGAAATACACAGTGCTGGGTTGAAGAGGGACAGTTGCTCACCCGCTGTTGAATAGAACACCACTTCAAGGGTGCCTTTTGCCCAGATAGCAGAGGTATCGGCACCTCATGTTAGCATCCAGTAGCATTGCTGGTTGCAGGCAGGAGTAAAAGGATATCACAAGCTATGGATAAAGGCCTTAGTGCAGTGATAGCTTTGAAGGCACCATTGCACAACGCAATTTATAGCCCCAAACCAATCCTATACCAGAGGCAACATTGATTAGATGTCTCCTTTTAATGCATCCCTAACGCTTTTCCCTTTCCATTAAGGGTTCATCATTAATGGGTAGAGGGTCAACTATGATTATTCCAACCAAGGAGTCCAGTAATCTCATCCATTATCATCACTGTAAGGGGTGTATTTAATTATTACATTGTGTGCACCCAGTGGTGATGCGTGTATGACCTGACACCTGCAGGCTCACATTCATAGAGAATATAGATCACATTCCTGTGAGGATGCAGTTCCATAACTTTGGACTCAGTCAGGTGGGTCTTGGAGGAATTTTCAGAGGTCCTACTTTAGGACCCAATTATCATCTCCCTAGGCTGGCGCCAATTTCGGTTTATTAAGTCTTCCATGCAGACTTCTGTTCCATGGGAGATGCTTTCATGTTAGCCATCACCCCTTTTATGAGGCATCTTTCTCTAGGAATCTTTCCCAGTTAAGTTTTTTTTTCAGGCACAAAGTAGATTCTTCTTACCTGGCCCCTTTTCAGGTTTTCAAACTATGTAGAGTCCCTAGCGGCTGCTGCCTGATTTATAAATGCCAAGCGGTGTAGCTATAATATTGATGCAACAGTGCTCCCCTTCAGTAGCAACTTGTTTACCCCTTGATGCACATAGCCTACAGGGGCGAATCTATTTGAAAGGGCGCCCATGGCGCCCAATGAAAATGCGCCCCTAGGGGCACGCAACGTCATGATGTCACATCGTGACGCCATGACATAGCGCCCTGCCCCTTCTAAGAGGCGCGTTCTGTTCGCTGCCGCCGGCCCTTTAAGGCCAGCGGCAGCAAACAGAACGCGGCGCCCCAGCCGTGTTCTGTTCGCTCGTGCCGGCCTTAAAGAGCTGGCACGAGCGAATAGAACGTGGCTGGGGCGCCACGTTCTTTCTGTTCGCTCGTGCTGGCTCTTTAAGGCCGGCACGAGCGAACAAAACGCGGCTGGGGCGCCGCATTCTGTTCGCTGCGGAGCAAACAGAACGCGGCGCCCCGGCCGCATTTTTTCTGTTCGCTCGTGCCGGCCTTAAAGGGCCGGCAGGAGCAAACAGAGCATGGCGGCGCCCGGCGCCCCGCCCCCCTTAAGAAGCGGGAGGGGGCGCCGGGTGGCAGCGCGTTCTCCTCACTCCAGCTGGCTCTTTAAGGCCAGCCGGAGCGAGGAGAATGCGGCGCAGCGAGCGGGCGGGCTGTGGGCGCCATTTTGGGGGGCGGGCGCCATGCGAACGTCGCCCCCTGCAAGATGGTGCCCATGGCTCGTGCCACCCCCTGCCACCCCCTAGTTACGCCCCTGATAGCCTATTCAGCCCTATGAGTTTTGTGAACCACCAAATTGAGTCACTACCTACTGATGGGTCCTGGACCCATAATTTTAGAACCTCTGCTTCACTGTATCAGTGTGGCTTTGGATGGAGCCTGTAATCAGGCTGAGCGTCCAATTGAACACTACTTAGGTTGTTCCACTAACTTCCAGTTTTGTCCCTTTGGGTTTGTACCTGGCTGACATTGCAGCTCTATGGGATTCTCCTAAGCTTGGTCAGCCCAGCCCCTGGAGTAGTTCTGGGTCATCTCAGTTAAAAGTATGGATCCAGTGAGTTGTATAACCTTCACAGGTTTTAGGACAAGATTACTTTTACCATTGAAGGAGGTGCTCTCATCTAGCCCTCTAAGCCATCCTTAGGTTTCCCTCCCCCAGACAGTAAATGGATTCTATGTATTCACATTTTGGCAAAGGAAGATCTGTTGTATGTATTCCAAAGAAGTGTTTAGCACAATGTGGGATCCCACTTCCAGCAGGGGATAGATTCCCAATTGTTTGTCATTTGGTTTATTTTCCTTTCAATCTTCTCTTCCTGTTGGGATGGGAATCTAGCGAGTGGCCTGGGGGCATAGTCCACCAGGAAGTAAGTATTTTCATTGGGAACCATTTGTCAATGGTCTGGCCTGGTGCTAGTGCCATTGGCTGCCCATGCATGGAAGCCACATTTTGTGAGTAGTTGGGGTTACCCCCATTTAGTTCACAACCCTCTGGGGGCCCTTACCCCTATGAATTTTCCTTAACTTGAGTTGGCCTACCCCTTGGGTGCTGTTAGGGCAATGCATTTCTGCCAGTGGTGCCCAGTGTCCAAGAATTGAAATCTCACTTAATTCCACCCTTCAAACCATCCGTATCTGCAAAATGGATCTGGTTCTTTGTGTGATGCTAAGATGTGCCATGACTTAGGGCTTTGTAGGGTGTGATAGGGGTGGTGTCAGGGTCAACCAATTATCTGAGGACCCCTTTGCCTATCACAGTGTTCAACTGGTCAGGCCAAAACCTGAACCTTGAGTATCAGAGGCAGCACCCTATGTACCATCAGGGAGCGGCTGGAAGGGTGTGTGTCATGGGGCCCCCAAATCAGCCGTTTGCCCTCATGCTTCCAGCATTGACACTGGGTGTTCTCCTTTCATTGCAAGCATATCTTTCCAGGGGCCTACATACTGTACGTATGTAAGAATTGTGTGAGGGCACCCTGTATTTTTTACAATGCACAGATCATGTGCGGAGCCGTTTCCGTCTCACAGTGGACCCAGAGATGGGGCACGTCACCATGTCCCCTATGCGGCCTCCCTGCCCCTGTGCGTCACCCGATCACGCCTCCCTGCACCCAGAATCGTTCCATTAAGGAGCAATCCGAGCATAAGGGAGGTTGGGGTTGAAAAGCGCAGGTTTTTCTGCGCTGCTACGCCTCACCACTTGGAGTTAGCACTATAATTCCAATCGCACTCTTAGGAGTAAAATGGAAAAGTTGTCTGCATAAGTTTAAAGAGATAGTTGAAATATAGTCATTATGAATTAGAGCAGTGGTTCACAAACATTTTTAGACTAGGACCCACTTTTTAGAATGGCACTCATGTTGGCACCCACTGGAAGTGATGTCATTAACCTGGAAGTGATGTCATTGCCGGAAGTACCATCAGCAAGCAGAAAGTGCTGTCAGTGACGTGTAATCAGATGACATTCCTAGAATGCAAACTGGCATTCTTGGACTGAAGCAAATGAACAACTATAAAACTTATTTGACAGAAAGCAAAATTAGGACAAAATATTATGTAAAAGCACTGAACTAAAAACAAAATGTTTTTAAAAAACCTCACTTGAAAATTCAAACTGTTAACACTTACAAAGACGAGAAAGAGAAAGGTCTGCAGTTTCCAAGTTGGCTGCTCCCAGCTTTCTGTCTATACCTGGTCAATTCTTAGCTACAACCTTTCATAGCTTTACTAGGAGTTGGACACTGTGGAAATAATATCCCCTTGGGTTTTGGCTGGAACTTAAGTAAAAGGTATTTGCTGATATGAAATCTTTATGCTATTAAGAGCACAATCCTAACCTGGAGTTAGGCTGGCACAGAGTTAGGCCAGCAAAGTTTGGCTGACAAAAGGGTAAAACACATTTGGACCACTCTCTGAGTCAGGGAGGATGGCGTACATCTGTGTGCTGGCCTCTCAGAGTGGTCCAAACATATTTTACAGTATCCCTTGTGCCGGCCAGACTTTGCTGGTCTAACTGTGCTGCCTAATTCCAGGTTAGGATTGCGTCCTAAGATAAACAATTTACTGTGAAAAGATACATTGTGGGTATGGTATAGGCACTGATGGATGAGGAGCAATCTTTCATTGTCTACATTGTCATGCGTCACAGCACGTAAAAGAGCAAGTGTTAATTTTCATCAAATGCTGAGCCATAATTCATACTTTGGTAATATTCTCAAATTGTTAATTGAAATCTTTTACCTTGCAAAAGGTTCCTCTCATAATCCAGTGGATGGGCTTTTATAGTGACAAATGGAGACGTGACTGTGACATTGCCAGAACGTTATTCTCACTAAACAGTAAAAATCTGTTGCTCAAATAGTCTCCCAAAAGATAATAATGGTTTTACACATTTTGAAAACCAGTTTGGACTAAATACTAGATAATATAATGCAGGGAATAATGATCCATTGGATGGGGGGAGGATGAGGAGATGTTCTAATTGGTCTCTTCCAAAAGGCATGTCAATGATGTTTTCTTTATTTTCTTTGTCAATGATGCTTTTTTTTGTTGGTTTGTTTAATCTGACTATCTTGTGTCAGATAGTCAGCAAGATCCTTGCTTGATTGTATGAAGGCAAGTATGAAAGCTGTATGAAAATGCAAATAATATTACCTAACTTTTAAGCATTAATTTTGGAGTGTTAGAGTCCCAGGATGGTGAAGGGCTCTGGTATTGGGTTTAGGTCTGGAAGATCTAGGTTCAAAACCCTACTCAGCCATGAAGCTTCCTGGGTGACCTTGGTCGACACTCTCTCTCTCAGCCTTACCTACCTCACAGGGTTGTTGTGAGGACAGAAGTAGGGAAGGAGCCATGTGCAATACCCTGAACCCCTTGGAAGAAAAGCAGTATAAAAATGTAAAAAAAACCCAACCAAATAGAAACAAAGCACGTTACATAGATTATCACAGCTATTATTTTATTTATTTGATGTATTTTTATACCGCCTTTCTCCAGATTTCACTGGACTCAAGGCAGTTTACATGGGCAGGCTGTTCATAAACCCCATTTTTCAATTGGGGTTTTTACAATTATTGTTCTATGTACCATTCACAGAACCCTCAATTTCTTCAGATGTTTCCCTTTCAATGTGTGGGCATGATCCTGGCTGTACTCTTGCACCTTCTGAGCCTTCACAGTCCACCACAGATCACACCTTGGCCAGTACTTTTGTCAGCTGACTCCTCCACACTCTTCCCATTCCTCCACAAGCTCTGTCAGTGACTTCCGGTCTCCCATCCAAGGCCAATCCAAGGCTGATCCTGCTTAGCATCTTCAGGCAAAGGCAACAGCTCAGCCTCCAGACCACACTTCCTGCCCAGTTATTCTTTCAACACCCCTATTATTTAGACCAGCATTTCTCAAACTGGATTGGGAAATAGTAGTCACAGTGGTGATGTGCCATTTGGATCAGGAATGTGGCAGAGGAGAGTCTTAACCAAACAAACAAGATGATCAAGGACAGCTGATACGCGCAACACCTCATTAACAAGTCACTGTTGCGCAGTTTGATTTCACTGCTTTCTATTGGAATTCCCATGACAAAACAAAACTGAGAACATTGAGAACAGCAATCCTAGCAGCTGTCTTGCATATATATTTCAAAGGAGTTAAGCCCCTTCCCCTCTGCCATATTACTGATCTATGGGATGGTAGGGAGGATTTGATTTTGAAAAAACAAGCATGGTAGCCACAATCATGTGCTTCCAGGAAAAGACACTTAATCCTCTTCCTCCTTCACTCTCCCCATAATCAAAGTATTGGGGATTTTGTTTAGATTGTGATTACAGTACTTTAAAATAACTCACGTAAGAGCCAAATTCTATCCAACCTTCCAGCAGAAATGAAGTAGTGTGCACTATATTAAGAGATTTCTACTCCACCTTTCCTCTGCCAAGGCAGATGCCCAAGGTGGCTTACAATTGTGCATATGACAATAACATAAGCAATAAAAATATAAATAAAACTGGGTAAAAAGAATTGTTGGAGGGGGACAAAACTATTTACAATGCAGGTTGTGCTGCAGAGCTACAAGAGGCAGACATGTCAATGCTAGATGAAACAGAAAAGTCTTGCACCCTCACCAAAATGCCATAAGGGAGGAGGAAGATCTTAGACCCCTGGTAGGGAGTTCAATAATTGTAGTGCCACTAATGAGAAGGTTCACCCCAGTGCTGCCAACCCCTAGGGGTTGGTGAGAAAGACGGCACATGCAGGAAGGACCACTCAGATGACCTAAGGTGGAGGGCCGGAATGTGATGGCAAACCTGGACCTGAATCTTGAAGGGCTTTAAAGGTCAGATCCAGCACCTTGAATTGGGCCTGGAAATGAATGGGCAGCCAGTGCAGCCATTGAAGCAGCAGTCTGACAGAATCAAACCACCTAGCTCCCATAACCACCCTGGCAGTTGCATTCTGCACTAATTGCAGCTTCTGTGGCTGGTCCGAAGGTAGTGGGTTATTTCAATTGATTGTTCACAGTCAGTTACAGATTGATCTCCTTGCAGCTTCCGAATCATCTTCAAGGGCAACCCCACATAGTGCGCATTACAGTAATCCAGGCTTGAAGTTACTAGGGCATGGACCACCGTGGTCAGGTCTGATCAATTCAAATATGGCCACAGTTGGCACATCAGCTGAAGCTGGGCAAACACACCCCTGGCCACCACTGCTACCTGGCTCTCCAAGGAGAGCTGAGTCCAGGAGCACTCCCAAACTGTGCACCCCCTCCTGCAGGGGGAGTGTAACCCCATTCAGAGTAGGGAGATGACATAGTACTAGCATTGAAGATTTCCTGACCAGGAGAGCCTCTGTTTTTTCTGGATTCAGTCTCAGCCTATTGGCCCTCATCCAGTTCCCAACTACCTGGAGACAGTTCTCCAGGACTTTCACAGCCTCCCTGGAATGAGATGGCAAGGAGAGATAAAGCTGGGTGTCATCAGCATATTGGTGACAGCCCACTACAAAACCCTGGATGATCTCTCCCAGAAGCAGGTAAGGTGATGGAAGGGGTGATTTAAGGACTGGGGTGGGGGATCAGAGGAGAGTTAGGTGGAAAATGGGGTGGGTAGGGGTCAGTTGGAGGGTTGGAGGAGGTGGATTTCAGCAGCACAAGCACATGCCAGATCCAATCCCCATTTCCCAAACCAACACACACTCACACCCTCTCCTCAGACATATGCCAGATAGTGTTAATGACTACAATTCTCCACCAATCTGTTAATCATCATAGATGAAACAACCAATATGCCAACACTGCTCATTCACATGCGCACATGTGTCATGCATGTGTCATGCATATAGAAATAGGCATTTCTAGCTAGCAAGTGGTCAAATTCAGCAGTGTGACAATTTTGGATCATTGACATAGATGAGCGATGCGAAACAACCTCTAAGTGCCTCAAATTTAGGCTAACCATGAGACAGTTTTTTTCAAAGAAAATATAGTTTATTAAAAGAAATATAGATAACAAATATAAGTCACATTTAATTTCATATACTTTTGCTTAGAAGATCAGTTACAGAGCTTTAAATTGACTTGCAAACAGCTGTATTTGGACAGCAGGAATTAGTTGGAGAAGGTGATGAGAGAGCGAGAGCAAGAGAGAGAGAGAGAGAGTGCTGTGATAAGGATTCAGAAGGAAGAGAAAAGCGGGGAGATGCTAGCTATCCTGTTCAGCTGGTCAGGGGTACAAGGTCCTCATAGGCAGGGCTGCAAGATTCTGGGTTCCAAGGAGTGGCGCAAAAGATGTTCCTAGGCAGGAGCCAAGATGAAGACTTTCTGTCTGGGACAGAAATAGTAGGGACACTCTAGGAGCGTCTAGGAGTGAGCCAAAGTTCTGCTTCCAGAACAGGGGTAGATACACCAATTTGCAAAAACAAAACATTCCTAGGAAAACAAAGGTGTTTGGATCTGCTTCTTTAGTTATGCATCATGAACTTCCTGATTGATTATATTGAGTGGGCTTTTGATAGCTCACCCATCAAAACATTCCTGCTGGACAATAGGTTTAGCAGGGTCTGTGTTGCTTCAGACTCAGGTTGGGAGAATTCTTGGTTCAGCCCAAAAAGAATTGCCTAGGTGGGCCTGGCTCCTGGACAGATAAGAATTTATTGTTTCAAGCAGGACTTGCCCTTGAATATTTCTTTTGTCAGAAATCCAGATTTGCATTGCTCCTTTCCCCTGAGGGGAAAGGAGACATCCAGATGTCCCTGGCACCAATTCTTAATAGCTCTGGAATTGACATTATGTCCTGAGGGTCACCTGTGTGTCCTCACCTCTTTGCAGGGCAGCAGCTTGTTTAACTCCCAGGATGAGATCCAAAATCTCAGGTCTGTACACATGTTTGGGAAGGAGAGGGTGTCCACAACAATAGCTGGCTTAGGTTCAAGGAGACCAGGGTGGCCTACAGAGAGATTTTAATAAAGAAAAAAAAACTTACTTACCTCTCCCAGACCATCTGGTAATCTGCCCCGAGCCCCACACTCCCATTGGTAGTGTAGCTGCATCATGTAGGCTGATGGCATCAGTTATCAGAGTGCATCTCAATGCATTTCAGATTATCAGAGTTCATTATATCTTTTACGTTCCTTTTTCATTCCTTTCTATGGTACTGTGCCAGGGAAAATGTAGCATTTAATCTTTTATAGAGTTGTGGCATGAATGGAACATTTGATGCTCTTTAAGCATCTATAATCATTAGTTGTGGAACATAAAACTAGACATGTATAATCAGACATAGTCCAAAAGCAATGTTTTTGCTGGTTGTGGCAATAGTGCACTGTTCCTATTATTTTCAAAAGTTTGTGATTGAACTGAAAGGGATTGTCCTGACTCAAAATATGGAGAAAAGTGTTCTCATGCATACCAAGTCATCAAAATGTCTTGCAAAAGTAGCTTGTGACTTGTCAGAAGAAATGTTCAGGTGCCCCAAGTCTCACAAGAGGTTAGGTTTGAGCCAAAATTTCATTAAAAAGGACATAGGAACATAAGAGCACCGCATGCCAAAGGCTCATCTAGTCCAGTTTCCTGTATTTCGCAGTGGCCCACCAGTTGCCTCAGGGAGCACAAAACAACAAGATAACAAACTTACTTGCATCTTATTGCCACTCCCCTACATCCAGTACTTTCTCTGAAACAAGGTTGCACCTTGAGGGAAAGCAGAGGGGGAGGAATGGGGTGGAGAGAGGGTGGGAGGGACCTGGGAGGAGGGTGGAGACAGTGGCAGACTCTGTCACCACATCTAATGCTCCTTCCCTAGCCAAAAAACCTGACAAGGATCTCCTTGGTTCTGTGCCTACTCAATAGCGGGCACAGATCCAAGGAAACCCATTGGGGCTGCCATTGGTCAATACAGGGTACAGGAACGTTTGCTCCTTTACCCTGAGGAGACCTCCAGCTGCTTCTCTGGCCCCACAGCAGTGATGTCATGCAGGGGGAACACAGGGGAACTCAGTTCCACTAGTTAAAATTAGGGCTGACTCCGCCCACTTCACTCTCCCTCCTCCCCCCTCCCAATTCCTCTGCAAAGAGCTTTTCTTCTTGGTTGGCCGGCACTCAGAGGGTTAAAGGGAGCGACTCCGGATTCCTAGGGGGGTGAAGGCAGTGATGTCATTCAGGGGGAACAGACCAGAACGGACGTTCCAGATCCTAATCTGGCTCTGTGGCTGGTTCCGGGTTCCCGACAAGTGCCAATCAAAAGTGAGTTCCTGTTCCTAAATCATTTGAATGACACCACTGCCCCACAGGATAGAGTGAAAGCAACTTCAGCTCCGCTGTAGCTCTGGGTGCTAGGGAAGCATAGAATTGGGTCCTAAGAGTGTAATCCTAACTGTGTTCTTGGCTGGTGCAATGGCAGTAAAGCATGTTCACAGCATCCAGAAAGGAGGCTGCACTGCTCTGCTGATGCTGCAGGCACGTTTGCACTGTGGGGAAGGTGTCAGGGAGGTGGTGTTTCTGGACAGGATGATGGAACGGGGCTGATTAGGTCTGAAAGTGGTTGAGATCAGGGGATGCCTACTCCACTGTATCCTAACCTCCATCCTGGCCCTCCTGGCATAACATGAGGCTTCTAGGATTTGCACTAGCTTTATAAGAACATAAGAAAAGCCCTGCTGGATCAGGCCAAAGGCCCATCTAGTCCAGCTTCCTGTATCTCACAGCAGCCCACCAGGTGCCCCAGGGAGGCATGAGACAACAAGATGCTTGCATCCTGTTGCCACTCCCTTGCACCCGGTACTCTGAAGTATCCCACCACCTTTGTAAGGAGGTTGCAAAGCTGGGATGGATCCAAGAAGCCTCATAAGGCAGGCTGGGGCTTGACACAGAATAAGGGGGAAATATCCTCTTACCCCAAGGAGGGTTCCAGCTGCTTGCTAACCTGTGCTGGATATATCACAGGCTTGGCAGCCCAGCTATGCCAGCACAGTTAGGACTGGGTTGTAACTTGGGGTAGTACCTTGGTTTAATCACAGATGAATCAAGAAAGAGAATTAGTCAAGAACTAGTAGAATTAATTGGTAACTTTCCCTAGTGTCTGGTTGTATTTCATGTAACATTTCAGCTGAACCAAGGACACTTCTTTTAGGAGTTTGGGGAGATTGACCGAGAATTCATTATGGATTACGTGACACTGTTCTTGAGAACATATGTTTTATTAGCATTATTAACAAAAACATGTTTACCACTTTCAACATGCCAAGACAACAGCAATATGTCATTACCTAAGTAAAATATATGTAACTGCTAAATGAGAAGTCAAGTAACAAATTCTATTTAATCACACACACAAAAGAAAACCTTCAGACATTTTTTTTTCAATTACAGGAAACCATTTTATTATTATTTTTCCTCCAGCTGGTTATTCCTGCTGCTTCCTGAAATTACATGTAAATTGTCCCAGATTTTTGAAGAGGTGTACCTACTGAGGTTTTCTTTTGTCAGTTGATGAAGTGTCTGTAATTAGAGAAATGAACTACATCGGCAGACAGTTTGCCCCAACCTAAGTATTTTTAGCCACACAAAGAGGTCAAGATTTGAGAAGTTCTTGGCTATCCCCAATGACATTATTCTTCCTAATTAGGCTTTCGGTGTTGCAAACTGTTCACCTTTTCTGCAACGGCATCAAACAGCATTATAGGAACTAAGCTTTAAGAAATGAGAATCTTGTCAAGCATTAGGGAATAAGGTCAATAACTCTTGTTCTTTATAGCAAGTATTAGATAAATTGATTCTGAAAATGAATACATGATTCAACTGAAGACAGTGCTTACTGCTACAACATTAACTATCATACGTTCTAATAAGAATGGCATAAACTAAGCATATTACAGCACATGTCTAAAATTTAAGCTTACTTCTCTAGCGGGGAAATTGTATCTTGGCTGTTTCCTTTTAGATTGCCAGTGAAACGAAAGCTGCTTCTTTTTAATTAGGACAACAAAACCAAACAAACTCACAACTACGAAACAAAAACTAAACAAATAAAAACCAAATTCAGAATGTATAAAGCAAGTGTGGAGTAATACATCTAAATTGCTTACAACCTTTACAATATGTTGATAACTGCTCAAATCAAAATTGTGTTTCTTAGCCAGCCTCTTATTCTTCAATACTTTTTTTAAAAATCTCCTTATTTATTTTAATCTGCAGCAAAATGTTTTATGTCTAAATCATCTGCCTATTCTTCAAGTCCATAATTCGTTACACCAAATTTTTCCTTCTCATGCAGGAAGTCAATGAATGGTTTCCAGTAATTCATAAATGACTTTACTGTCTTCTCTTTAAGTAAAATTATAAGTTTATCCATTTCCATTAAGATCAGAATTTGTATCCACCAGTCTTCAATTGGAGGTCCCTCTGAAACTTTCCAATGTTGTGCATACAGTATCCTTGCTGCAGTTGTCCTATACAAAAATAAAATTTCAAGTGTTTTGGTACCTAATCCTCAAGTACCTAATCCTTCCAGCAAGAAGGCTTCTGGCTTCTTTTGTAAATTTCCCTTAAAAATCCACTGCATCTGCTGGTGTATCTTTTTGCTTTTGTGCACGTCCACCACATATGGTTAAATGTACCTTCTAGTTTCTTACCTCCAACATTTATTCAACACTTTTATACATGCTTGCTACTTTAAGTGGTGTTATATAACATCTATACATCATCTTGTAAAAATTCTCTTTAATATTTACATTTAATGTAAATTTCAGTCTTTTAATCCATAAATTTTCCCACTGTTTCATTAAAATCTTGTGACCAACATTTTTTTGCCCATTGTATCATACATTCTTTAACTTGTTCTTTTTCTGTTTCATATTTCAACAGTAACTTATACATTTTAGCAATACATTGATTTTCTCCAGTACACAGTTGGTTTTCTAATAATGATATTTGGTCTTCAAAACCATATAACCTTTTATCTAATTTTAATCTCTCAAACAGCTGAACATACTGGAACTCTTGACAACTATTCACTTCTTCTAATAGTTCCTCTCTTGTCTTCATCATGTATTCTCCTTATGAAAAACTAATACATTTCTATACAGTAACCAGATATCTCTCGATGTTGTACCACGACCAAAATTGTCATGGAGTTTCCTCTTGTGGAGAAACCTATAACTGTATTTTTGTGTAAAATAGGAAGATTTGACTTACCATGAATTCCCCTTCTCAGTGGGTCCATGGCAGAGTAACTGTTAAGATTGGGAAGCTCCTCCTCTCGGATAGGCAGGTCAGGTGATAAATCCTCTGAGGGGGAGGTTCCCGACTCAGTCCCAGACTGCAAAAGCCTTGCTGGCACCTACTCAACATCAGGATCTGGACAACCAAAGGAGTAGATGGCAAACCTCAGGAACTGTCCATTGTGAATCTGCAATGTCTAAGACAACTGCACTACAAGACAAAATGCAGCCCGGAACACAACGTGGGCCTTCATGGCAAACAACAGTGCCACCAATCAAAGTTACAACATATAAATCTTTTTTTTCTTTTTTTTGGTGTGTGCTTCAGGAACCTCGGGTCGGAACAATGACTCTGCCATGGACCCACTGAGAAGGGGAATTCACAGTAAGTCAAATCTTCCCATTCTCCAGTGGGCCATGGCAGGGTAATTGTTAAGATTGGGATATACCCAAACAGTTTCACTAAGGGCAGGGGGGGGGGAGAAACTGAAGCACCCGATATCACACTCTGCAGAACACGCCTTACAAAGGCGTATGAATCCACCTTATAATGTTTAATAAAGGTGTGCGGCGTGCTCCACATGGCAGCATGATACACCGCCTCAAAGGAAGGGAATACCCTGAATGCAGTTGATTCTGATACTCCCCTCAAAGTATCAGAATCAATTACCAAAAGACCAAAATTATGGCATTCGCAAGAAGACCTAAGCGACGAGTCTGGAAAATTGATGGATATAAGATCGACCAGGTGTTCTGTTTCAAATACTTGGGGGTTGTGTTTCATTCTAATGGGTCTAGAAGGGCACATGGTGAATATGCTGCACATATGTGCAGAAGTGTGCTCTGGCAATTTTGCATTTCTTTTGTTCCAGCAGTGGTTTTTTTTTATTGAAGTCAGCCTTCTGGGCCCTTTTTGGCATTTTCATACAATCATAGAGTTAGAAGGGACCTACAAGGTCATCTAATCCAATCTCCTGCCTTTAGCAGGACATCCTCCTAGAGCATCTCCAGCAGGTGCCTGTCAAGCCTCTGCTTGAAGGTCTCCAGTGGGGGAGAATCCACCACCACCCTTGGCAATCTATTCCACTGTTGAACTGCCCTGATCGTCAAGAAATTCTTACTGATGTCCAGCCGGAATCTCCTCTCTTGTAGTTTGTACCCATTGGACCTAGTTCTACTGTCAAAGGCAGATGGGAACAAATTTGTCCCTTCTTCCTTATGACACCCCTTCAGATATTTGAAGAGTGCTATCATATCCCCTCTCAGTCTTCTCCAAGCTAAACATTACAAGTTCGCTCAACCTTGCCTCATAGGACTTGTTTTCCAGCACCCTTATCATCTCTGTCCCTCTTCTCTGAACCCTCCAGTTTGGCTGCATCTTTCTTGAACTGAGGTGCCCAGAATTGAACACAGTACTCCAGGTGAGGTCTCACTAATGTGGAGAACCACAACTTCTTGTGACTTGGAAGCTATGGTTCTATTAATGCAGGCTAAAATTGCATTAGTCTTCTTTGCAGCTGTATCACACTGCTGACTCATGTCCATCTTGTGATTCACTGCAACTCCAAGATCCCTCTCATATGTTGTGCTGCCAAGCCAACTTTTTCCCAGTCTACACCTGCATCTTGAGTTATTTTTGCCTAAGTGTAGAACCTTCATTTTTCCTATTGAACTTCATATTATTCATTATGCCGCACTCCCCAATAAAGTGCTGGACAATGCCCGGATTGGTATGAGGAAGTCTTTATTGAACATTAACTTAAAACCTGCAGCAGGGAATATCTAACACCCAGAACATGCTGGCACTGGTGATTCGGGGGAAATGGCCCTAGCCATCTACCTCCCCCAGACTTCCCTTCAGAGCATCACACCCTGGCTCAAGGCCTCCCCCAATCAAGGATTGGGTTCGCCTATCACAGCCAATCCAAAGGATCGAGGCAGTTTGGCTGGCACAGACCCACACCGGCAAAGCCTGGTGTTGGCCTTTGCCCAACCAGCCAAGTGGTTTGCCAGCCAGCATCCCAAACCGGAAATGAATTGTCAGACCGGTACTGGCTTGCCCCTTGACCTTTCCTACCTACAGGATATACGCGAGCATCACCTACCTACCCAGCCAGCACATGACCTGCCACATGGGGGGGCTAGCCTCGCGCTTAGCTCCCACTGCCCCACAAAACCAACAGGCTTTGTAGGCCCTGCTGCAGGTCCAACAAAAACAGTTCAGCCCCAGTGAGAGAAAGGTGAATCCCATCGCCTCTGAAGAGGGAGGGGTCACTTAAAACAATGGAGGGTGTGAAATAAATCTACCCCCAACCCGTGTGATTGATGGCACCACGCCAAGCCCGATGGGGAAGCATGTCGGATCAGAGGATAACCACCCCTGGAAACCAACTGTGTAGAACTGTAATGTCCTGACTGGCCTGAAGCCTCAAGGATGCAGATGTCCTCTGGCCCAGGTCATTCTCTCCCAGGTGAATTACAATCACCTGGGGAAGTGGCATAGTGTTAACAGATTCCCACAGCAGGGGAAGGAGCTGGCCCCAGAGCATACCCCTCTTGGCCAGCCACCAAACCCGTGCCATGTCACCTACTCCCAACTGGGTTCCAACCTGGGAGGCCGCTGCCTGCTTCCTTGCCCAGAAAACAATGGAGTGTCCCACAATCAGGACTCCAATGGGAAGGGGCCAGTGGCGACCTGAAAAAACCAGAGAAAAAACATTGTAAGCAAGGAACTATAGCCCCACAGCTAACGGCATAAGCCAAACAATAACTAAGCCCACACTCAACAGAACCATACGGTTAACAATGGGCCAAAGGCCAGGTACATACACACCAAACATACAGAACCATACGGTTCGAAGGCCGAAGCCTTCCAAGGCAGCAGAACCGCTCTGCGCCAGCCAGGCCGCCCTGGCTCGGGACTAGTACTTACGGATATAAAACCGGTAGGCCGCAGAGCGCCACCACCCAATCCACTGGATATCCGCCTCTGACAAGCCAAGGGCTGCTGCCACCGAGGCTGCACCTATCCTGAAAGAGTGCAGCCCATATTCCCGCAGGGGGAGCCCCAGGGACAATAAGCCCCTCCTAAAAACTGCCCAAAACTGGCTAATAGTAAGGGGGGAAGAGTCCTTTTGACAAAAAAGGGGGCCCACAAAGACAGGACGCGCAGCCAGGTATACCTCCAATGCTAAGACAGGACACAGAGCAAGGCCTGCAACCCGCCCCAGACGTACTCTGTGACCTCTACCTCTTTGGTCCATCTTGGACCATCGAACCAGCAAAACAGCGGCATCTGCGGTCATCGTAAGGTCATCCCTCTGCAGGGCCCTGCCAGAGGAATCGGACCTAGACGCACAAAGGACCTCACTGGGGCGAAAAGCCCCAAAGAACATCACCATGGCAACTGCCCGGAACAGCTGTGTCTCATGAAGTGAGGCACATATTGTTCCGAAGGAGGAGCCAAGGCCGTGCAAGGTCACCGGGGAGATGGGTCTGCAGGCATCAGGGAGGGCCGGGGAGGCCCTCCTGAAACCCTCTAACTTTTTCCTGATCCTAAAGTCATGTGAAAAATCTGACCATCCTGTGGCCTTGGAGCAGAATGCCAGAGCCGCCAGATAGGTGGTTACCAACCTAACAGCAAAGCCCAAGTCCCTGAGGTGCATAATGAAGCACATCAGGTGCTCAGGGGGGATGGGCCAGATCTCAGGCAGGGCACTGGCCTGTCGAAAAAGACAGAATTTGCGTACCTTGCTGACATAACTGGCCCTGGTCCTCGGTGCTATTGCAGCCCAGACTGCGTCCGTCACTGTGGCACGCCGAGCCCCCATAGCTCCATCAGCATAGGATCTGGTTCCCGGCGAGCCAAAGGCGCTAACTCCTGAAAACGCTCTTCCTGTAAATGAGAAAGAGCATCAGCTATTCCATTTTTGCAAGCCCGGGACATGCCGGGCCCTGAACAAAATGTTGAGCCGAAGGCACTGTAACACAAAAACCCTAACCAGGCGCATCACCCTCTTGGAACGTCTTGACGTTTGACAACACAGACAACAGCCTGATTGTCATACCAAAAACGTACCGTTGAATTAGCAAAGCTCTCTCCCCAGATGTACACAGCCACCACAATGGGGAAGAGTTCCAGGAAGGTGAGATCCACCATAATACCGGCTTCAACCCATTGCACAGGCCAAGGGGCAGAACACCAACGCCCCCTAAAATAAACCCCGAAGCCAAAACTGCCAGATGCATCAGAATGCACTTGGAGCTCGGCTTCCAAAAGCAACTCCTCCCTCCAAAATGAGACACCATTATATTCAGTCAAAAAATCCAGCCATATGCGCATATCATCGCGCATAGTGCCGGAAATCCTAATTCTATGGTGGGGACGGCGCAGGCTTCCCACCACGTCACAAAGACACCACAAGAAGGCCTGCCCCGGAGCAATGACCCTGCAGGCAAAATTCAAGTGCCCGATCAAACCTTGGAGCTCACGCAAGGACAGACTATTGGCTCTAAGAGCCTGACCTAAAAGCTAACGCAGCTTAATAAGCTTATCCTGAGGGAGCCTACTACAGGCCGCCATAGTATCAAGCTCTACCCCCAAGAAGGTGAGGCAGGAAGTCAGGCCTTCCGTCTTGGCATGCGCCAAGGGGACCCCAAGCTCAGCACAAATGGAGGTAAAGTTTAGATTAGGTAAAGGCAAGGATTGAAAGGGGCCTGCAACTCTCCCAGCTTCCTTTTCCTTGACCAGTTTACACCTGACCACATCCTCCATTCCCCTCACAGAGCGAAGATTCTTCACGCAAGAGGAGGCGGAAGGAGTAGGTGAGGGGATTCGAAAGCCAAACTGAAAACCATCTGCAAGATACCTGGCTGCCATCCTGTCCGGATAGCGCTCAAGGAGCTTGAGTAAAGGGAGGATTTTTATCGCGGTGGGAGCCCTTTCCCTGGCTTGAACCAGGAGGTTGACCCCCACCCTTTTTTCCTCCCCACTGACCACCACCCTGCCGCTGCCCAGACATACGAGGGCATGCAGTGACAGGGTGCTTTCCTCCACACATAGCACAGGTATGCTGGTATCCGCATCCCTGCCTATTACACCTCCCTGCAGAGTTAAACTCATAACAGATGCGATGGGGTTGAACCCACTGCGCACCTGACCCAGCCTGAGCCTGGCTAGCTGGGTTCCTAGCGAAGATATGCCCGCTGTCAGACCTGTCCCCGAAGACCGCACAATAGGGCACTACAAGCTGGTTCCAGAGTTCCCATTGCGGGATCCTCCACTCCAGTGCCAGATCATGTGATGATCTCAGGCGAAAGTGCATATCATAAGCGAGCCAACCAGGGCCTGAGTAGTCCCTAGAGGCCCAATGAATAATATCAAGGTACTTTACTAAGCCCTCAAATTTTTTGGGCTGCATCTGGCAAACAACTGCCATAAATATGCAGTACCCTGAAAGCCAATTAGGCCAATTTTTATCGATCTTGAGTTTTTTAGAGACTTGGGGTCCTTAATGGGTTCCCCAAATTTAGGTGTGGCCTCAGGCTCTGCCTGCAAGAGGGAGAACATGTCCACATACTCCCCCCTCCAAATTTTCTCCTTGACAGCTAAAGTTAAGTGCCCCCCCCCCAAAGGGAGAGCAATGTCCCCATAAGATCTATGAGGTGAAGATGAAGAACCCTCCTGGGGGGTTGGAAAGGTCGACTGGAAAGAGCTCGAAACTGAGAATTGCCAAGAAGAGCCCCAGCCAGGCTGGGCTGGCTGCCCGGGGTGAAAGCCCCATCCTAGCCAATATAGGGGGCGCTGCTCACCAGCAAAACCACCCAGGTGTTCGCTCCTGCAGTGGGAGGATACTGAGAAAGGTGAGGCCAACCTAAAATGGGGTACTGCGAAACACTACCCTGTGTGGGAATGGGGATTGTGCAATGCCTGTGTGGGAGTGGCATTACCCATACCCCAGGAACCAGGAGGAAAACCCACACAGGGAAAATTACCCAGAGCAGACACCCTCTCTCCCCACACATCAGCAATATTGCCACCCTGTTGCTCACCCGAGAGATCTGGGTCCACGTTTATCACTGGCGTCAGTGGCGGAGGGGGCACAGGATCCTGAGCAGGCTGAGCGGCGGTTTCCAGCGCGGCCAGCCTAGAGGCAAAAGTAGAGGCTTGAACTGTCCTCATTTTACTCCTTTTTCCTGCCCATTCAGAACACCTAGGTTGTAGCGCCACACCAGATCCCCCACCCCCATCACCCTGACCCGCTGTCCTGGCTGTTCTCTCTCTCCAGGGCCTCAAGCCTGGGCAACATGGCCCTCCAGTCAGAGGAGGAGGAGGAAGACGCAGGGGGCAGGGGGGCTTGCTTAGGGGTCTTGGCCTTAGGGGCCTTTCCCCCTGCTTTCCCAGGTCTTTTGGGCATCTTGCTTTATTCAGATGTATTAAGCAGCAATGTCAGAATATACCTGAATAAATTCCAATTTAGTATTAATAATTTAAGTAATTTTTTTCCCTTGGGTGGGGGGTAAGTACTGATCACCACGCACCTACTTAACTTCAGTAATAATATCCCACCTCTTGCTCCCCACTCACTCTGCACACACACACAAACAGCACTTCAAACCAGGAGCCAGCAAAGGAAGAAAATGATGGCAGGTAGAGAGGTCTCTCATCCAGGCACTGACCAGGCCCAAACCTGCTTAGCTTCAAGCAAGGTTGCTGTATCAGTGCCTTCACACCACACCCTGGGCTTTAGATTTTTTTATTTAGCTTCAGGCAATATAAACAGCTAAGCACTGCAGATTTTCCTGCTTAGCTTCAGGCAATATGAACAGTGCTCAGATGATCACTTAAAATGGCGGACAGAGAGGATCACCTAAGATGGCAGACAGAATACAAAATGGCAGTAAGTGAAACAGATGGCCAACATCCCCGCACCCCAACCCAGCCCCGACTTGGCCTTTGATGACAGGGTCCTGAGCAGGGCTCCGCAAACCCCGCAGCCAGCCGGCAACGGGAGACAGCGTATAATGAGGGGGAGAAGCCCAACAAGCCCCAGGAGCAACTCGTAGAAGCAGAAGGGAAATCCCCCTGTGCTTAGCAACCGGAGCTCCAGACAGTTAAAATAGCCCCAGATCACTTCGGCACTAATCCGATCAAAGGATTAAAAAGCAATATAAACAAACAGTAGGCTCTCTAAGCAGAGGGGGAATCCCCTCACTCGGAGCAACTAATCCAATCAAAGGATTAAACAGCAATATAAACAGCTAAGTAAAAAAGACCAGGAGCAAGCTCAACGCTGCTTCCAGGCACCAAAAATAGAACACAGAGGCAGCCGCGTGCTAGAAAAAAGCCTCAGCAGGTCTTTTCTGCTCCAAAATCCGGCGCGACTGAGCTGGAAAGGCACTCCACCTCCAGCTAATGGTCATGCCAGCACCCCTCGTGATTGGGACAGCCAATAGGCATCCCCATATTTCCCACCTTGCCCAGCTCTGGGGGGAGGGGCTGTGCAAAGAGCAGCGAGGCTCCAGAGCCCCACTGGCATTTTAGCCCAGTATTCCATCTTGTAAGGGCTTCCTGAAGGCTTTTACAGTCTTGTGTTTGCTATGCCTCCCAGTTTGGTGTCATCTGCAAATTTGATGAAGTCCCCTTGTACCCCTTCATCCCAGTCATTGATGAAGATGATAAAGAGAACCAGGCCCAAGACACTGGGGCACTCCACTTGAAATCATCTTCCAGGTCCAGACAAAGCCATTGGCATTCACACTTGGTGTACAGTTATCCAACCAGTTGTGAATCCACCTAACAATGATTTCATTCAGCTCATATTTTTCCAGCTTGCTGATTAAGATGTCATGTGGAACTTTGTCAAATACTTTACTGAAGTCAAGATAATTCATATCCACAGCATTCCCACCATCCAGTAAGCTAGCCACCCAATCAAAAAAGGAGATGAGATTTGTCAGGCAAGATTTGTTTTTGACAAATCCATGTTGAATTCTGTTAATCACGAAGTTGTTGTCTAGGTGTGTACAAATTGTATGTTTTATCATTTGTTCCAATGTCTTCCCAGGTACTGAAGTCAGACTGACAGGCCTGAATTTTCCTGGGGCTTCCTCCTTTTCCTGGAAGATGGGGACTACTTCCAGTCCAGCGGCACCTCCCCTGTCCCTCAGGATTTCTCAAAGATGATGGACAGAGGCTCTGCAAGTACATCCACAAGTTCCTTTAGGACTCTAGGATGCAACTCATCTGGTCCAAATGACTTGAATTCATACAGGCTAGTTAAGAGGTTTCTGACAAGTTCCCTGTCAATCTTAATCTGCATATCTGTTCATTACCTCTGTGTGGATGTACACATTTCCCCCTGTTGGCCAAGAATCCAGCATCCACATTTGCACAGTCCTCCTTCTTAGAGAAGACAGATGCAAAGTAGGAGTTGAGCAGCTCTGCCTTTTCTTTGTCACCAGACACCTAAACATTTTAATATAATGTAGTTCACCAATCTAAAAAGTCAAAATAGTAACTGCCAAGGGAGCCCCTTGACCACTAACTAAGTCCCCAAGCTGACTGCTGAAATCAAAAGGAACCATAGGAATGAGTAAGAGAGGGTGACTTCCGGTGAGAGTCCGAGCCAGTTGCAGGATTCGGAGCTCCGGTTTGTTGATTTACTTTTATCGCCTTTTAAGCCTGTTATCTTATTTTTTTGCATAGCAAGTAGTTTTTATGCTCTTGCTTCTGTGGCACAGTGTTTGTTGAATTTTGGGAAGTGTGCCTGTCATTCTGGCTGGAAGGTGTAGGAGTGTTTGTTCTCTGTATCGACACCATTTTTACTCAATGACTCAGTGAATTCTTTTGTGTTTATCCTCCCAATTAGTTTTATTTTGACTAACTGGTGCCTTCATGTTGCCTCTGTTTTTCTTGCTTGAGTGAATTTTTGGCTGCGTTCCCTCTGGACGTTTATATGTTCGTCATTCCATCGGTGAACAATTTGATTGTCCGTTGTGCTCCTGTTGTTACTCCCACATTAACAGCAGAATTCGTTGTGCATTTTGCTTCCTTGGCATGGACTGCAGATTTTGGGGGTACTTCTTGTTTGAAATTCCATCTTTTTTTTGTTCCATCTAAAGCGGAGGGAGCTGACTGTTAAACATTCTCTTGGCTGTCGACTCTTGATGTTGTGACTGAGCTGTGGGCTTGACTTTCTTCAAATGGGGAAAAAGCGTCAGCTTTCCCCCTCTTCTTCTCAACCAGTCCCATCTTGGAAGCAAGCAAGATTGGAATCTTGTTTTCCTTCAACATGCCCAGCATCACTTTTGCCTTCTCCTCCTCTGCAGCAATCCCCTCCAATTCAGAACCTTGTGCCATGCTGAATCCATGCCATCTTGCAGTGAGCTTCTTCTAGCTTCACCCCCCTGCGATTTGTCTGCCTCTCCTCTGACTTTCGATGCATTTGCCTCACTCCAGGAACACTCCCGGTTGACAGCGGCCACTGTTTCTCGAATTTTCTCCCAATTACTCCTTATTACTAAGTCACTTCAGGATCTTCAACAACTTGTGACTTCTCAGCTTCTACCACCTGTTTCCTTATCCAGTTCTACAGTGATGTCTCATCAAACCGCGCCTCCCATCATTCGGTCATCGGATCCGCAGCCTGCTATGCAATTAGTCCTCAATCCACTGAGTGCTGTGATTACGGTCCTTTCTGATGGAACTCTAAAGGGTCATCCAGATTGGTCACATAGAATTAAAGCCAAGAGATATTTGGGGAACCTCTTTCATCTGTCTCCCCAGCTAATTGATCTGACTAAGGTTTCTGTGTTGTTACATTCGCGACAATTTTCTCGTTTTCTTCTAGAATTCAAATCATCCTTTATTCCCAAGCGTATGTTCTCTTCAATTTCCCTTTTGTCTCAATGGGGTATTATCCCACATTGTTATTTTAATAATTTGTGTGTTTTTAAAATTGTGGGTAAAGTGAATAAGTTTCCCTCCCCCCCCATTGTCTTGTACTCTCAAATCTCCTTCTCCTAAAAACATTTCCCTGACCTTGTTATCCTCTCCTCCTTGTTCCCATCCTCCTCATGTGTCCTTGCCTCTGTTCTCTAGACCCATCTCTATCCCTGATGGTGCGATTTCTGATTCTAAATTTCCTCCCCTTAATGATGCTTCTGATTGTTCTAATTCCTCCTTTTCTTCCACTTTAATACCAATGAATGCACAATCTAAGCTTTCACCTGTTTCTTATCCCACAAAACAATTAGCTTTGTCCCAACTTTCTAATATTCCTGAATCACCCTCGTTAACGCCTTGTTATCCGTTCTCCCCTGTTTGTATTATAAAAAAAGGCTCTTCTTCGGACCCCTTTGTATTAGTTGATGCTTTGACTCAGATCCCTCCTCCACTTCATTTTGACTTGACTGGTGACAAATCTGGGACTGCCCCTTCTATGTCTACAAACCATTCTTCTTCTTCTACTTTACACCCTGCTGATAATGCCCCTTTGCCTCCCAAACATGATTCTGTTTCTTCATTTTCTACTCCTAACCTGATACAATTTGATTCTTCTCTCATCTCTTCTAATCAGGAATGAGTTTCAACCCCAAGCCATTCTTCATCCGGACCCAACCTAGTATTGAAAATTATTTTCTGGAACATCTCGGGTTGGAAAAAGAGGGCTTTTGACAATGATCTTATTCAATTTCTTTCTTCTTTTGGTGTTGTCCTTTTGCAAGAAACCTGGATGTTTTCTCCTCCCTTCATTCCTGGTTTCCAAAGAGGGTTCCATCTCCCCTCTTTCAAAATCAATTTAATGGGTCGGTCTTGTGCCAGCCTTTGTTGTCTTGTAAACTCTTCTATCTCTTCTCTTTTTACTCCTCTTCCCTCTCAATCTTCTTTTATTCAGCCTTTTTTAGTTCACTCTTCTCATTCTAAATTGTTACTGGTGAATGTTTACATTTCTCCTTCTCCTTCCTTTACCCAATCTATTTGGGACGATCTAGACTCTTTTCTTATAAATTTTTCTTCCTCCTCTCCTTTAATCCCCTGTCTTATAGCTGGGGATTTAAATGCTAGAATTGGTCCTAACAATGTCGCCTTACTTGATCATCTTAAACGGTCTGCCCAGGATCATCCCCCTCCTTGGTTTTTTTTTACCTAGATCCTCTAAAGATATTGTTTTTAATAACTTAGCTTTTTCTTTAATTTCTATTTGTTCTAATTTTTCTCTATGTGTCCTTAATGGTTCTACGTCCCATGATTCCCCGGGAGAATTTACACATTTTACTTCCTCTAGTGCGAGTGTTCTCGACTATGTTCTAGTTTCTATGTCATTTGTTTCTTCTATTTCTAATTTTCATATTGGTCATCGTACTGAGAGTGATCATTTGCCGGTTATTTTTTCACTTGTATTCCCTTCCTCTTCTACTGCTACTTCTTCTTCTTCTAATTTTTCCATGTCTCGACTCAAATGGTCTATCAACTCTGAACAGGTTTTTCAAGACTGGTTGACGCTGGACCATGTTACTAATCTTGCTAATCAGCTCAACTCATCTTCTTCAGTATTTGATCCTATTCCAGTTTTTGATTCCTTGATTCAGTCTTTAGTTCAATATCTTCATTCTAACTCTGTCTCCCATTCTATGATCCGACCAAGTTCTTGGTTTGACGCTGATTGTCGGGAAGCAAAAAAAGAAGTTAGAGCCCTTTTTTTGCTCTTCCGGTTACATCCTTCTTCTGCTACCTTCAAGGCGTATTTCACTCTTTGTAAGGCTTGCTTGGATCTTTTTGACCAGAAAAAATATCTGTTTGCTCAAAGATCTTGGTCTTCTCTAGTCCATGCTGTCCTTACTCATGATTCTAAAGCCTTTTGGGCTTTGATTTCAAAATCTTTACAACCGTCTCTTCCCTCCTCTGGCTGTTCCATCTCATTGGATTCGTGGTTTGATTATTTTTCTAAAATCTTTCTAATTCTCATACTATTTCCTTATCTACTTCTCCTTCTCTCTTTTCTCATTCTCTTTCTGATAGGCCTCCTGTTTCCCCTTCTGAAGTTTATGATTTAATTCTTTCCTTGAAAATCAATAAAGCCCCAGGTCCTGACCAAGTTATCGCCGAAATTTTGCTTGCTAATCCACATTGGTGGTCGACCCCTCTTGCTAACCTATTCATGCATGTTAATAATTCTGGTTCTTTTCCACAATCTTGGTTATCTTCTATTGTTGTTCCGATTTTTAAAAAGGGAGACCCGCAGCACCCTGGTAATTATCGTCCTTCTTTCTGTTATTGGTAAATTATATTCTAAATTTTTATTAGGTAAACTTTCATCTTGGGCTCATTCTTTAAAACTTCCATCGAAAGAACAAATTGGATTTCGGGCTGGCTTTTCAACACTTGACCATGCCCATGTATTAGCACACTTAGCTGAGAAATATTCTCATTTTCATCGTGCTAAGCTCTTTGTAGCATTTATTGATCTTAGTAAAGCCTTCGATTCTATTAATAGAGTTCTCCTATGGTCCAAATTGTCTAGGTGGGGTATTGATTCCCGTTTACTTTTTCTTCTCAGGTGTCTTCATTCTGATAATTTTTGTCAAATTCGTGCTCCCTATTCCTCTCTATTAACCCCTAAGATTTCAGTTAACAGAGGTGTAAGACAAGGTTGTGTTCTTGCTCCACTTCTTTTCAATTTATTTCTAGCTGATCTCCCTTCCATTCTTTCTAACTCTCCTTATTCTTTCCCTTCTATTAATAATTTTCCCTTGTCCTGTCTTCTTTATGCCGATGATATGATTTTACTTTCTTTAACTAAATTGGGTCTTCGCTCTTCTCTCCTAAAATTCCAGCAATATTGCTTTTCAAACTATCTTTCTATTAATGACGATAAAACCAAAATTCTGATTTTTGCCCACTCTTGGATTTCTTCACCTTGGTTCATTGGTTCTCAAATCTTTCAGTCTGTTAAATCTTACAAATATTTAGGTTTACATTTCCATCATAAACTACTGTGGCCTTTTCATTTGAAAAACACTCTTTCTTCTTCTATCTTTCTTTCTCAAGCTATTTCTCGGTTTCATTATTCAACTGGGAATCAGTTTATTCCCGCCGCTATTCCTTGTCTTTCCTTGTCTTTTCCTAACCCATTACCTATAATTCTGAGTGATCGCTGTTTTTTGTACACAGACTCTGTAGCTAGATTTCTTGCTGATGTTATGTCTCTTCCTATACCTTAGTTTTTTTTGCTACTATGTTATTATGCTATGTGTTTGTGCTTGTTTTGTTGTTGTTGTTGTTGTATTATGCCAATAAAGGTCACGGGAAATTGAATTGACTGCTGAAATCTGAAAGAACTAAGTGCCAATTTAAAAAAGGCAACTGTTCCCAAGCAGGTGAATTATGTGGAAAAAAAACAGCTGAAAGGATACACAATAATTACATGTGCATAAATTCAACTATGTATGTTGAATATTGATGCAATTCTCAACTCAAAATAATAATTGCAACTCCCAACAATAAACAAGGAGAATGAATTTAACAGTTTGTGAAGTCCTTTGCCCTTTCAACTATCACAACATTTGAAAAAAGAGATAAAGTTCAACTGCCAGAAACTACTATCAATTGAAAGGTAGAGCAATAAGAGAATCAATTAAAAAATGTTACAGGTCACCCTTCCGAGAACAAGCCAGGGCAATTCCTGTTTAGCTAATTTAGGGCTCATTCCTATCCAACTTCCCAGCACCAATACAGACACAATGCAACAACAAAATAAGGGAAGAAATGTTCTTTTACCTTAAAAAGGCCTCCATGACTTCACCACCATCACCGAATACAGCACACACCCTATTGAGATGGTGTCACCTCGGGGGTACCAGGACTGGCTGAGATGCCTGGTCGAGGCCACCAAGGGACCACCTGCAATGCCTCTCCCTGAATTACCAGTCCAGGGGCAAGTGCATGCTGGGCCAGGTAAGCACGGGCCAGGCTGAGGCCTCCCAAGGCCTCAAGCAGACTGCACAGGTGCTGGTAATGAACCATGATGTCAGCCCTGGGGGAGGTCCCAGGGGATGTCCCGCTCTCACAGGAAGGGGCAGGGCCTGCTCGGCCGGCTGGCCAGCTCATAAGTAGCCCAGCCATGCTGGGGAGAGGTTGTTTTCTCTCTAGCTAGAAGGTCGAGGAGACCTGCCCAGGGAGGTTGCGGATCTCCGCCCCCTTACTGGCTACTGTGCCCATACCTAACCCGATAAACCGTGCCTGCAGAAGATCCCTGAAGCCTGAGAAGGCTTATTTGCCAAATGAACCCCCTAGGGACCCACAAATAGATACATCAGGGCTGGAAAATTGGATAGGATTTGGCCCTAAGACTGCAGTTCTAACTTGAAGTTAGGCCTGCACAGTTAGGCCAGCAAAGTTTGGCCTGTGCAAGGGCCATCGTAAAGCGCATTTGGATACCTCTCTGAGTCAGGCCGCACTCGCCCTGGCCGCACCAAGGGGACACACGAAGCTCCCCCCGGCACCTTCAGCCTCTACAAGTGAGGCACAGGGACTGCTGCAGGCCACAGCTGGGGGGAGGATCTCCCAGACCAGCCTGAAGCTGGGGAGGCCGAGATCTCGTGAGATCTCAGCCTCCCAACAAGACAAGAAGGGGCAGGCTCTAGCCGGCCAACTGGCTGGCTCATAAGGAGCCCAGGCCGGACCAAGGGAAGTCAATCCTGCTCTGGGCTTGGCAGAGCTTGGAAGGGAGAAGCTCCCTCAGGGGTCTGGTGCCCTCCTCTCTGTCCTGCGCACCTGGGAGGGATGGAGAATGACCCACCAGCCCAGGGATTAGCTCCAGGGCACTGGGGGCAAGGGGGCACAAGGGTGGGGGCACCGAGCCTGAGCCACCCCTCCACCTGGTACCCCCAGGGGACCTGCCAGCCCGGACAGCCTGGCCCCTCGCAAGGGGGTGAGCCCCAAGACAGCAGCCCAAGGGGCCGGGGTGAACCCCCAGCTAGGACCCCATTCAAGGCCAGATGAGCCCTTTGCCTGCCCCCTAAGAACCACCTGGGGCCACCCGGAACCAGAGCACCCCGACAGCATGCCCGGAGCCAAAGACCGCTGGACATCCAGGGACACATTCTGCACTGTGTGGGCCAAGCGGAGGGGCCAAGCGGAGGACTGCAGTGCCGGAGCTCTTGTTAAGACTTTGGGGGGGCTTGTGGGTAACGGGGTACCCGTGATGTAACGCGGCACCCACGAATGTAAAGGCCCTCACCAAAGTAAACCGGCTGAGGCGAAGCTATTTCCAGGCCTCCCATGTCTCTGTCCTGCGAGGCACCCAGATCCCGCCCCACACCCCCTGTCTAGTTTGTTTAATCAGGTCTGTGCCTTTACACTCATGGAGCCCTGTTGCCCCACAGGGCTCCCTCTGATAGTCTATTTCAAACAGTGCCGCGGCTGGCGTGCTCGCAGGTCCATTTGGGGCCTTCTGCATGGAGCGGCTGGCTCGTGTTCTCCCACGCCGTGGTTGCAGCCCGGTAGTTCCAGCCGGAGTCTCGCCGCTTCCCCCGGCTCGGGCCGGGCCACTCAGTCTTGGCTTAGTCCAGGGCCTTCGCCTCTACAGGAGTGGTCAGGACCTTGGCGGGGGTCCAGTCCAGAAGAAGATCCCTGTGGGACCGCTGGACCTCCCTCAGCAGTGTGGGCTTCCCAGCAAGTGTGGGCTTCCCAGCCTTCATAGGTAAGGAGGTTGCTGGCCTCCCTGCCTGTCCTTCCTCCAGGCCAACCAGCCAGAGACTGCCCCCTCTAGCCCAGCCGGGCTTCCTTTTAAGGCCCAGCCCCACCTCCAGGCCCTGCCCTTTCCTCCCAGTGATCTCCCAAGGCTGCTCTTGAGGCCTTCCCTTGCACTGGCGTAAGGCCTGGGGCTGGCTCCTGCACCTGCCTGCCTGGCCATCGGTCTGGATAGGCCCTGTTCTTCCCTGGGTATAAGAGCCTCCCGCTAACCAGGATTGGCCAGGCCTCCTTGCTTGGTCCCTTTCCCCGGGCCTGGCGCCTCCAGGGGTCGCTCCCGGCAACCCCCCTCTGATGGTGGTCCTCCCGGTCCTGCCTGGGGCGACGGTAGTTTATGCTATTGTACAATGTTTATGACAACAGTGGTTATGATGTGAAAGAAAATGGCAAGAAGCAAAAAAGTCCATAGCTCTAACCCAGAACTAAATGCAAGCAGCTTAGAAGGCATGAGAACCAAGCAGCATATAGCAAATACAGCTAGATAACTTTCAGCATGTCAGCAGTTCCCACACCAGCAACAGGCCAAGAAAGCCGGTTATGACCAGATGGATAGAAGGCCAAAAGGGGAAGGGTGTAAAAATGGGTGGGAATGTAACTGACTGTCATGTGTAACAAACTCAGCCCCCAAGGGGGCACAAACTGGCTTGTGTGAATCAGTATAAATGTTAAGACCCTGCCCATTAGGGGCAGAGACCTGATTGCTCGTTTGCCCTGTCTCTCTTCTGCAAAATAAAGATTTGAAAGCGTCCCAAACTTCAAACCTGTTGTGTATTTGATTATTGCCGCACCAGGGGCTAACCAAGCCCATTAGGGGCTTCAGCAATTATGTATTGTTCTGTTCACTAACTGCTCCATGTGGCAGGGAAAAAGTTAGAAAGAACACTGCTTGGCAGAAGTGTTGCTGCTGAAAGGGCAGTTTGTGTGATAATTGGGTTCTCCATATCATGAAAATATGATCAAATTTTCATATTTTCTCTTGTCATTGGCAGCTAATGAGTTCCTAGGTGAGAACAAAGTGCTTATTTATCATCATTTCCGGCTTAAGGATGTCACTTTTTGCTTTGTGACATCACTTCTGACACTCAGCAGCCATAATGAATGCTGACTGGGTCTTTGAATGAAATGAATTTGACACCTCTGATATTAAGTAACAAAAAGTAGATTTCCTTAATTCAAAAGAAGGTGGTAGTAAGGTGACCCCCTCAGGTGTGTGTGTGTGTGTGTGTGTGTGTGTGTGACAACAGTAGTGACCAAAATTGTGGCTATTGTAGTTTTTAGGAATAATAACATCATGCTATATATCAGTCAATGTGTGACTTAAGGCAGATTTCTTTCATTACATTATTACTGAATTATTTGTGTTTTATCAAATAAACTGTGTTTATTGTCAAATAAACAAAAACCACAACTGATTTTTGTAACAAAAAGTGGATTTCCTTAACTCAAAACTTACAATGAGACTGTGTTATGAGAGCTAACAAGGTGTTATTATGACACAGTATGGAACAAGAAGTTATTATATCAGCTCCGTTTTCCATGTATCAGAGCTAATACTAGAACTCTTATTCAGTTGTGTGAGTGTCATCAAGTTGGCCACTGTTTTTTTGTTTTTTTGTTGGTTACTGATTTACTATGTGATTTGTACTCTTCAAATAGTTAACTAACTAAATAAATAAAGTTAATGACACCTTATGTTACCACAGCAGGTGACACCAAACATAGTGATGTCACTGGTCAGAAGTTAGGTGGTGCTGGTCACTGGCTTAGAAGACTTTTAAAGTGGATTCTAAATACTCCTAGTAGACTATAGTTTATCAGGGCACAATCCTAAACTGAGTCAGGCCAGCATAAGCTAAGCCAGCAAAGTTTGGCCAGCACAAGAGCCACCATAAAGTATGTTTGAACCACTCTCAGAGTCAGAGAGGCCAGCACACAGATGTGACCCATACTTCCTGACTCCGAGAGTGGTCCAAATACACTTTATGGTGCCAAACTTTGCTGGCTTAGCTAATGCCGGCCTAACTCCAGTTTAGGATTGTGCTCTCAGTGGTTATTAACCATGATGGCTACACTGAACCTTCATATTCAGGGGAAGTATGTCACTGAGTACCATGTGCAGGGGAGCAATAGCAGGGGAGGATACATAAGTTTATGCACTGCTTATGGGGAAATATTCACTGCTTTTATTTTCTGTCCATTATCATTATTCATTTCATGTCATGAGTATGACTATCTCAGTCTCACCTCCCATACAGGGTTGTTGGGAGGACAAAAAAAGTGTACATGCACACCACCCTTAGCTCATTGGAGGAAGGGTGGTATAAAATATGTACAAATGAATGAATCAATAAATAATTGTATGAGCTCCAGGTGTCAAATGACACCTGCTACGCCACTGGAGTTGGGTCTGAGAGTGACATCAGTGACTCGAGTTAATACGAGTCATGAAAAAACAGCATTTCTGCTACTCGAGTCAAGTTACGATGAGTCGGGTGCAGTGGTGGGATTGAGGGGGAACGCGGGAGGACAGAGCTCCACTTGTTGGAACGTTGGCTGGCTCCACCCACTTGCTGACGTCGGCTGGCTTCTGGCTATTTTTTTCTCCATTTTTTTACGTTGTTTTTCTTCGATTGTGCGCGTGCTCTGCCCCCAGTTCTGCAACATTTGAACTGGAGGCAGCGGGAGACCGGAGGCGGCGGGAGACCGGCGGCGGCCTGGCGGCGGTGGCAGCGGCGGGAGACGGCAGCAGGTAGGCCTGGGTTCCCTCCGCGGCGTGGCCTGCCTTCTCCCCGTTCCCCCTTGTTCTCCTCATCCCCCCTCCCTCCCACAGCAGTACGAAAGAAGAATGTTGTGGAATGGTTGGTCTAGTTTTTTGGGCTTGCTAGCCCACCTAAAAATGCACAGATGCCTGCTGAAACTGTTATGGAGTGGTCTAGTTTTTTGGGTGCCAATTTACAGTTCATGTCATTTTATTGTGTTACAATGACAGCACTTCCTGCTTGACGATGTCACTTCCTGCCACAAGATCACTTCTGGCTATGACCTCACTTCCTGCCACAACATCACTTCCGGCTATAACCTCACTTCCTGCCACAACATCACTTCCGGCTATGATGTCACTTCCGGTGGGCGGGTCCTGACACAAGTGCCAATCAAAAGTGAGTTCCCCTTGCTAAATCATTTAGATTCCACTACTGGTCGGGTGCCCATCCTTGATTTATAGCCATGCAACTAGGGAAGCCTTTGCCTCTAAAATGAGAGTAACAAAATTAATGTGACAGGACTGAACCAGTACCAGAAAACATTTAAATCAAATTCAAGAGTAACTAAATAGGGATGCTTCTGATAATGAAAATGAATTCCTAAGATCCTCCCCACTCCTCAAACACATAATAAAATGTCCAGGCAAAGTCCAGGCAAAGTCAGCATGAAGCCCCATTAATGTCTGTGGTGAAGAGTTAAATGCATGTGACTTTAAAATGTTTAATATTGGCTGGATAGTACCAGGAGTGATTAAGGGTGCAATCCTAACCTGGAGTTAGGCCAGCACGGTTTGGCCCGCACAAAGGACACAGTATAGTATGTTTGGAAAGCTCTTGGAGTCAGAGAAGCCAGCACACATATGTGCGCCATCCTCCCTGACTCCAAGATTGGTCCAAATGCATTTTATGGTGGCCCTTGTGCCAGCCAAACCTTGCTGGCCTAGCTGTGCCGGCCTAATTCCAGGTTAAGATTGAGCTCTTAAACAGGTTTACTCCATCAGCTTTTAAGGATTAACATTTAGAGGGTTGACTGTATAGGCTGAAGGCAGTCTTTGTTCCGTTTGGTATGCTAGAAATGTCAAAAGTGGCATTCATTTTTTTATTAGCTGTCAATATAACGGAAATAACATCTGTAATAGCTGCTAACAACAGTAGGCCTTTTAAGAACAATAAGGGAAAATAACAGTTATATAAAGGGGAGTGTGTTCCCAGTATGCTTCCCTGGGGTCCTAGAAATAAACAAAGGCATAGCACAAAAAACAGCAACACATTATTTTCCAAAATGAAAAACAAGGCTTCAAGCAAGGTCTTTACCATAGCAAAGGCACTTTACAAATGCCGTCTGAGTGGAGGGATGAGACATTTGCAGCTAGGTTCAAAAATAAATACAAAAGAAAACAGGAATAGATTTGAAAGCATTCCTTTGAAACAAATAGGGGAAAAATGCAACTGGGGCATGGAGAGCTATTCTCTGGCCTCTCTGATGGCTTTAGGCTCGAGGATGAGAAAATTTCCCTGGTATTGCCAAAGTTATGGGAAAATATTGGACTAACATGATTTCATATGTGGGAGGTTTAGACCAAGGAAGAGGAGCAGCATGTATGTGAAGCCAAAGGAGTGAATGGGAAGATCCAAAGAGCTAATATTTTTTTACTACAGGCATACCCAGGTATCAGCTTGGTTCCCATTCCAGACTCCACCCACCCACCCCTGTACACCTGAAACTGTGGATACTGGGAGCATCTTTTTAAAGATTGGGGAACATCAGTGGTTTTGCTGCAACGAGATTAAAAACGAGATTTGTTTAAGCACATAAGAACAGCCTTGCTGGATCAGGCCAAGGGCCCATCCTGTATCTCACAGTGGCCCACCCGGTGCCTCAGGGAGCACACAAAACAACCAAATACTTATATCTCACTGCCAGTCCCCTGCATCTGGCATTCTAAGGTACTTATTACCCTTGCACCACCCCCAAGGAAGATACTAGACTGAGGTGGGGGTTTAACTTCATTGAGCACAAGTGACCAGTTTTAAAGTCATGAAACCTACTGAACATGCATCCCACTCTCGTCAGTCTGAGATAAGCAAAAAACAACAACTTCAGTTTGGATGAAAGAAAAAAATTCCTACAAATTCCTACCAAAAATTCCTATCAATTCATGATGTCTGACCAGCTAATCTCAGATTGGACATACCTGTCATAGCTTGTAACCTGTGATGGAGTTCCCTATCATAGAATCATAGAGTTAGAAGGGACCTACAAGGTCACCTAGTCACCCCCTGCCTGCAGCAAGAAATTGTCCTAGAGCATCTCCAGCAGGTGCCTGTCAAGCCTCTGCTTGAAGGTCTCCAGTAAGGGAGAATCCACCACCTCCCTTGGTAATCTATTTCACTGTCGAACTGCCCTTATCGTCAAAAAATTCTTCCTGATGTCCAACCGGAATCTCCTCTCTTGCAGTTTGTACGCATTGGACCTAGTTCTACTGTCAAAAGCAATTTGATATCCATGGTTTCAGTAATCCTCGGATACCATGGATACTGGGATGCCTATTAAAAAGATAGGGGAACATTAACAGGATCTCCTGATGGTGTCTGTCGTTGGGAGAGTTTTGGCTTCTGGGACCACGGACTGCACTTCTTGGATGAAGGACTGCTTGCACAAGACGGGTTGCACCTCATGAGGAGGGGGAAGAATGTTTCAAGTGGAAGAATGGTGAGCCTGATCAGGAGGGCTTTAAACTAAAGGCTGAAGGGGTTGGAGACGTCAGTCAGCAGCCTAATCTGCAGGTAAGTTCAAATTCAGGCTGTATAGACATCCTTCCTGATGTCAAGGAATGTCTTATAGCAACTCATTTGACTTTCCTTGAACATTCTAAGATGTTTCTTCTTGAGAGGAACCCTGAACTACACTGTGAATTTCACTTTGTGGGAAAGTTTAGTGCCCATCTGCATGTCACTTTGGGTGATTCTTTTGTGGCAGTTTTACTAGAACGTCATGACACATGGTGGGAAAGTCATGTGTTACGCAGAGGAAGCGACGCCAGAGTGGTGTGAGGCTTGGCTTTCCAGCGTAGAGGTAAAGAAGTCACAGACACACAGCTTTGCCTTGTAGAGAGGTTTGTATTAAAGGTCACAGTAGTCAGATACAGGCCAAGGTCAAATTCCAAAAGTACAGTCAGAAAGCAGAATGCAGCAGACTGATCTTACTTACAGCAACTGGTCTTTCACTCGGGCAGGATTTTCCCCCTCCATCCATCTCAACTCACAATGATGGGGGGTAACGCTCTTCCTTTTATGTTACCCAACATTACCCACCACCAATCAGAGCCCTGACTGGTGTGGCCATACAATGGGTGCAAGCCTGCACGTTCTCACTTTTCCACAGCTGCTCTGAGGCTGGCACACAGGTGCAACTAATTTGGGCCTCGCAGTATGGCTGTTTGTTCACAGAGCAAAAGTACAGGACTCAAGCCTGAGTTGGCCTAACAATTACATACATAGGTGAGGGGAAAAGCCCACATCCAAAGATTCCGGATATACAGTCAGTCCTTCATACCTTAGTATATGTGACCTCTATCCAAGAGGGGATGCTTGGTGATCTACACTCACTTCCTGTGACCTCTTCCTCCACATCATTGAGGAAAACAGCCCCAGGGACCATCTCTTATCAAAATAAATCTCCATAACAAAGAGAAAGAAGCACTGCAAACCAGCCAATTCCCAACCTATTAGCTGATGGGCTAATTATAATAGCCAAGGCAAGGACTGCCAATTTCAAACCACAATGACTTGCCCTGGTCTCTCTTTGCATTTCTTCCCTAGTCGCTCCTTTGATCGTCCTGGGATTTGCTACTGTGTCCCTTGCTCCAGGAACCTCTCTGGGTTTCTCTGACTTGCAGAATCTTTTTGGAGAGTCTTTTTTTTGGGGGGGGAGATCCCTCCTATTTCATGTGACAGCCAATTGTATTATGACTGCTTCTCAGTGTTGTGCTTCACTTTGGGGGAGCCTTGAAAATGTAACAATGTTTTCTCTGCACTGGCAGTCTCAATCTGCTCATTGTCTATGGTGGATTGTTTGTTTTTTGCTGGGGGGTTTTTTTTTTTGCCAATTTGGTGTTAGTCTGTAATGGCAAATAGGGTGCCTGCAATGCACTGACATTTTTTTATAAAAAATCTGCTTGGAAAAATGCTTCCTCCACATTCATTTTTTTCTGTGCTGTACTGCATTTTCATCCGCCAATTTTCTGTGGTCCTTTTTCTTAAAATTAAATATAGAATAGAATAAAGTAGAATATTACACAGTATATGCAATACAACAACAATATACAATACTCTACTGTATTACAATAAATTTAGGTTCATAATGTCCATAGAGTGTGGGGTAACGAGGGTCCTCTTGCACATAACCCACCCCAAACCTATCTTCCTAAGCCTGATCCACTGACACAAGACTGCTCATTCCATCAGCACTCATAGGATTGGGCTGTGAGTCAACAATGAGAGCTGTGAACATAGTGATGGAAATGTGTGGCCACTTGGAATCTAGGGTACATAGACTGTTAGTGCCAGTAAACATTACGGTTGAAGTTGTGTCTCTTCGTCTCTAATGTGGGAGTAGCAGTGACTTGTCAGCTCACTTGATTATTGAGAAGACAAAGAAGCCTGAGGCTAGATCCAGAAAGTGCACCACTGCCTGCCAGGCTGAAGCAGAGTCTACATAAGCCTCAAGGTGTATTCAGACAAGCCTGTAGGGCTGATGGGCAATTATGCCATGGATCTCCACAGTCTCGCCTACAGTAGCTTAGCCTTATCTAGTGACATTTCTCAGAAGGGAGAGATTTCCTCACATACCTCTCGTTTTTTAAGGAAAACATTACACAAGTACAGTATTAAAAATGCTCATGGGACTGTCCAAGTTCATTTTTTTCCTGGGAGAATTAAAACACACACACTTCAATACCCACAGTGTATAATTAGAGATGCAACTAGAACTAGAATAAGATATAAGCTTCAGATTCAAGGATAAAATCCTTACAACAAATAATTACATCTGAATTTCAGATTGCCCATGTGAATCATAAAGGCAATGGTCATTGTAACTGTCCACAAAGTTTGTGTGTGAATGTTTGTTTCCTTACCCTAGAGCTGCATTGCCCTTACCCCGGTGCTGGAAATTGGGTTAATGAAATAAATTTTATTGGATTATCTGCACTGGAGCAGGCAGGCCCAATGCAGCTTGAGAGGCCTGTGGAGCCTCCCCTCTGGGTTCCTCGGATCTATCCCCCATCCTCACCTCCCATACAGGGTTGCTGTGAGGACTAAAAAAGTGGAGGAACCATGCACAACACCCTGAGCTCCTTGGAGGAAGGGTGGTAGACAATGGGGAAAATATAAATAATAAATAATTTTGTTGGGGGGTTGTCAAATATTTATGGGCCCCAGGTGCAAAATGACCTAATTACACCACTGATTAAATGTATCTGGAAGTTCTTCTCTCAGGTTTCCAAAGGGTGTGCTATAGTTTGGGGATTTGAGAATCAGGAAGAAGTTTGCAACAGTAACTTCTTCCTGATTCTCAAATCTTTCCCTCCCTCCCTCCCCACACAAGTCTCTCATTTCTTTCACTACTGCTGCTGGAGCAAAGACATGGAGAGGAAAGAAAGGTTTCTACATTCTACTCATCTGCTCTCTCTCTCTCGCGCGTGCTCTCTCTCTCTCTCGCGCGTGCTCTCTCTCTCTCTTTCCCATCAAACACAGCTGCATATACATACACAGTGCTTTATTTCTTCTGGAGATAGAAATAGGTATAGCTTCATTTTGCTGTTTTTCTGTGGCTGCAAAATTTGGGGACCTTTTTTGTTCCTGGTTCATTTTTCCCTCTCTCCCCACCCCCACCCCCCAAATTAGAGTGCAGGTTGATAATTGCTATAATGAGCATTCGTTCTGGTATTGAGGGGACAAATGCTGTCCCTTTAAGGAAGAACCCTGTTGTGGGAAGAAGAGAGTCCTCCAGTCCCTCCATGCAGCTTTCAGCTGCTTTGAGAAACCTCTGGCTGGGTTCTCTTGTGATCTGCCTGACTGGCGCACTTATAGGCATTCACTCAGGCACTCGGTGCCTTTCTGAGCAAAACCATCTGGCTCCACTGCTTTCTCACCCAGGTAGGGTTGGTTTATCAATCAATCAATCACTAGTATTTATATACCGCTTTTCAACATAAAGTTCGCAAAGCGGTTTACAGGCAAATAATAACATTAAAGTTAAATGGCTCCCTGTCCCAAAAGGGCTCACAGTCTAAAAGAATGGAGGACACCACCAGCAACAGCCACGAGAAAGACACTGTGCTGGGGCGAAGAGGGACAATTGCTCTCCCCCTGCTAAATATAAGAGGACACCACTTGAAAAAGTGCCTCTTGCCCAGTTAGCAGGGGTTAGTTTATACTTAACAAACTCTTCTGGGATTGTGGGAGGGGGGAGAAACAAATAGGAGGGGAGAGGATGCTGATTTGGCCTGGTTCATTTTGATTATCTTTTTTTCCCTTTTGGGTACAAATCAACTCCTGTGCCTTCCTTGCGCAACATGAGAAAAAACTCTCTCTCTCTCTCTCTCTCTCTCTCCCCAAAGGAAAGAGCAACTAACCCTCCCCCCCCCAGCAGCATGCTGTATGCAGGAGGATAGCAGAGGCGGATCTAAGGGGGGGCAAATCTGTAAGTTTTGCAAGAAGCCTTACCCTGTCATGTAAATCCCTCCTCTCCCTTGCTGCTGTAGCCAGTAAGCAACGCCAAGATGTTGCTGTTCCCTGTGAGGATTGGCTAGAACTGTGCAGGAGAGGAGTGTTTTCCACTGCAAGGTAAGGCTTCTTGCAAAACTTACAGATTTGCCCCCCCCTTAGATCCGCCTCTGGAGGATAGCCAGGGGTTAAGCCTGAGCAAGAGAGCTGGAGGGGTTGAACTAATCACCCCTCCAATCAGGAGCCCTGAGCTATGTGAATCCTGAAGAGTGGGAAAACTGGGGGTGGAGTTAATATTATACAGGGGTTGGGCTGTTGCCCTTCAGTTCAGTTCGAACTGAACTGCAGTTCTAACTGCAACTGTAGCCTGTTGCAATAAACATTCAAGCTGCACCTGCCTTGTCTGAGTTTCTCTAACATGGAACCCAATATATAACAAGCAGCATATAAGTATTTTACACCAATGTTAGCAGACCAATGTAGTAGATGCCACAGAAGGGAGCCAGAAGCAACCATGGTCCCTGCTTTCAAAACGGGCAACATGAAAGACTTGGTGGAGTGGGGCATCTGGGGCTCAACAGGCACCTTCCCCTCTGCAATGGGATACTTGACTGACAGCCCAAGTCTAAGCTGTGCTGGAGCAGGCAGGCTCAATGCAGCTTGAGAGGCCTGCGGAGCCTCACCTCTGGGTTCCTCGGATCTTTGACCATGAAATCAGAACCAAGGAAGCTGCGCAGCCTGAATCGGACCCTGGGGATGAGACCACCCCACCCCCTGCCCAGAACCTCCCTAATACCTGCACAAAACATGCCTGTGCTCCCAGGTCAACGCTATGAGTAGCATCAGCTTGGGAACTCTAGTGTCAATGTAGGGGTGCCGGTTGGCACCCCTGTGTCAGCGCTAATGACGTAGTGCTGTGTCGGGGTTACATTCTCCCTGGGATTAAACTCTCACAACATCTGAGGTAGCGAACCAACTGGAGAAGGAGAGGGAGAGAGAGGGAAGGACTCCTCCTTTGCTCCCCACCCCATTCCAGGCTGGCTTGAGCAACACCAGGAGGATGCATTTGCAGCAGGTAATAAAGGGAGCAGCAGATGCAAGGAGGGCTCAGTGATGGGGGAAGATGCTGGGAAAATTATCTCATCCCAAATCTCAATGCAGTGCCCTGCTGAGCATCGGGGGCCACATCCTGGGTCAGTACACAAAAGCAATCCCTGCCCCATATTGCCACCCCAAGAGTCAGGGGAGGGAAACGGAGTTTGCTGGAGTTCTTTTTTCCCCACAAAGATCCCACAAACCTGCCTGCACAGAAGTGCCCCACAGAGATTTTCAAGCCTGTGCACCTGAGAGTTCAGCTCCCTTTCCTCCTGCCCAGTCCACCACAGTTCTATTGGATCTGAGCTCACCTCCTTCTCCTGGGGTTGTACCTAAACAACATAAGATGGGAGCCCTCGCTGGGAAGGGGAGATCAGCCACAGAGCCTCCCCTGAAGACGGCAGAGCACCATGCAGATACAGGCATGTGCTGTCCGTCTCTTTCACAGGCTGCTGTCTTGGCAAGACTCTTTTAAATTGCTGGGGGCTCGTGAGAGCTTAAACATGTAGCGAGAGCTCTGCAAGCCCCAGCAGGCAAGCCTTGTGCCGGCGCCTACAAGATCGGGTCTGAGGGTGGCCACGGGACTGAGGATTGCAGCAGGCTGGTTCTGGCAAGTGGGCCACACTTGGGAAACCCATTAATTAGGCTGATGCCAACTTGATGGGCCCTAGACTGTGCTGGCCCCTTGGCTTCAGCCTGTTCAGCCTAATGGATAATATAGTCCTGGCTGCATTGCCACATGAGGATTTAGTTAGGATTGGGCTGTGAACATATGAATGTCTGAAGCTGCTTTATCCATATGATTAAGATCTGTGTCAGTCAGATCAGGTGGTGGTGGTCAGTATCCTTGTGACATCTTGGTTAGAGCTATGTGGGGCTACTCCTGAAACTGGTTCTGAAGTTGCAGTTATTGCAGAGTGCAGCAGCTCAGTTGGTCATTGAGGCTCATCATGTGGAATTTGCTGTTGCTTTGGCAGCTACATTGGCTGCCCATTGCTTTCTGAATCCAATTCAAATGTTGGTGATTACCTATAAAGCCTTATATGGCACAGAGCCAGGATACCTGAAGGGCCACCTTCTCCCATATATTGCTGCACATCTCCTGAGGTCATCAGAGAGGGCCCTTCTTAGTATACCGCTGCCATTCGAAGTTAGGGGGATGGCAGGAAGGATAGGGCCTTCTCGGTTGTGGCACCATGACTCTGGGACCATGACTCCAGAAGACCTAAGGGCAGCTTCCGTGGTATATAGTTTCTGGCAGGATTTAAAGACGTTATCTGTTTTGCCCGCCTTTGAGGGATGGAAGTTTTCCCTAGGGACTCCTTTTGATGTTTAATGTTGCTTTTACACTTTTTCATATGTCAATCTGCTCTTTTACTGTTGCTGCTTTATTTGTAAAATTCTTTTAATGGTTTTTGTTTTATATATTTTAATGTTTTTTTAGGGATTTTTTTTAAAGGCTGTATAGAAATCCAATAAATACATGTAAAATCCATCTAGCTCAGCATTTCCTCCCCTGACTGGCTGCAGCTCTCCAAGGTTTCAAACAGGGGTCTTTCCAAGCCCTGTGTAGAGATGTCAGGGGGTTTTGTCTGGAGCCCAACCCAACTCCTAAGGTTATCCCTAGAAAACTCTGCTGCTCAGGGCCAAAGTAAGGAACATGTCAGAGGCAGCTGGTGCCAAACCAAAGAAGCTGACCAGGAATAGCTTTGATTACACTGATAACCTCTAAAGATCACATCAAAAAGCTGATGACATTAGAACTCTCTCCTGTACTTCTCACTATGCACCGCAACCCTCAGCACAATCAGGATCATTTCCTGCAATGTAACCACTGCAAGGAGGAAAACTGACACTTGCAAGGCAACTGAGTTGCAGTAACACTACAACCATAGCACTTTTGCAAATCAAATAATTATATCAATTGCAGTCATTTGAGGAGCAATACGTCAATGGTTTTCCATCTCTATACAGGAAGTATAGGATAGCGAGTAGTGACATTACTGTATTTCATCCAGCTCATCATCACCTTGCGGTGTTTTTTTTTTCCCCCCTAAGGAAAAGAAACCAATCTCTCAGATCATTGCTAGTTGCCCTCACATCCCATTTAAGGGCTTCAGATACAAGCTAGGAATGAACGACAAACAGCAGCAACACTGCCCAAATTTTCAAGCAACCCTCTCCAACCTTCAGCACCTCTACCCTGGTCCAGCTAGTGAGAAGGCAAAGTCAGGCTCAAATGGCAATGTAGCCCAGTGGTTCCCAGACTTGGCAGCTTCCTTGACCGCCTGGGTCCTTGGCTCCAGCTCTCCTTTAAGGCTACAATCCTATACATTGTATAGAGTGGCAGGTTTTTCATGAGGATTCTGCAGCTCTCCTGGCTGGTTTCTATGGTTCCTGTGGAGCCACGGCTCACAGTTCGGGAACCACTGATATAGCCTTTTGATAACTGCCCCCCTTCAATTCCTCCTCATGCAGAGGCAAACTTTGTGAAAAGTCAACATTACATAAGTTGAAGTTTATGGAAGTTGGGGGCCTGCTATATTAACTCCTTTGTTGCTGCACTATTTTCTGCGAGAGGAGGAAAACCCATACTGAAGTTTTGACTTTCTGGAAGAAGGAAAACTCCACTTTAATCCCCATTTAGAACTACTTATAGTAGAAACTATTTAAGGGTTTATTAACAGCCAGGACAGTTGAAACACTGGATATCAGAAAATGTCACCCTTTTGCTCATGGGGAAAATGCCTTGTCGTTTCATATAGGAGGAAGCAGTGGTGTCATCCAAATGATTTAGAAACGGGTACTCTCTTTTGATTGGCATTTGTCAGGGTCCGCCCACCAGAAGTGACATCATAAGCCGGAAGTGATGTCGTGGCAGGAAGTGAGGTCATAGCTGGAAGTGAGGTCATGATGGTTGCCATGGATGTGCTCATGTTTGTAATAACTTCAGCTTGTGGTTAGTGTTGATTTAACTTCTATTGCTTTGCTTTCTAGAGATGTGTTATATACATAGTTTGCTTCAACTGTTCCCTGGTTAAATAGCAGGCTAGACTGTGAGCCCTTTTGGGACAGGGAGCCATTTAACTTTAATGCTAAATGCAAGAAGCCGGCAAGGAGCAGGAGGGGGAACGGGTGCCCACCGGGCCACGCGACCACGTGGGTCCCCAACCGAGCACCGGGCTGGCCGGCAAGGAGCAGGACCTGCTGCTCGCCGGCCGGCCCAGCGTTCGGTTGGGGGCCCATGTGGTCGCACGGCCCGGCAGGCGCCCAACTGAGCGTTGGGCCGGCCGGCAAGGAGCAGGAGGGGGAACGGGTGACCAAAAAAAGACCGCGTGGGGGCTAGGGCTGGAAGGAGGCTGCAAGAGGAACCGGGATGCTGGATCTGCGCGGCTGGAGGGGGCGGGAGCTCCAGGCAGCCTACCTTCTCAAGCTTGCTGCCTTATTCCCGGGTCTCTTGCTGTTGCTGCCGCTGTTGCCGCCTCCGGTCCTCTTGCTCCGCTGCTGCTGCCACCACCACCATGCTGCCTGCCTGCCTGCCTGCCTCCTCACAGAAAGTGCAGGCAATGGCTGCGGGCATGCAGTACGCATGCGCAGCTGCTGAGCCAACCAGCCGACAGGGCCAGCTTCGAGTGGGTGGGGCCAGCTCAACTTCTAGGAACCGGTACTCACGTAGTGGTGCGTAGTGGGTGCATGACATCACTGGGAGGAAGCCAACATCTCTACACATTGTCTTGAAAACCCCAGGGCTCACATAAGAGCTGTGAATAATAACTATTGCCCATATGCTGAGAGTGAGGATTTTGCAACAATGGAACTAGTAATGGCTCTGTTTGCGACACAGAGCTGAGTTCATCATCCAAATAATTAAACACAAGTGAGCTTCCAATAGGGTTAAAGAAGAAAATCACAGGCTGAAATGAAATGATTCTAGAAGAAATAACATTCTCAGTAGGCCATAATGAGCTTTCTCAGCATCTTTAGTATAATTTAATTCTGAATGCTCTCTCTACACATTATTTAACTGCCAATAACATTAAAATACTTCACAATGCCAAAGTTGCAGACTCAATGAGGGACAGGTGACTCCCTAGTGAGAAATATGACTAGGATTATTCAAATTCTTTTTGCATCTCTTGAAATGCCTCTGATTCCTAGGTTGCCTGGGCAGAAACCATCTCATTCACTTCCAAATTTGCTTCTATTGTTGTTCAAATTGGCAACTGTAGCTAAGGAAAATCTTTGTCTGTGAGAGATACAGGCCCCCCATATCCATGGGAGTTCTGTTTTGCCTCCCCTGCAGATATATTTTTATTTTATTTTATTAAACCTTTAATTGGCATACAACAAACATCGGAACAAACAATACAGGTAAAATTTTCAATAACCATATCTTAAGTCCTTGCAGCTAAAACACCTGTTCAGTGGGACCATTGAAACGCTGGTTATTTGTTTTAATGATATGCACTAGAAAAAGAGCCAGTTGGTTAAGCACAGCAGGATCCTCAGAGTCAAGTAAGAGATTCAGGGTCACCTCTTTACTAGCCGCGCCCAACTTAGTCATAAGAGGTTGGAAATATTTCTCTCTGCTCTTGGAATGTAATGGGCAATAGAAGATTAAATGCTCTACAGTTTCAATACTGCCCAGCTGGCAGGGGCAGGACCTATCAGCGTAGGGTACACCTTTAAAACGACCCCACAGGACTTCTGAGGGTAATACATTGCAGCGAGCCAACGTTATAGCCCTGCGTCTTATAGGGATATCCAAGATGTACAAATAGGGTGGAACTTGCCCACCAATTGTTCTTAATTGAAAAGAAAGCGGTGAACAACGAGTGTTGGCCCTCTGCAGTAAGTTTCGGTCCTGCAATTCTAATAATTTCCCCTTGATGGATCTAAAGGCTTCTGCCTGGGATATCGAGCCTATCAGTTCAGTATCTATCCCCAGTTCAACAAGTTTGGCTGCCCAGGGCTCAGCTGAAAAGTAAGTCTCCGCAAGCATACACTGAATCAGGTCATTATCTGTGTTTGAGTAAAACACAGAGAGCCACAGCTTTGTGACCCGTATCCAGGCAACAGTTTCAATTGTTCTTAGGCCAGATTCTAGGCACAGAACTGCATATGGAACGCAACTTGGCATACCAAAAATCTTCCTGAGGAAGGAAGCTTGCACATGTTCAACCGAATGGTTAAAGTCTCGGATCCATAACGGAATGCCATACAGAATGAGAGCTAGACATTTGGCTGTGAATATTTTTATGGCCGCAGGTATATATAAGCCCCCTTTGGTGAAAAAAAAACTACAAATTGCCTGGGCAGATAAAGAGGCGGCCTTACACACATAATTGCGTTGTACCTTCCAGGACAAATTGTAAGTGAAATGGAAACCGAGGTACTTATATGATTTAACTTGCTCCAGCTCCATGTTGTTAAGCCTCCATTTCCTTGGCTTCCATGATTTAGTGAATACAAGGATTTTAGATTTCTCATAGTTTAGTTGTAACTTATTTCCTATGAGATACTCGGGACTTTTGTTGAGCAACCTTTTAAGGCCGATTTGGGTGCGGGATAAGATCACCGCATCATCAGCGTAAAGGAGGATCGAAACATGGCGATTACCTAATTTTGGGGGGTGTCCTTCAGGGATATCTAAACAGGGAGCCAGGTCGTTCAAGAAGATATTAAACAAGATCGGGGCCAACAAACAACCCTGTTTGACCCCCTTGTTGGAAATAAATTCCTCTGTTAGACTCCCCTGCTGAGAGGTACGCACTTGGCACAGGTTATTGGAATAGAGGCCTTTAATAAGATATAATAATCTATTATCTATCCCAAGATTTTGTAATTTGTGCCAGAGTAAATCTCTATCCACACTATCGAACGCGGACTTAAGATCAAGAAAGGCCACATACAGTTTGGAATTTAAATTGATGACATATTTGGTGGCCAAGTGTTTTAATATGAGTCCATGGTCGATTGTTGATTTGCCCCTCCTAAAACCCATCTGCTCCGGCCGAATGATCTTCCGTTGATGAATCCACAGGTTTACCTTGTTCAACAGGTATTTGGCATAGAGCTTACCAACAATCGACAGTAGACTGATCGGCCGATAGTTAGCTGGATTATGGGGGTCACCCTTCTTATAGATAGGTACAATTATGGACTTTAGCCATGCTTTGGGGAAAAGCCCAGTTGCATTAACAGCAGTAAACAAGTTGCTTAGACGTGGGGACCAAAAGGACATATCAGCTTTGATCCAGTCAGCTGGGATGGCATCTACGCCAGCTGCTTTACCCAGTTTCAGATCTTGGATGAGTGGTATAATTTCCTCCTCATTCACCGGTGGCCACTCCGGTAGGTTTACTGTATCTGTGGAGAAACCTCGAGCAGCCTCCTTGTCCATCGAGGAAAGCAGTTTTGAGAAGTGATCGATCCAGGATTGATTTGTTATGTTGCCTATAGGAGCAGGAGCATTGCGAAAGCTCCCCCGCGTTATGCTCCAAAAAGCTTTAGCGTCGTTATGAATTATAGCAGAATGCAATTTAAGCCATTGAGCTTTCGCAAAGAGCTTCTTTTTTTCCCTAGTCAAATTTTTGAATGCTTCGTTGATCTCAAAGAATTCTCTTAGTGACTCTTGAGAATTCTGAGCTCTAAATTTGGCAAAAGAAGCCCGCACTTGAATTTTCACCCGCCTACATTCCTGGTCAAACCAAGAAGGGCGTGCCATACCATTTCTGATGGTTTGAATGGGTTGATGCGGGCACAGACTAGTAATCATTTGATTTGACAATAATTCATATGATCGAACAACCTTCTCTGGATTTGTGTCAGTCAACATACTAGCACAATATGTCCTGTTCACTTCTAGATCAAGTAACGCATGAATCTGGGTGAGAGTTTTATCATCCCAACGGAGTTTGGATAACATAGGCCCCTTGGCAAGTTGCACAGGACAGGGCGTGCACACCTGCAAGTTGAAGTTAAACCAGATCCTTAAGGGAAAATGGTCGCTCAAAATTAGGTCATCCACCAAAAACTCATCTACCAGTTGCAACAAGGGGAGCGAGACTAAGATATAGTCTATAATGCTACAACCGAGTGCTGAGATAAAGGTAAACTCGGATGACTTTGGGTAGTGCAGGATACCATTTAACCACATCATATTCAATTGAAGGCTGAAGTTAGCTAAACATAAACCTGCCTCATTCAGGTTTTTATCTTTAGATTGCCTTATCCAGGAATTAAGAGGAAGGCCAGTTAGAGCATAATCACAGGTTAGGATTTTTTGGAAAGTTTGGTATTCACTACCCACTCTGGCATTTAAATCGGCACCCAATATTAGAAGAGCCTGCGGGTGTCTTTCACTCAAGGAGACACAAAGTTGGGTGAAACTATTCCAAACCATCCTACACTGGTCCTTGGTACCTTGAGGGGGGATATAGGCGTTTAAGATTAACAGATTTACTTCACCACATTGAACCTTGACAATCAACAAGCTAAAGGACGTGTGTGACAACACAAGTGGGCTTGCTTTCCAAGGCTCTTTAACTAGAGTAACTAACCCCGCCTGTGGCCGTCCATACTTGTTATTTTTTACAGCTGGCAGGTGGAAAGATTGGAACTCGGTGAGTGAAAAAGGTTCCTCCAACCACGTCTCCTGCAGACAAATAATGTCATTCTGTTTCAGATAGTTAAGGAAATCAGGATCTTGCACCTTTTTCTTTAAACCAGCCACGTTCCACGAAATCAAGGAAAACTTATCACGCAACTGTTGTTTAGTATGGAAAGGCAGTTGTGGGGCATGATTATACTTGGAATCCAAATTACTATTCTCTGTTTCTAGTCAAAAAGAGGCAAGCCTCAGCCCTTCTCTTGAAGTCACGGTCTTATGTCTTTCTTCTACAGGATCATCCTTCTGTCTTGGACTTAACAGTTTACTGCATCTGTCCTTGTGTAACCGCGTTTCTAGGTAATCTGCAGTGTTAGGTGTCCACTTCTTGGGATTACTTCCAGTTGAAGCGTCGTCAGCCTTCCCTAGTTTGTTTAAGTGGCTGGATCGGGTAAAGATTCTGGTTCTCCGTGAGGAGTGTCTGTGCCGAAATCTGTCCTCTGGGCCGTTTTTTTCTGACCGAACTCGAGGAGGGTTGCCTGGGGTGTATGTCGGCTTAATATACGAAGGCGGCTTTCTAGAGGGGGCACAATATCTCCTGGATATGTGCTGATCATAATTTTTATTTTGCCTTAGTGGTATATTATTGGGATACGACACAAATGGGGGATATAAGTTAGATTGGCCCACAGTCCTCGCCGTACTTGGGGCTGCGTTCTTAACATGCCTGGGCGCGTAAGGGATATGTGACTGAGCAGTCCTCGTATTCTTCCATCGTCTGGGATTGTGCTTAAACCCCGTTGACTTGTATGGGAATTTCCCTTTGGGCGCCTTGGGTCGCCTGGCGCTTGACGTCTCCCCGTGGCCCCATTTAAAAGATATATGCTCTCGTTTGAATTTGTGCAATAAATTCCAAAAGAATTGCGCATGCTCCGGGTTTATGAACGTTAGGAGGATCTTTCCTCTTCTGGCGGAAGGCACCGAGGGATAGCAGCACTCACAGATGAAGGACTCATCGAAAGGCCAGTCCGATCCCAACATCTCCAGGATAGAGGATTTAACCTGGTTGTCGGATATCCATAGGCCATTCTCGAATCCAAGCTTCCAATTGAAGATGGTTATGTGCTTGTTAGCGTGAGCAGTCGCCTCCGTCCATTTGGTTGAAGAAAGTCTACTGTCCTGTAAGTGCACATTAACAACGGGCTGGCCATCAGCCGCCATGGGCTCCAAGTGCCCATCCCCTACTACCGGCAGGTGCTGTATTGAAGACCCTGCCGAAGTTTCTCTCCACGAGTCGAGAATCATGATATCCTCATTCGAGAATGTTAGGTTAAAGGGAGCTTGCTCAGAGAGCAGCGAGAGGTTTTCTGACGGCACTGGGATGGTGGGGACATTGTTAGCTGGAAGTTGCTCGGGAGTAGGTTGCATATGACTAGCCTTGGCGTTAAGACTGTTCCAGACAGCCTCATTATAATTGGAGTAATTTGGTCCTACATTTTCTCGTGGGCCGTGGAGGCTGGAAGAGCATTCGGGTTCCTTGGCAGATGGAATGTAATGGTCACTCATTGGCACATCTTCATGCGGGCATCTACAGAACGGATTTAGGACAGCGTCGATTTTAGACTTTATTTCGAGTATCTCTGAGTATAGTCGGTTTAGCTTATTAAAGGTGTTCTTAACCGTCAGCGCCACAAGATTACATTGATCTCTCAGTAGAGTACTCTTGGACATAGTTTGGGATTCCGGAGAATCTGAGGAAGTCGAGTTACTATACATGGAGTTTAATTCAAGGCAGTCTTTAAGTGGTGAGATGGAGAGTCCCGGAACGTCCCGGAAGATGGGCTCCGGCCAAGTAAGGTTCTCAAAAAGTAGAGGATCAAGAGACCATGAGCCAGTGTCTATAGGGGAGTCCACCACTTCGTTGGAAAGAATCCATTCGTTATGTTCTAGGCCTCCATGTTTAGACTGTGGGATCATCATAGTGGCTTCCAAGGAGACCCTCCTATTATGAGGACAAAGTGATCTTGTATGTACAGGATTAATTTGTGGGGCAGTCTCCTTTAAATTTGGCCGAGGCACAAGATACTCCTCTATCCGTTTTTGTTCACAATTTCGAGATTTAAGCATTTGGTCTTTTTTTTCTGCTTGGGCTCTAGTCATAACCATCTTGAAGGCAGCAGGCTGTTTATCTCAAAAAGGAATGATTAAACAAAAGTGACCAGTCGTGCAGGCAAAGACTTCCGGTCGGGAGAGTCCCAGCTGCGTACGCCAGAGTGGGAGCTCCGTGTTTTCTTTGCTTTTCTTATCTTTTTCGCCTTGTACAGCCTGTACACCTATGACTCTGCCCTAAAGAAATCTCGTTCATCCCCTGTGCTTGGAACTCAAGGACGAATTTACTCCTTACAACATAACAATCTGCTTGTTTACTTTCGACTCTCGACTGGTGGAAGAAGGTGGAAGATGGCGTCTCGGCAGTAAGTCTTGCTGTTTATCTTTTCGATGTTTGTTTGGTGACTACCGCAGGCGGTTGAGTGACCCTTATTGCTCCTAAAGCTGGCATGTTTGGACTCACAACTCGACCTTCTTTTGAAGAGTTGAATGAAATAGATAAAGACTTTCCTGCTTTGCCAGCTAGTGGAAGCGAGAGCTTTAATTAATTAACGCTGCACCTGGCAGCAATTTCATTACGTCTTTGCCCCTGCAGATATAGAAACCACACATATGCAGATTTCTCCTACAGATAAGGAAACCATGGGTATGGGGGAATCCTATGTAAGGTAAGGTAAGAGCACCCTGCACTTTGTTTTTGTTTGTTTTTTTCCCCTAGCATTGGAAACACACATTTTCGTGGAACAATTTCTTGGGAAATGCAGCATGCAGGCAGGCCGGAGTAGAGGAAGGAGACTGAGCAGGAAGTAGGACAGTAAAGTACAGTAAAGGCATTTTGTTCAGCATATACTTAAGACTACAGCCTGCAAGTAATAAATTTGCAAGTCTTTAGTGCCACAGGATTCATTCTCATGTTTGCTCCTACATACTAACTCAACAGCTCCTCCAGAGCTTGTTATCATGGACACAGCCCTTAGCATTCATCCAGAGGGATTGTTCAGATACATAATCTCTACAGTGGGAGAGTCAGCATGGTGTAGTGGCTCAGGAATTGGAGTTAGACCTGGAAGATCAAATTCCCACTCAGCCATGAAGCTTCCTGGATGCTATTTGTTCAGGAAGGGAGGCAGATATTGGTGCCAATTTCGTTCCCAAAACAAAGTGCAGTTTGTGGGAAGGCATTTTCCCAGAGGACTGCAGCACAAGGCGAAAGTTCCCATGTGCCCCAGTAACTGATGACCTAGAGAACAATTAACAAATAAGCAGATTGCACTCTTGTATCTGCCATGAAACAAGAGAGTATCTTTGTTTCTGTACTGTTCCACCGTTTCTATCACCTCTGATCCCTGGAAATCATTTTTGTGCACTTTTCAATATTCTATTATAAAAGTCACTAAGAAAACAGTTGTTATAATATATGCATTTTTATACGTTATACTAAGGGCACTGGCAGGCATAATTAAATATTAGATTTATGAATATGACAATGTCTTAACATTTAAGAATGCTTATTATAGCTATATAATGATCCTGACCTTTTACATATTGATTTTGCTATCCTTTATATAGTGCAATCCTACACCTTTCATTCTGCTTGCCAGACCACAAGTAGTAGCGTGGAGATCAAATTAAGCTATTGTTATCAAAAAGAGTATCCTTTCTTTGAGCCTCACACATACACTCCAAATGCCTTAAAATAACCATACCAGTAATTAGAGCCAGCTGCAAACACCTAGAAAGTCAATGGCCTTACAATGTAAAATCAGTTCTTATTGAAAACAGATAAAAAAAATATGTAGGGTCCCTGACATTAGGGATGGAAGTAAAGTAGACAGAAGGCAATTTGAAGACTTTTTTATTATTATTTTAACAAGTTTTAATTGTTAACATGCTGGCTGGCATTTTAAACTACAACTATGGGATCCAAGGGGCCTGCTCATTTTAAATTGTTTTAATATTCTTTGTTTGAATTGTCATACTTTGCTGTTTTGTTTTAATGTGATAATTTTGATGTTGTAAGCTGCCTTGGGTGCCCATGGGGTAGAAAGGCAGGATAAAAATCTATAATGCTTTAAGATTAGTAAGTAAGTAAGTAAGTAAGTAAGTACATACATACATACATACATACATACATACATACATACATACATACTGATCTGTTGCCCATCAACCTAGACCCTTTACGTAGGTTTACCAGATACAAATGGGGACAGAGTGCCTACACCTTTAACCAGTGTATAGAAGAAGAAATTTGGGCAGGTGCAGCTCATCATGGAAGTATTTCAAAAGCTACACCTGCCCAAATTCCCTCTTCTATACAATGGTTAAAGATATAGGCACTCTGTCCCAGTTTGTATCTGGTAAACCTACATATGTGTCAGGGCCGGCTTTTGGAGCAGTGAGGCCCAATGCAGGGCATTCTTGTGGGCCCCCCTTCCTGCAGCCCCCCCCCACTCACCAAGAAGAGCACTTGTTGTCCTGCATACAAAGTATGGCACCTGGAAATAATTGGTTGGTGGCTTGATGACATCACTGCCAACTGCTTCCAGGAAGCCCATTTTTGGCCATTTGAAGGCAAGGGCAGGTGGGAGGGCCCAAAGTAAAGCTGCTGTGCTAGCCCTACTGACTAACAGCCTATAGAGATCCCAGCTGCAGCAGCTGGTGATATGCTCACTGTGCTGGTGCAGGGGCCCCCAAAGTGTGGGACCCAATGCGATGACATTGGTCACATTGGCTTAAGGCCGGCCCTGCTATGGATGCTAGTTCTGCAATACCAAGTCAATGAATGGGGTAGGCTAGTTGATTAAGATGCTTGCTCTGATTAATTGAACATTTTTTTAAACATACCTGTATGTTTTAAGTAGGAATGTTTGAAACTGTCATTATTTAGTTTACTCAGACGTAAACCCATTTTGTTCAGTATACATCTAAGCCAGGGTGGCCAACCTTTCAACTTTTAGGCTCCTGGACCTTTAACAATTCTGTAGAAGAGGGCATTTCATCAGGTGCAGCTTGTAAGATGACAAGCTGCACCTGCTGAAATTCCCCCCCCCTCTGCACAATCCACAGTCCAGGAGCCCTAAGGATGGCCACTGCTGATCTAAGCTTTCTGGGTCACCTACTGTCAGCACAACCCTAGCCTGTACAGCCAGAGTGCATGGCCTGCACTGTATCCTATGCAGGTTGGAGGATGTTGCAGGTCACGTTTGGGTAAGGGATTTTTCCCCTTCCTCCATGTAACTGCCTGCCCTATGGGCTCCTTACACCTAAGCCAGCTATTTAACTGGCACAAATCCAAACAGACCTCTTGCAGGTCTTTTGAGGACCGGGGGTGGGGATTAGTTGCCACAGCAGAGCCTGTCCCCTCCCAGGTCTGATCTGCCCTGTTCCACTCTCCCCCACTCAAAACACTTTCTCCCAACCCCCAGAATGCCTTTGCACCACCCCCTGAGCCATTCCTTGCAAACCTACCTGCTCCAACCAGTGCCTGATCAGCGAGCTCTCAAGTCTGTGCAAGGGTGTTATATGGTATGCTTGCAACACTTGGGAGCCAGTGAAGAGGGCCTGTGCTGGCATAGCATCATGTTTGGTTTGGAGTGCCCATGATTTAAATGCTTTTGATACTAATACCCATACATTTCAAAGGTTAAGAAAACTATTTAGCTATGATTTTGCAATGTGGTAGAAATACAGGGTTACAATGTATCTGGGTTTTGTGCCAGATACAAACTGGGACAGAGTGCCTCTACCTTTAACCATTGTATAGAAGAGGGAATTTTGGCAGGTATGGCTCATCATGGAAGGGGTTCAAAAGATGCACCTGCCAAAATTCCCTTTTTATACAATGGTTAAAGGTAGAGGCACTCTGTCCCAGTTTGTATCTGGTAACCCTAGGTAGAAAGTCTCATCAAAGATAAAATCCTAAAACACACTAAGGTTTAAGCCTTGCTGAAGGAAAATCAGCATGGCTTCTGTAAGGGTAAGTCTTGCCTCAAAAACCTTTTAGAATTCTTTGAAAAGGTCAATAAGCATGTGGATTTGGGTGAATCTGTGGACATCATATATCTGGACTTTCAGAAGGCATTTGACACAGTCCCTCACCAAAGTCTGCTGAGAAAATTTCACAGTCAGGGATTAAGAGGGCAGGTCCTCCTACGAATTAAGAATTGGTTGAGCAACAGGAAACAAAAAGTGGGGGTCAATGGGCAATTTTCACTGTGGAGAAAGGTGAAAAACAGTGTACTCCAAGCATCTGTCCTGAGGCTGGTTCTTTTCAATTTGTTCATAAATGACCTGGAGATAAGACCTGGAGACCAAGAGGCTCTCTCCAAACTGGGGGAATGGGCAGCAAAATGGCAGCAAAATGTAGACAAGTGTGAAGTGATACACATTGGGGCAAAAAATAAAAACTTCACGTATAGGCTAATGGGTTCTGAGTTGTCTGTGACAGCTCAAGAGAGAGATCTTGGGGTGCTGGTGGACAACTCCATGAAGGTGTCAACCCAGTGTGCAGCAGCAATTAAGAAGGCCAATTCCATGCTTGGGTTAATTTAAAAAGGGGTTGAGACTAAAACAGCCAATATTATTATGCCATTGTACAAATCAATGGTAAGGCCACATCTGGAGTACTGCGTACAGATCTGGTCGGTACATCCCAGAAAATACATAGTGGAACTAGAAAAGATGCAGAAAAGAGCAACCAAAATGATTATTCCCAGTAGGCTGCCTGGTCATCAGTGGGTCTCCTCGAGCCAACACCAGCTGGTGCAGGTCTGAGGAGAGGCAGGGGAAGGTTCAGCAGGGAACATGGTGATAGTATCACAGCATCCACTGCCAGGATCCAACCCCTTGAGTCCTCGAAATGCCCCTGTCCCATCAACTCCTCCTCCTCCCACATTAGAAATTGCCACCACCTTACCTGAACCAATGTGGCACCTGCCAGCTATTTCCACACATGTGAAGCCACTAAGCCATTTGTGCTGGGGGCTCCAAAGTGCATGTCAGTGGTGCACCTGTTCAGAAGCCACAGCACTACTTACAGTGGGAGTTCAACTTTCATAAGTGGCCCATAGGATTGGGCTGAAAGTATGGCAGAATTGCAGACTGACCTAATTACAAGCTGAAATAAAAGAAAAAAAGAAAAATTGATGGTGAACCAGAGCTAATATCCTTCCAGTGGTCTAAAAGAAAAGGCCTAGTTGAGATACAACAAGGAAATTGGCTGCATTTCAAAGAGTTATTGCCCTCCCAATACTTCCCTCCCAATAACTCCCCCCACCCTCCCAGCCACCCATACCAGCCTAACTTGACCTGCACTTCCCCACTTACCTAGGGTAGCACGGGGACTGGATGCGGTCTCTGCAGGCCAGTGCACCTCCTTGCACTGGCCCAGCCAACTCCTGGCTTGGTGCATCCATGCCATGCTTGCAACAGCGCTAGGCCAGTATAGGGGCTTATAGCGCTAGGGGCTTACGCCAGCTCAATGCAATGTTTGGATTGCTTTGTGAGGCATTCTGCATTGCGTGTAATTCATTATACCAGTTCTGCTAACAAAGTGGAGTTTCATCCTATTGTAAGCATACCTATTTTTCAATCAATGAAGTTGTGTTGAATTTAATAGCTGGCTAGATGGCTCATTGTCACTTATTTAATTAAGATTAAGTGGGCAATGATAATGACATTTTACTGACAAAAAATTCCCTTACAGTCATGCAAGCTCTAGTAATTCATCTGATCTTTCATTAGAAGTGTGTCACCGCTAATCTTCGTTCAAAATGCATTAGTACAAAGCAAACCTCTAGAATCAATGGGCATTAGTTCATATAAAAAGAAGCTTTTACAGACGGCGTCGCTCATAAGACAGAGTGCATTTGTGCTTTAATTAAGGAAGTCAATCCCAAGTGCCCCATTATGCAATATTTGTGTGCGGACAATCCGATGATACAGGCATGTAGTTGGTTTTTTGTGAAAAACCTCATTATGTTTTGCAAGGCATTGTGCAAAATTATCAACGGTGCTCTTGTTAATTGCCAAACAATTTGCAACTGCAGAGTTCATATCCGCTATTCTTAAGTATAGTGACAGTTGAGAAACAACTATGCCCATTGATACAGTGATACAACTGCAGGATGCAGCACATGCCCCATTGGCATGGCTATGTCAGTGCTGGAAAGTTGGTTAGGATTGCACCCTGAATGATATATAACATATTATTACACACACACACACACACACACACACACACACACACACACACACACACACAC
>JAJKFI010000113.1:2991187-3022662 GCA_029204185.1 Lerista edwardsae | reverse complement strand
CACACACACACACACACACACACACACACACACACACACACACACACCCTGAGGGTGTCACTAACAATCAATCAACAGTATTTATATACCGCTTTTCAACACGAAGTTCACAAAGTGGTTTACAGGCAAATAATAAAGTTAAATGGCTCCCTGTCCCAAAAGGGCTCACGTTCTAAAAAAAATGCAGAACACCTCCAGCAACAGCCACTAGAAATGACACTGTGCAGGGGTGAAGAGGGACAATTACTCTCCCCCTGCTAAAAATAAGGGAACTCCACTTGAAAAAGTGCCTCTTGCCCAGTTAGCAGGTGCAAATGACAAGAGAAAATATGCAAATCTTGACCATATTTTCAAGACATAAGATAGCCCAGTTATCACACAAACTGCCCTTTCAGCAGCACTTCAGCCAGGAAGAAGGCAGAAGCTGAAGCTGGGCATGGCTACCAAGAGAGAGACATGGAGGAAGCCTGAGTGTGTTAGGAGCAACCAAGGAGGTTTAATTCACTGGCGGCGGCATGACGTCATTTTCTTGAAGCCACATCGGGCACCTGCAGCCATATTTGTATACCCTGTCAGATCATTGCTGCCAAGAAGGATTGCCGTGAATTCACGAATGAAAATCTCCCTGCACGTGTGTAAAAGTTAATATCAACCTCTTTAATCATGCCTGCGTGTTCTGCATACGGGTGTGCGAATCGCTGTCAGAAAAATGGGATTTAATTTCCATGGAAAGATTCATGTATTCACATTACATCGGTTCAATAAAACTACAGTTCACTGAAATAGTGCATTATTTTTGAAGCTTTGTAATTTCTTGTTGTTCCTAGCAATCTTATTCACCATTTTCTGACACCAACTGTTAATGGTCTAGAAGGTAAAAAAAAATATTTTCCCCCTCCTTTTTTCCCCCTTCCAGTTTACACTTTTTTTCCCACCTTCCATTTTCTACTGTAATATTTTTGAAATTCTGAACATTAACAGAATTTGTTTTATGGGGGGGGGTGAGTGTAGAAGTTTAAAAAAATACTCTTAGTCTAGAAATAAAAAAGAATTACTTTCATATTGACAACTACTTGTGTAATGAAGAGATTTTAATGTAATTTTCCTATATATTTATCTAATTTTTGCCCACCCTCCCCTTTTTTTTCTTTCCTTCCCGTTCACACTTTATTTTTCCGCCTTTCATTTTGTACTGTAATATTAATGAAATTCTGAACATTATCAGAATTTTTTTTTATGGGACATGACCGTTTTGTCTTTGCTTGTGTAGATTTCAGTAAAGTCTGTCAAAATAGTGCAATCTGAGTTTAAATAGACAGCAAGTAGCATTTCGTCAGGTATGTTCAGTAATATAATTATGAGGAATTTAACCTTGTAATTGCATATAAATCATAACAAGGTTACCAATAATGTGTCTACACGATCACATGTTTTTATTTTCGTAAGTTTTTATTTAAGGAATAAACTATTCAATCCTAAACAGTACGAGCAAAGCAATCTGAAATGCTTGGCATGAGGATTGTTTTGAGTAGACTAACATGGCGGCTAAGCCTGCCCACTGGCTTCACTTCACCAGCATTAGTTAAGAACATAAGAACATAAGAACAGCCCTGCTGGATCAGGCCAAAGGCCCATCTAGTCCAGCTTCCTGTATCTCACAGCGGCCCACCAGGTGCCCCAGGAAGGCATGAGACTACAAGATGCTTGCATCCTGTTGCCACTCCCTTGCACCTGGTACCAGTAGCCCATCACCTATGTAAGGAGGTTGCACAATCCATCATTGCCTATAGCCCACGATGGACCTTTCCTCCAGATATCTGTCCAATCCCCTCTTGAAGGCATCAAGACCAGATGCCATCACCACCTCCTGTGGCAAGGAGTTCCACAGATTAACTACCCGCTGGGTAAAAAAGTACTTCCTTTTATCTGTTTTAACTCTCCCAACCCTCAGTTTTAGCGGATGCCCCCTGGTTCTGGTGTTTTGAGAGAGGGAAAAGAACATCCCTCTATCGACTCTGTCCCTTCCATGCATAATTTTGTATGTCTCAATCATGTCCCCCCTCAGGCGCCTTTTTTCTAGACTGAAGAGCCCCAAACGCTGCAGTCTTTCTTCATAAGGGAGGTGCCCCAGCCCCGTAATCATTTTTGTCGCTCTCTTCTGCACCTTTTCCAACTCCACTATGTCCTTTTTGAGATGCGGCGACCAGAACTGGACACAATATTCCAGGTGTGGCCTTACCATCGATTTGTACAATGGCATGATAATATTGGCTGTTTTATTCTCAACCCCTTTTTTAATTACCCCAAGCATGGAATTGGCCTTCTTAATTGCTGACGCACACTGGGTCACACTGGGTCGATACCTTCATTGAATTGTCCACCAGCACCCCAAGATCTCTCTCCTGAGCTGTCACAGACAGCTCAGAACCCATTAGCCTATAGGTAAAGTTTTGGTTTTTGGCCCCAACGTGCATCACTTTACATTTGTCTACGTTAAAACGCATCTGCCATTTGGCTGCCCATTCCTCCAACTTGGAGAGATCATTCTGGAGCTCTTCACAATCCTTTCTGGTTTTTACCACCCGGAAAAGTTTTGTGTCATCTGCAAACTTAGCCACCTCGCTGCTTATCCCTGTCTCCAGTTCATTTATGAATAAGTTGAAAAGCACGGGCCCCAAGACAGATCCCTGGGGCACTCCACTTTTCACCTCTCTCCATTGTGAAAATTGCCCATTGACCCCCACTCTCTGTTTCCTGGCCCTCAACCAATTCTGGATCCATAAGAGGACCTGCCCTCTTATTCCCTGACTGTGAAGTTTCTTCAGCAGTCTTTGGTGGGGGACCTTGTCAAATGCCTTAAGGGGTTTGGTTCTTAAGTTCTTAAGGGATGCCACCTCCAGTGAGTTAAACCTCCTTGGGAGCAACACACACATAAGTTTCTTACTAGGTTTTGCTTGCTCTGCATTCCTGCACTGGCTTCCTCTGTGCCTTTGCTGGTGGAAACTTCATATCCTACTCTCAGCACCCCCTGCTGCTGTAGATGACTAATTGCGCTGGAGTTGCTTGCTTGCTGAAGGTCATAACTTTTTCTAGACTAGAGATACTACACTCCGGTTTTTTACACTGAATTCCAGGCGAAATTCAATGGTATATAGCATGATGGTAGTATTTCATAAACTCACGATTTTTGAAATTTGGGGTTCAGTGGTGAGCCCCCCCCCCCCGAGAATTGCACCTGGGTTTTTCAAGTACGTTCAAGCTGTGCATTTCTTGTGCCTTTGTGCCTTTGTAGTGTAACCAGTAGTGTCATGCACAAACGAGCTGCCAGAACGCGAGGCGGGACTTACCGCTTGATTGACAGGCAGCCCGTGATGCGTCACCGCCTGCCCACCCACCCGCCCGCCGCGGGGGCTCCCTCCGGGTGGCGCGCCCCTCCGCGGCTCGCCTAGGCACCCAGCACGCCCCCCAGGCAAGCGGGTACCCCCTCTGAAGCCAGGGGTGCCCGTGCGGTGGTTGGGCATGCAGCAACGCATCACAAACGAGCAGCCAATCAGGCGGTAAGTCCCGCCTCGCGTTCCGGCAGCTCGTTTGTGAATGACACTACTGAGTGTAACCATAGGTCTTAATAAACTCTTAGCTACCAAGGGGGTTACCTAGAAACTTAATTGGGCACAAGTAAAGTCTCCTGAACCACTGGGGGTTTGCCAGTGGTCAGGAGGGAACTAGCTTCACCACCCACGGTCTTGGTGTTGTCTGGGGGTTGATGCCAGGAAAAGTCTATCAAAGGTTAGAAGCCTTTATAGGTACAGTATGTGCAACCTCCTGGTTTTAGAAATAGGCTGTCTCTGGCAGGATACACTTATGGGCTCCCAGAGTTATCTGGGGAGTCACTGTGTGATACAGGAAGCTGAATTTGATGGGCATTTGGCCTGATCCATCAGGGCTTATGTTCTTATGACAATTTTAGCACCTTGTCAGTATGTCATGAGATACAAAAAGTTTGAAAATTGCTGCTCTAGAGGCACTTCAGCTCAGAGATGCAGGCAGGGACATCTTTAAACAATCTCAAATGTTTCTTGGCTTGGGATGAGAGGCAAGTCAGAGACAATGGTGTTTTTAGGGGGGACATTAAGTGTTGCAGGAGCTTGAGCTCCTATGTAATGGGTCCCTACCCCTCGTCTCCAGTGCAGGTTGTGGCTCAGACAGCAATGCCTCTTCAGAGCCATTATTGGCGCTTCAAACCAATAATGGCTCTGAAGGTGAGGGGGAGGGATCATGATGCCCAGGAGCTCAAACTCCTGCAACACTTAGGGCTTTGCTCCCCCCATAGGAACACCACTGGTCAGAGCTCCTTGGTTTCTCTGCTAGGGTTGATGCTGATAAACTGGGATTGCCAATGGACAATCTACAACTTTGAGTCAGGTTCAAAATGCCTGAGGGCAATAGACAAGGTAGGAACCCAAACTAACTTGGAGTGGAGTAAGAGAAGATTGAAAATCTTCTGTAGGGTAGTAGCATTTAATCTTGAATAAAGCTGTGGCCCATTTAAATCCAAGCACCTTGTCTTATGGGGGCATTCTGGGAAATCTCTCTTTCTGAAACTTTGCAGTGTTTCAGCAACTATCCCATATAGGACACTATGATTAGGATGAAAGTCAGTACAATGAAATATCTTGAATGAGGGGGGATTTAGCACTTATTAGCCTGCAAGGTGATGCATTTATGCTCAGATGAGTGAAATGTATTTATCCCTATATTAGCATTCATATCCAGAGATTCTGGCTAGCACAGAATTTCTCCACGACTGAAAGCACAGCTATCATGCTTGTCTTTGACCTCCTGATACAGTGAATTCTGTATGCCGACTACAGCTTAGATAATTTCTGTACATTTGACAATACTTGACAGTTTGAGTCCAATTTATATGCAAAGCATAAATCCAAATGCGACTTGAAACAATAGTATTTTCTAGCCTTAATTTTTTTTAAAAAGGATTATAAACAGCAACACTACCAGGCCTTTCAGAAAGAACATTTCCATTTCCAACCTCTTATTCCAGCAAGGTGACTTTGCTTTTGGATTAGTTAACACAAAGAGAGAGTAAAAGCCTAGAAAGCAAAAAGAAAAGACCAGCAACCTTATCCATTTAGAGATCCAGATATTCACTTGTGGATTTGTTCTATGGCACATGGAATTCTTTTCTTTCTTCTTTTTTTAATCAATGTAGGGTTTTTTTTTTAACTCTTTACTTTTTCTACTGCTAGTTGGGTGAGACCACTTGTGTTAAAAGCCCATTTGTCAACAGTGAAGACTTGCAAGGACATATCTAGATAATGTAAGGATCTTGCCCTTTGTGCTCAACCAGACCACAGGCTTGTGCATTTACTTAATTAGGATGCCACCAAGATAGCCCATCGAATTCTTCACAGATATCCTGAAACACCAAACAATGACATAGCTAAGCTGGGGCAGGGTGCTCCATTACCCTCCTTCGGCGGAGTGGCATTTTCCCACCATTTCCACTATGTGTGACAAAACTTACAGGTTTTGCCAGCAAATACCGTGAAATGGGCCGTCCCGCCCACCCTGGCTACGTCCTTCTCTCTGTGTGTATATATGACAGCGCAGGTACAGGGGATAACATAATGATGCAGACGTGTCATTGTGTCACCTGGCCCCCAGCTACACTACAAATAAGTGTTATGATGTGGTTTCATCCCCATTTTTCCACTCTTTCTGCCTGGAACCCTGCCTAAGGACTTGTTACATTGCTCACATACCTAGAGCATAAACTGGGGTATTTGTCACTCATCATAAAGTGCTAGTCTTCACTTTTAAAGCCCTTCACAGCTTGGGTCCAGCTATTTGAGGGTCCGCCTTCTTCCATATAATCCTATCCATCCTCTTACTTCATTGGGGAGGCCCTTCTGATTGTGCTGCCACCAGGAGAGGGGGGCGGCTAGGAATAGGGCCTTCTCACTGGTGGCTCCCCCTTTATGGAATTCCCTTCCCTTTGAATTAAGAATGGCTCCCTTTCTTGAGACCTTTCAGCAGGGCCTCAAAACCTTTTCCAGAAAGGGTTTGAATGAGTGGTTGGCTGGCATTTTTTTAATGAAATAATTTTTAATGTTAGTGAACCTAGTTGTGTGTTTTAGAGTGCAATCCTAAACCGTGCTGGAATAGTGAGGCTAGGGGCCTGTTCTGAATCCAGCGCAGCTTCAGAGTGCTGGGGAGCTTCTCTGGGGCAGGCAAGGGCACATTCGCACCCTTGCCCCAGAGGAGTCTCCAGTCTCCTATGGGTTCCTCAGATTTGCATCTGCTGTATAGTCAATGCAGAACTGAGGAAACTATGTTGCCTGAATCAGGGCCATGCAACCTGGGGATGGAGGCTTGGATGTGGCCTACTGGCCACATCCTGGCCCCACCCCCTCCCCAGGCCAGCACACCTACCAGCATGCCCACCCCAACCCATTTCCTGCTCAATCTGGGTCTACATGCAGAATAGATTGCTGGGCAGTGACTGCCCCTGTCTGGTCCCCCACAGCTGTGCCAATGGCAGTGTCAACATCCCCCCCCCCGCTGTGATAGTAGCCCTGGTAGCAGCACGGGCCTCCTACAGGGACTGGTTCAGGTGCTTCTGGCACTGGTCAATGGTGCATTTCTACACTCATGGCCATCCCAATGTCACCAAAGAAGGTAGCACATGCCTCCCTGACCCCTTGCCCCAAGCAAATGCCAATGCCAAATTCAGGCCCGCCAGCCCATACAGCTACAGGAGCTTTCAATCGGCCCAGGTGGCTGCGTAATGCCTCCCCCCATGGGGAGGCACGCTGCGCCGTGCCTGCAAGCAGGGGCTGCCTCTTGTCCCCCCCCAGCTGCCCTGAGATACCATGCAGACCAGGAGCATGGGCGCTCCCTGCCTGCTCATCCCTGGAGCAGGAAGCGCAACAGCTGGTGCCCGCATACAGGACCCCCGGAGATGCTCACCTTCTCGGTCAGGTGCTGCCAACCCAGGGAACAGAAATTAGCCTGGTTTGGGCAGGTTTCGACCTCCCAAACAACAAGGGGCCCAACACCGATTAAACTTCTTCAGTTACATTTTCTGTTGAGACATTACCATAAACAGTTAGTTGCACAAAGTTAAGCATTAGATTTTTAGTTTGGTTTTAGGATTCTGGCCCCCACACTATTGCATCTCACATGGGTGGAAAACTTGCATTCAATTAAAGGCAATTAAACTTGCATTCAATTAAAGGCATTCAATTACATGCCTTCACATGTAATTCACATGCCTTCACATCCCTTCACATGCCTTCACATCACATGGAGGATGTGGTGTGCCAAAAGATTGCTAAGGAGAACTTAGCAGGAAGGGTGATTGGCTTATTCAAGGAGCCACCACTGAAGAACTTGAGGGTGTCTCCCCTGTGGGTGGTACCCAAGAAAGCATGTGGGGAGCTTCACTTAATCCATTATCTTTCTTTTTTGAAAGGGGACTCCGTGAATGATGGGATCCCATATAATCTTTGCTCGCTGTAGTACACCTCACTGGATGATGTATTGTTGCTCCTTTGGTCGTATGATTAGGGGACCATGATGCAAAGGCGGATATTGAGACTGCATTCAGGCTCCTGCCCATTCACCCTGAAGATTTTTGTCAATTAGGGTTCCATTTTGAGGGTAGTTTCTATCTGGATAGAGCGTTACTCATGGGCTATACCATTTCTTGTTCCTATTTTGAGGGCGCAATCCCAGGCACCCCATTGCATCAATGCAATGTTCTTGCATCAATGGAATGCCAGTAATGCAGATGTGTAGGCACTGAGCAGCATCCTGCATTGGCGCTAAGGCTCCCAGGCCAACGCAAGCTGTAGTGCAGGCCTGGGAGCATGGGCAGAAAGCCACCCTTGCACCAGCCAAACTTGTATGGTGCATGGGCAGTTCTGGGAATGGGGAGTGTGGGAGAGAGGTGTAACTGGGTGGGGATGGACGGGCCGGCTGGAGGGGGTGAGGTTTGGCAGCATCCCAACCTTACCCCCTGCTGCCATTAAGCAGCATCCAAGGCCTCTTCCCCAGGCTGTGTGGCCCTGATTCAGGCTGCACTGCTTCTTCAGACCTGCTCCCACAATTTCCTGGGCGCAGATCCAAGGCAGCCATTGGGAAGCTCTACATGGTGTAAGGGTACAAATGTGCCCTTGTGCCTGGGAGGCTCCTGCATGCACCAATGCTGTGTTGGATACAATACAGGCCTGCAGGCCTGCCTGCTCCAGCACAGCATAGGATTGCACTGCCCTAGTGTTAGCATATTTCTAGAGTGGGCAGTTAGGTTTAAAACAGGATGCCAATATATAGTTCACTATCTTGACTATATCTGGGACCAACTGGCTTGGGCACTTGTGAGAGAGTTCTGACTGAATTCGTGGCTCTTTGTGCCTACCTGGGAGTCCCCTTTGCCCAGGGAAAGACGGAGTGCTCTGCTGACAGGCTTATGTTCCTTGGACTCTGTGCAGCCTACCCCAGGATAAGATTACATCACCTTCTTGCAAGTGTTATCAGAGCTAGGAAGGTCACATTGAAAGAGCTCCAGGTAATAGTAGGGCACCTTAATTTTGCCTGCCAGGTTATTGCACCAGGCAGGGCATTCCTGAGGACACTCTGTGATGCTATGCAGGGGCTTAGCCAGCAGCCATTAGGGAGGTTCTAACATTATGGCTCCAGGTTTTGGCTAGACCTGGGCCAAGGAGTCATTTGGGCATCACTTGCACCAGCAACCAGGGTCAATTAAACCAGCAAGATCCAGGAGTTTTTTACCTTTTCTCAATGGGAATTGCCTTAATAACACCTGTCCTGCCTTGGTTGATCATTTGATGAAATTTCTCTTGTACCTTGGGGGGGGACGGGACAGTCCTCCAGGCTTTGTCCCTGGTGGCCATTTCCTTTCAGTCAAGGTCTTTAGGTTGGGTAGATAGCACATCAGATTTCAGGGTGAGGATTGAAGTGTTTAGGAGAGGGAATCCACTGCAGAAGGATGGGCATAGACCAATCACCCCCAGCATTTTGCAAGGGCTGGATGCAGTGTTCGGTAATATTTATCAGTCTGACCTCGAGGCAGCCCTGTTTAGAGCAGTGTCTTTTGGATTGTTTTGGGGGGGCTTGTTGCCCCAGCGAGGTGCTGGCAGTTTCCAAAAATAACCCAGGGAACAGAGATCTATGATGGGAGGATTGCCAAATTGGTGGTGGTGGCGGGAAACACATGCTTCTCAGAATGTCTAAAACAGATCAAAGGGGACATGGTAAATGGGTCCACCTTAAGGCTGACCCAGGCCCAGAGGCAGATCTACAGGGAGGGCAAAGCTCTAAGTGTTGCAAGAAGCCTTATCCTGTCATGTAAATCCCTCCTCTCCCTTGCTGCTGTAGCTAGTAAGCAACACCAAGATGTTGCTTTTCCCTGTGAAGATTGGCTAAAATGGTGCAGGAGAGGAGTGATTTCCACTGCAAGGGAAGGCTTCTTGCAAAACTTAGAGCTTTGCCCTCCCTTAGATCTGCCTCTGCCCAGGCCTTTGCCCAGTCAGGGCACTCAGAGATTATAGACACAGAGTCCCCAACAAGGGTTTTTTGCTGTTTTGACATTTGGACGGAACACCATTGATAAAATACCAGTTCTGAATGGTGTTTGTGAAAGCGCTTGCGTGCCTGAGTTTGCCAGGCCTGCACTTTTGGCCTGCATTATTTTCGGATTGGGGCAGCCTCTACAGCAGCAGCCCTAGGGTTCTCAGTCTCCGCCATCCCAAGAATTGGCTGTTGGTGCTCTGGTGCATTCAAGTACTATGTGTGGTAGCCTGGATGAGCTTGGCAGGGTGCAGTGTTGCCAGTGGCCCCTTCAAATTCTCTCACCCCTGCGGGGTGTGTGTGTTGAGTGGTTCTCGCTGGCCTTTTGACGTGTCTCCTGCGGGGCACCCAGTTTTTTTTGGGTTGCCTGTTGGTATGTTTTATGGTTATAGTTTAATATTACCTGCTCATGCTGGCTTCTTTGTCCCAACAGTTGGGTCTCAGCTGTTCTTAGCAAGGATCTGTGGCCACTCCTTAATGTTTTGGGCCTGGGAAAAAGCAACTTTGGCTCTCAGCTGGGGCTAGGGGAATTGGCTAGCAGTGATTGGGTTGGCAAAAGGGGCATGCACTGGGAGCAGCTCCTGCCAACAGTGGTTGATTTTGCGAAAAGGGATCCCTTTCCTCAGGTAATAGGATTCAACTAGGCAAGAACAACTTGGGTCAGAGGACGACTATCTCCTTGAGGCTTTAAGTCAGTGGTCAGGGAACAGGGGTAAATTACCCCAAATGGGGTAAAAATGAAATTCCTGGGGGTAATGGACAGCAGCCGGGCATGCATATGAATCTAAGCGATTCCCTGCAAAGACTTGTTCCTCTGCGTGCCCACTGTCTGCACCTCCGTCTCTCTCTTTAAATTCGGGCGACAAGCCCTGCAGCGCGTGTGTGTGTGGGGGGGGGGTTGACACACAAGCAGAGCTGAGTTACGAATTTTCCAAATTTCTGACACACCAAGCCCAAAAGGTTCGCCATTACTGTTCTATACACATGCCCGGCTGTGTGTGTTACAGTACTCTAGCGTACAAGGACCTGACACAGTGCAGTGTGTCAGGCCCTTGTGTATAACACGCTTCCCTGCGTGATGCCCCAGGCCCCGCCTCCAAGTCCGCCCGCTTCTTCAGTAGAGTCGACTAGTTGCTGCGCCATTGAGAGAGAGAGAGAGAGGACAGTCCCTCTCCTGAGAGGACACCTATCTTTCACTGGTAGTTTTAGTAAGTACCTGTATTAAAAATCAAATCAAGGGGGTAACATCGGCGTATCTAAATATATTTTGGGGTAAAAGGTAAAAAAGTTCCCTGACCCCTGCTTTAAGTACTTCACAAAGTTGGTATAGTGGTTCCCAGGAATGAGGACTATTTGGTCCAACCTCCTCCCCTGCCAGGTGTGGTGGGGAGTGCAAAGCATCTACATGATATATGTGGCAAGGAAGAGAACAAATGCCTACCTGGGGAGGGTCATTTTGTTACTGGGTGGGACAGTTATTCAACATCCCAGTATCCAGTCTAATGAGTTCACCCTGTTTCACAGTTATGGGGTTCATTCATCCCAGTTGGGCAATGATACATTCCTTTACAATTTGCAGCAGAGTCTTAAAGAATTTGTTTTGAATGGATGGGGGAAGGTCAAATTCTAGGCTGACCTTCCCCATGGCAGGATTTGGGGGTTGGGTAGGCCATATCATTATCTTGGTGTCCAAACAAAGACATCAGGTTTCAGGGGTAAGGTAGACCACTCTGATGATGCTTGAGGAGACAGTCTGCGGATTCCCTCAACTGGGTGGTCCAGGGCTTTAGGATATACTAGCTTTTTGTTACCCGGCGTTGCCCGGGTGTTTATATCTCCCATCCCTGACCCATCTCCCAATTTTGGCCGTTTTCGACCATTTTCACCTGGGGCCTCCTGCGCACCCCCACCTCCGGGGCAGTGGGGGGGCCTGACCCCCACAGTGTTTGTCGCCAGGCCGCAAGGCATACGCATGCCGAGTCTGGCACCAATTGCTCCAGGCGTCACAGTGGGGCATGGTGGACATCTCGTATCGCACCCCTTCCCGCCCCCCACATTGGGGGGTGCGGACCCAAACCCCCAGAGCGTCGCTGTTCGCCTTGGTGACCCCAGAAACTACAGAACCGAGGACGATTTCGTCCATTTCCGGCCACTTCCATGTGGGGGCCCTGGCCCCCCCGGGGTGCCAGGGAGGCCTGACCCCCAGAGTGTCTGTTGCCAGGCTGGAAGGCACGCGCATGGTGAGTCTGGTGCACATCGCTCCAGGCGCTCCAGGAGGGCATGGCAGATATAGTGTCTTGCACCCCTTCCCGCACTCCATGCTGAGGGGGGGCGAACCCGGACTCCGACGGTGTCAGGAGCATCGCCGCTTGCTCCAGCAACCCCGGGAACTATGGATTCGACACCGATTTTGGCCATTTTGGACCATTTTTGTGTGGGGACCCCCACGAACCCCCCTGGGGGTGCTAGGGGCCCCCGACCCCCGCAGTGTTTGTGGCCAGGCCACAAGGTGTATGCGTGCCAAGTTTCGTGTCGCTCGGTCCAGGCGTTCCAGCAGGGCATGGCAGCTGTTGTGTCTTGCACCCCTTCCTGCCCCCCACGCCGAGGGGGGGTGAACCGGAAGTCTCACAGCGTCGGGAGCATCGCCACTCGTCCCGGCGACCCCAGAAACTGGATTTGACACCGATATTGGCCATGTTCGACCGTTTTCAAGTGGGGCCCCCATGTACCCCCACCCCCGGGGGCGCTAGGGGGCCCCAAACCCCGCAGTGTTTGTGGCCAGGGTGCTAGGCTTCTGCATGCCGGGTTTGGTGCCAGTCGGTCCAGGCGTTCCAGCAGGGCATGGCGGACGCTGTGTTTCGCACCCCTTCTTGCCCCCCACGTCGGGGGGGGCAAACTGAGACGTCAACTGCGTCGGGAGCGTCACCACTCATCTCAGCGACTCCGAAAACTGTGGGTGTGACTCCCAGCTTGGCCGTTTTTGACCGTTTTCATGTGGGGACTCCCTCGGACCCCCACCCCCGGGGGCGCTAGGGGGGCCCGACCCCTGCAGTATTTGCGGCCAGGCCGCTAGGCTTCCGCATGCTGAGTTTCATGCCAATCGGTCCAGGTGTTCCAGCAGGGCATGGCGGACGCTGTGTCTCGCACCCCTTTTTGCCCCCCAGGTCGGGGGGGGGGCTGAACCCGGACTCCAACGGCATCGGGAGGGTCGCCACTCATCTCGGCGACCCCGAAAACTACAGATTCGACGCCAATTTCGGACGTTTCCGACGATGTTCACGCGAAGACCCCCACGTACCCCACCCCCGGGGGCGCTAGGGGGGTCTGACCCCCGCAGTGATTCCTTCCAGGCTGCAAGGTACGTGTGTGCCAAGTTTCGTGGCCGTGGGTCAAGGCATGGAGATGTGTATAAGGAACATACATATATAACCCCCCCACACACACACACAGACGTCCATTTTTATATATATAGATAACCTGCAGGCCACGCTGCCCAGCTGCCTTGCCCTGAATTGGGCAGTGACGAAGGGCCGGTACAGTCACAGACTGAGGACAGCCTCGAGTCAGATGGCTGCCCTTTGAGATTGGGGAGATATGCAGCTAGGTCCACCTCCCTGGGTAGCCCCCACTCACATTTTTGGGCTGCCTGTGTAGCTCTAAAACAGTGGTTCCTAAACTAGCAGGTCACAACCCACCAGGGCAATCAGAAGCAGGACATCCTCCCTTACAGGGGCTGGCCCTGCAACAACAGCAGTGATGGTACTGAGGCAATTGTGGCTGTGCTGTGATCAAGGGACTTCTTACCATATTTAGGTACAGCACTGGTCTCCTGGGGGTGCAGGGAGCTGTTGGATGCCTCCTCTGGGCTCCCCAAACCTCAGAATGTCAAAAAAATAATGATCCTAACCCATTTCTGGTTTTGCAATCACAAACAGGAAGTGAGTCATGATCTCTATTTTTAGACATTCGGAGGTTTAGGGAGTCCTGCGGAAGCATCCACGGGCTCCCTGCACTGCCCCTGATAAGTGCTTGCTCAATTGAGTAAGTATTGCTTCCTCAATAGAGGAAGTATAGGAGAAAATATTTATTTACTAGCTTTTTGTTACCCGGCGTTGCCCGGGTAACAAAATGATCTTCCAGAGTTTATGAGTTTTGCACCCCTTCTCACCCCCCATGCTGATGGGGGCCGAACCCGGACTTCAACCGCGTCAGGAGCATCGCCGCTCACCTCAGTGGCCCCAGAAACTACGGTTCCGACGCTGATTTTGGCCGTTTTTGACCGTTTTCACATGGGGCCCCCTGCGTACCCCACCCCCGGGTGCACTGGGGGCCCCTGACCCCCGCAGTGTTTGTCGCCAGGCCGCAAGGCACGTGCTTGCCGAGTGTGGCACCAATCGCTCCAGGCGTTCCAGCATGGCATGGCAGACATCTTGTTTCGCACCCCTTCTCACCCCCATGTTGACGGGGGGCTGAACCCGGACTCCCACAGTGTCGGGAGCGTCGCCACTTGCCTCGGCGACCCCAGAAACTACGGATCTGACGCCGATTTTCAACTGTTTTCATGCGGGGACCCCCCTGTACCCCCACCCCCGGGGGCACCAGGGGGGCCTGACCCCCGCAGTGTTTGTCGCCAGGCCGCAAGGCACATGCATGCCAGGTTTGGTGCACATCGCTCCAGGCCTTCCAGCACGGCATGGCGGAAGTTTTGTTTCGCACCCCTTCTGGCCCTCCGTGCCCGAACCCAGACTCCAACCGCATCAGGCACATCACCAGTCGCCTCGGCAACCCCGGAAACTGTGGACTCGATGCCAATTTTGCCCGTTTTCAGCCGTCTTCACTTCAGGCCCCCTACCTCGGCCCCCTGCCTCAGGCCTCGGCCACCCCGGAAACGATGGGTCTGATGCTGATTTCGTCCGTTTTTGACCGTTCTCTCGCAGGGGCTCCCGCGCACCCCACCCCCGGGGACGGTAGTGGGGTCTGACCCCGCAGATTTTGTTGCCAGGCCTCAAGGCACGCGCGTGCTGAGTCGGGCGCCAATCGCTCCAGGCGTCACAGCGGGGCATGGCAGACATCTTGTTTCGCACCCCTCCCGCCCCCCACGCTGAGGGGGGCTGAACCCGGACTCCCATGGCATCGGGAGCTAGGGGTGCTAGCGGGGTCTGACCCCCGCAGTGTTTGTCGCCAGGCCGTAAGGCATGTGCATGCCGGGTTTGGTGGCAATCGCTCCAGGCGTTCCAGCGGGGCATGGCGGACATTTTGTCTCGCACTGCTTCTCACCCCCCATGCCGAGGGGGGCTGAACCCGGACTTCAACAGCGTCGGGAGCATCGCTGCTCGTCCCGGCGACCCTGGAAACTATGGATTCGATGCCGATTTTGGCCGTTTTCGGCCGTCTTCACACGGGGAACCCAGGGACCCCACCCCCGGGGGCGCTAGGGGGCCCTGGCCCCTGCAGTGTTTGTGGCCAGGCCACTAGGCTTCTGCATGCCGTGTTTGGTGCCAATCGGTCCAGGCGTCACAGCGGGGCATGGCGGACGTTTAGTCTCGCACCCACATCAAGGGGGGGCTGAACCCTGACTCCGACGGCGTCGGGACCGTTGCCACTCATCTCGGCGACTCCAGAAACTGTGGATTTGACGCCGATTTCGGCCGTTTTTGGCCGTCTTCATGCGGGGACCCCCGACTACCCCTGCCCCCGGGGGCGCTGGGGGGGTCTGACCCCTGCAGTGTTTGTCGCCAGGCTGCAAGGTGTATGCATGCCAGGTTTCGTGCCAATCGCTCCAGGCATTACAGCGGGGCATGGCGGATGTGTTGTTTCGCACCCCTTCTTGCCCCCACGTCGAGGGAGGGGCAAACCCAGACTCCAAGGTCGTCGGGAGTGGCACCGCTCATCTCGGCGACCCCGGAAACTGTGGATTTGACGCCGATATTGGCCGTTTTCGACCGTGTTCACGTGGGGACCCCCACGTACCCCCACCCCCAGGGCGCTAGGGGCCCCCGACCCCCGCAGTGTTTGTGGCCAGGCCGCTAGGCTTCCGCATGCCGAGTTTGGCGCCAATCAGTCCAGGCATCACAGCAGGGCATGGTGCACGTTTTGTTTCGCACCCCTTCTGGCCCCCCACGTCGGGGGGGCAAACCCAGACTCCAACGGCATCGGGAGCGGCACCGCTCATCTCGGCGACCCCGGAAACTGTGGATTTGACGCCGATTTTGGCCTTTTTTGACCGTTTTCACATGGGGACCCCCGCGTACCCCCACCCCCGGGGGTGCTAGGGGGGCCCGACCCCCACAGTGTTTGTGGCCAGGCCGCTAGGCTTCTGCATGCTGAGTTTGGTGCCAATCGGTCCAGGCGTTCCAGCGGGGCATGCGGACATTTTTTTCGCACCCCTTCTTGCCCCCCATGTCGAGGGGGGGCTGAACCCGGACTCCAATGGCATCGGGAGCATCACCACTCATCTCGGTGCCACTGGAAACTGTGAATCTGACGCCGATTTTGGCCGTTTTTGACCGTTTTCACATCAGGACCCCCCCGTACCCCCACCCCCGGGGGCGCTAGTGGGGCCCGACTCCTGCAGTGTTTGTCGCCAGGCCGCTAGGCTTCCGCATGCCGGGTTTGGTGCCAATCGGTCCAGGAGTTCCAGCAGGGCACGGTGGACACTGTGTTTCGCACCCCTTTTGGCCCCCCATGTCGGGGGTGTGTGAACCTGGACCCCATCGGCATCGGGAGGGTCGTCACTCATCTCGGCGACCCTGAAAACTGTGGATTTGACTCCATGTTTGGCCGTTTTTGATCGTTTTCACGTCAGGACCCCCCCGTACCCCCATCCCTGGGGGCGCTAGGGGGCCCTGACCCCCGCAGTGTTTGTCGCCAGGCCGCAAGGTGTATGCGTGCCGAGTTTCGTGCCGATCGCTCCAGGCGTTGCGGAGCCTATGCGAGACATACATACATACATACATACACACCCAGGCTCTTCTTTATATATATAGATGGCTGTAGCCAATAAAGCTCATGTAGTAGTTCACAAAGAATCATTCAAACTATTACAGATAATGAAGTATGGAAAGCATGACCTATAAAGAAAAGAAATGTATCAGGATATTTGAATCAGTTTAAAGGCACCTACAGTATATTTTATCTCTGACATTTTAGTACTACTTTACTAATACTTTAATACTAGTTGTGGAATTTCTGTGAAAGCAATGGAGAAAATAATTCTAGATATAGAGGACATGCCACTTCACTCTGCAATTTACAGTAATCAGATATTCTTAAAGGATAAGATTTTCTTGAGTCATTTGGCAATATAGTGAGTTCAATCATTCACATTCCGTCAGTTTTTTTGTTATAAATGGTACTATTGCCTAAGATCTATTTAGAGGTACACTGAAAAGATAAGTCTCTGGCAGAATAATTGACAACCAAATTCCTGTTGAACTGATATTTGCTCTTGAAAATAAATTCAAACTCAAATGTAGTTTCAAAATTAATTCAATGAAAGTCTGATGCAAACATTAACTTGTTGGTAGGTTACAATTTCCTTCCTTAGCGAGATACCAATTATTATACATCAAAATTATAAGGCCAACACTTGCGGATGTATGTTGCGGATGACACAAAACTTGTCCGGGTGGTGAAGACCAGAAGGGATCTCTCCAAGTTGGGGGAATGGGAAGCCAAATGGCAAATGCGTTTCAACATAGACAAGTGTAAAGTGATGCACATTGGGGCAAAAACCCAAAACTTTACCTATAGGCTTATTGGTGCTAAGCTGTCTGTGACAGCTCAAGAGAGAGATCTTGGGGTGTTGGTGGACAATTCAATGAAGGTATCGACCCAGTGTGTGGCAGCAATTAAGAAGGCCAATTCCATGCTTGGGGTAATTAAAAAAGGGGTTGAGAATAAAACAGCCAATATTATCATGCCATTGTACAAATCAATGTAAGGCCGCACCTGGAATATTGTGTCCAGTTCTGGTCGCCGCACCTCAAAAAGGACATAGTGGAGCTGGAAAAGGTGCAGAAGAGAGCGACAAAAATGATTACGGGGCTGGGACACCTCCCTGCAGCGCTTGGGGCTCTTCAGCCTAGAAAAAAGGCGCCTGAGGGAGGACATGATTGAGACATACAAAATAATGCATGGGAGGGATAGAGTTGATAGAGGGATGTTCTTTTCCCTCTCTCAAAACACCAGAACCAGGGGGCATTCACTAAAACTGCGGGTTGAGAGAGTTAAAACAGATAAAAGGAAGTACTTTTTTACCCAGCGTGTAGTTAATCTGTGGAACTCTTTGCCACAGGAGGTGGTGATGGCATCTGGTCATGATGCCTTTAAGAGGGGATTTCTTAAAGATGCCTTTAAGAGGGATTTCTGGAAGAAAAATCCATCGTGGGCTATAGGCAATGATGGATTGTGCAACCTCCTTACATCAGTAATAGGCTACTTCAGAGTATCAGGTGCAAGGGAGTGGCAACAGGATGCAAGCATCTTGTTGTCTCATGCCTCCCTGGGGCCCCTGGTGGGCCGCTGTGAGATACAGGAAGCTGGACTAGATGGGCCTTTGGCCTGATCCAGTGGGGCTCTTCTTATGTTCTTATGTTATTGATGAGTTCATTCTTATATCTCAAAAAATGCATTTTGCTTGCTGTTCATGTTACCATTTTAGATTATATTTTACTCTGTTATTTATTTATTCTCGAGATTCAGATATGTCTGCAGGGCTCTGAAATTATATACCTATAGACAGGAGTGGGTGGAACTATCCCTCCTTAACATTTTTGCTTATTTTTATACAAACTTTTAATGCAAAATTGTTTAATGTTCAGAAGTTTTCTCTTTTCAAAAGAAAATCCATGTTAGTTCAGTTCTAGAATATAAGTAGATTTTTTTTAAGTGTTGCTTTATTTGTCTAGCACTTTGTGGTTTCAAAGAACAATCTTAGAAATTTTTCTCTTCATTTTACGGCCAACTTTCTTTGCCTGTCAAGTTAAGGTCACGGATAACATGAACAATGCCCATAAAATTATAAGAAAACCTCTAAGAATTGATTGAATTCTGCTGATTCAGCTCTTCTGACTGCTGCCACTAATTGTAACCATGAAGTATATTTTCTGTTCAGCATGGAATACACACCCACACTAACATTCTAGCTATTAATTGCTACCTGGAGTTGCCTGTCAATTTTCTTTATCCTTAGTGTGTAAACCTATGAATCTGAAAGTGTGCTTCAGATGTTTGTCCTAGAAGTTTGTCCTAGGTTTGTCCCAGGACAGCTTAATATTGACACTTTTTTGGAGGGGGATTAAATATGAAACATTTAGCAAGATTTGTATTGCTTTTCAGGGCATTTCCATTTTAATTGAGAACTTCCACACAGTATCATTATTTATGAAAACACATTATGGAACCATCCATTTAAGCAGTCATTCCAATTTTAGTATATGTGCTGCTGAAGTAACTCACGGATGGAGGGAAGGATTCACTGTAAGTTATTGAGCACTCAGAAAATAGGGGGCACACACTTGTTGCCCTTAGACCTGGTTCATATTCCTTCCATGTACAGCAAGAATTGCATGTGAAGACATTTGCATACTTTTTGCCACTGATACAGGTCAACAGAAGGAGGAAGGGAAATCACCATATGCAGAGGGGAAAAAGAGGAGACCTCTAAGGGTCAAACTAGATGTCACACTAAGAGCTCAATCCTATACTCACCTTCCAATGTTGGTTTTCATCTTCCGCTAGCACTGACTGCTGTAAAATAGACACTACGTCGTAAAAGGCCCTCCAATAGTGTACTACTCAATGCACTGTGGGTAGCACTACCCTGTCTATGTCATTTTGTGTCTGACTGCTTGCTGGTATTTAAGTAGCTAGTCCTTGGATTTCAGTGGGATATTGTGAGGAGGAAATTATGACCAGAACAATGGGGGGCAAGTCCTAACCGCACTGCCTTACAATGGTTCCACTCTGGTTTTTTGTTCTCTCCCTCACTCTTTCTTATACATATATATTTCATACACATACATACACATTTCAGGTACTTCAGGGCCTAAGATGCAACAGGTTGTGTTGCCCAACAATTTTCCATATTAGAATTCTTAGCCCGGCACCGCCCCCCCCATAAATAAAGACGCCAGACGGTACTTGGGATTCAACTGGGCCACTTTATTAACTTTTTACAATTTGCAGCAGGTACCAAATAATCACTAAAACAAAACTGTGTGCAGGTCCTAACCGGGGAAGCGGGCCTAGTTGCCTATCTCCCCCATCTCACAGGTTCACCACCCGACTCAAGGCTGGCCTCAGTCGTTGACTGCGCCAGCCCTTCATTGCCACCCCCCTTTGGGGACAAGGCGGTCAAGCAGCCCGGCCTGCAGGTTGAACCTCACAGCCCCGGACTACTCAGTTGGAGGGAGCCAGCGGACTGCCTCATCGAGCCGATCAAGCATCATCAGAGCGCCCGCCTTAACTCCCCAATCTTACTGCCTTGGTTTGGACACCGAGATCACTTCTAGTCTACCCAACCCTGTGCACCTCCTGCCACAGGGGAGATCAGCCTAGTGCTTGGCCTTCCCCCACCCACTCAAAATAAAATCCTTAATGCCCTGCTGCAAATTGCGTAAGAACAAATCATTGCCCAATTGCGAGACATGAACCCCATCGCTGTGAATCAGGGCCGGCTGATTGTACTGGATACTGAAGTGCAGAATAACTGCGCTTCCCAGTGACACAACAATCCTCCCCAGGTAAGTATTGAGTCGCTTCCAAGCTTTGTCTATCCTCCTAACACTATGCACCCCCGTCCAAACCTGGCGAGGGAGCATGCTGGACCAAATGATACCCAAACCTGGGAACCACTGAGCCAGCCATGTGAAATCCTTCCGAGCCTGGAGTCGTAAGGAGATAGTGGTCCTACAACCCAGGTCATTCTCAGCAAGATGAATTACAATTACCTGAGGAGGAGGTTCACCCTCACAAACACTAACACTGCTGGCAAAAGCTGCCCCCAGCACATACCCCTCTTACCGACCCAGGCAATGCTGGCCCACTCCCCAAGCTCCAGCTGGGAGCCAAAGCTGCCAGCCAGTGCTCTTTTCCAAGTCCAGAACACTAAGGAGTGGCCACAGATCAGGACCTGCCCTGGGAACGGATGGAATCCACTTGTTGGGACAAAGAAGTCTGCATGAGCATTCAACAACAAGAACATGCCAACTGGCAACAGAAAACTGGGAGCCCCGCAGGGAACCCGTCTAGGCCAGCAAGCTGATCAAAACACACCCCCATGGGGGAGACAACTGCATAGGGTGAGAGCAGGTCACACCCCCACCATAGACCAGCCTACCGAACATAATATTTAAATGTGCAAGAGTGCCAATGCCCAATCCTACGGATTGCTGAGGGCAAGAACCCTAGGGTGGCCACAGTAGAGGTTGCCCCTATCCGAAAGGAATGCAGCCCAAAAGCACCAACTGGCAGATTTAAACATGCTAGTACTTCAGGAAACTCTCTTCCAAACTGGTACCTGGTCAATGGTGTACCATCCCCGTGCCCAAACAGCAGTCCCCCTTTCATGGGGACCATGGGCCGATACTCCCTGAGTGCTCTTAACAGGGCAAAGCGCAGCATCAGCAGAGGCTCTCAAGTGAATCCAACTTCCACCACCTCTCTGATCTGTCTTTGACTTATGGAGGAGCAAGGAGATCCGTCCCCCTCCTATCTGGCAGTCATCCCACTGCAGGGCCCTATCACCAGGTCTGCTCTTGGATGCTGCGAGCACTTCCCCTGGGTGAAAAGCCCCCCAAAACAAAACAAATGCTGTAGCTTTGAACAGGGCTGCCTCAAATTCAGATTGGCAGAGCACCTTAAAGGACTCACTTAAGCCCTGCAGTATGTCTGGGGTAATTGGCCTATGCCCATCAGGTTGCTGCGGTTTCCCTCTCTTAAAACCCTCAATCTTCCTCCTGACTCTAAAATCAGAAGTAGTATCCTCCCATCCAAGAGCTTTAGATTGGAATGAGATGGCAGCCAAGTATATAGACATCGATTTGGATGCCAGCCTTCTGTTCCACAAGTGCAAGAGGAATCGCATCAGGTGTTCGACAGAGGCTGGCCAGGAATTCGGAAGGCCCAACTTCTCCCTGAAAACTAAGAGCTCCTTAATCTTGCCTGTGTAACTGACCCTAGTCATTGGTGCAAGCGATGCCCAAATGACTTCCTGGGCCAGGTCTAGCCAAGGTGCCAGAGCCATCAGGGCATGGGCTCGAGATCCTGACAGGCCTCTGGTGCCAGTGGCTGAAAATGCTCCCCCTGCAAATGAGAGAGAGAGCATCGGCAATGCTGTTCCACACCTGGGACATGCCGGGCTGAAAAAAGAGTGGTGTTCCTAACGCACTGCAGGACAAAAACTCTGACCAGGGACATGACCCTCGGGGATTTTGATGTTTGACTATTCAGGACACACACCACTGCCTGGTTGTCACGCCAAAAGCAGATGGAAGTGTTCACAAACTCCTCTGCCCAGATGTGAACAGCCACCACAATGGGAAATAACTCCAGGAAAGTCATGTCCCTGGTCACACTCCTCTCTATCCAGTCCATGGGCCATGGGGCTGCACACCATTTTCTTCTGTAACAAAGACCAAAGCCAACCCCCCCTGCCGCATCCGAATGTACCTGGAGCTCTGCTTCTATTAGCTTTTCTTGCCTCCAAAAGGAGACTCCATTAAATTGTTCCAAAAATTGAAGCCATGTCAACAGATCTTTTCTCATGGTTGCAGAGACTTTGGTGTGATGTGAAGGAAGGTGAAGCCCTTTCATGGCATCGCAGAGACTTCTCAAAAATGCGCTGCCAGGCGCAACTACCCGGCAGGCAAAGTTGAGGTGACCCATTACAACCTGTAGCTCTTTTAATATGAGCCCTGACTAACCCTGAGATCAGATGTCTAAGCTTCAGCAGCTTATCTTGTGGCAGCCTGCTACATTGCTGAACTGAATCAAGTTCAACACCCAAAAACGTCAGCACCCTGGAAGGGCCCTTGGTCTTATCTTTTGCCAACAGCACACCCAGCTCACCACAAAGGGCTGTGAATTCAGACAGCAATATTTTTACAGGTATCTGTCCCTGTGGGCTCCACAAACAGAAAATCATCAAGATAGTGGGCCACGAATTGGCAGCCCACCCTATCCTTCAGTGGTCTGGGAACAGGGGTAAATTACCCCAAATGGGGTAAAAATGAAATTCCTGGGGGTAATGGAGGGTCGCGCTGCCGAGACACAGCCGGGCATGCATATGAATCTATATGCATGCCTGGCTGTGTCTTGGCAGCGTGACCATCCATTACCACCATTCTGGTTCCATTGCTGGCTGGCTGGCTGGCTCCATTTTGTTTTGTTTTGTTTGTTTTGCTCCGCCCACTTTCACTGGCCAGCAAAACGCGCCCCACACTGCTCTGCACCTGCTCTGCTTTTCACACCATGGCAGTTTAGAGCACTTGGATGCAGCAAGGAGAGGGGCAGAGCGGTAGTGCGTTGGATCTGAGCGGCAGCAGAGCAGAGCGGCAGTGAAGAGGCAAGCCAGGGATGGCCGGGCATTGGAGGTGAGGGAAGGCATGCGTCTTTCCCCCACCCCCCGCTTCTGTTGCCCTGCCAGGGCACATGTCTTCCCCCCCGTTGCCCTGCCGAGGGGAACTGCACACCCCTCGCTCAGGCTTCTTGCAGAACACGCAGCCCCATCATTTTGATCGCTGCCCAAGGCCAGATGTGGTGCTTCTTTAATGTCCCGAAGAGTGCATGTGTGATGGAAGGTGTCTCCTAAGACTGGGTGCTGTCACCAGGGGAGGGGCTGATTGGAACGGAGGTTTTTTAAAAAATTGATTGCCTAAGAGTGCAAGTCTACGGATGTCTACTCAGAAGTATAGTAAATGGCATTTACTCCTGGGTAAGTATTAATAGGATTGCACCCCATCTTAATTAACACTGCAGTCCAATGCACACACTGCCCCCGGAGTAAAGCACATTGAATTCAATCTGACTTACTTCTGAGCAAACATATGTCGACAGACGCCAGCTGGGCACTGAACGTAAGGAGCATGCAGCCTGGGGCAAACGCGACTGGCTGCAGAGTAACAGTCTGAGCCAACACCAGACTGTCCTCCTCCCCCTCAACTTGTAGCCCGGTGCAATGATCCTCTGATCCAGACTGGGGCTCAGTGTGTCATGGGGTGTGTGGGGCACGTGTGTGTGCACAGGACACCAAAGAGAGGCTCCAGGGAAGCATACAGCATGAGGCGAGGCAAGAGGGAAAGTGAGCTGCAGGAGACAAAATGTAGGAACGCTTGCTGCGTTTCTGTATTAGTACTATTTGCCTTCTCCAGAATGGAAAAGCAGATACTGTGCTGCTAATTTGCATAGTCCCCTTTGTATTAGCACACATTAGGAATGGCCCTTGCCTTCTCCAGAGGTATGTTTCTGTGAAGTGGGGAGGGGGGTCAAACTAATCAGGCAACAGATGTATGTGTTTTGCTCCAAATCATCCTGTTAATATTTAAAGTGGAGAGAATCTAATTTTTTACATTAATAGATGTTTGTATGAGGTAAGCTGAATCTCCTTACCTACATGCACACTCCTTGTGATGTAAAAATGAGGTATTCCCTGTTTGACAAGTGCAAGAAAAATTAAAAAAATTAAAAAACTACATTAAAAAATGGCTACTGCTATCATTTTTTGGTTTGATCCAGAGTTTCAAACAAATCTTTTAAATTCTGAAATAAATCTTTGGAGGCTGCCCCTTTATGTTACTTTCTGACCTTAGAAGTGTTTTTCTTTAATCCAGTACAATGGCTCTCAAACTTTTTAACACCGGGGCCCAAAGAAAGTGATGTCATCAAGCAAGAATATTTTAACACCCTAATCAAATCTAACTAAGCAGGTTAGATATTTACCATAAGAGTAAGATTAAAAAAATATTTAAAGAACTTTCCTAACTCTCCCAAACCCTTTACAACTTCATATTTACATAGCATTAATTAAGCTCATTAATTAATCAAATAAAAAGCAATGGGTTCCAATATGTAATTTTTTTTCCTTTGTTCTGGCGGGGGGGGGGGAACGTCAGTGTATCTAAATATATATTTGGGGTAAAAGGTAAAAAGGTTCCCTGACGCCTGCTATCCTTGATAGCTCATTCAAGAAACAAACTAAAACTCGCAAAATGGGCACAAGAAATGGTCAGACCCATCGGTAGAGCCCTGTCCATGTAAAAACTACCCTCAAATTTAAACCCCAAATGGCAAAAGTCCTCCAGGTGCACCAGCAACAGCGTAAAGGCAGACTCTATATCCGCTTTGCCATCAGGGCTCCTGGGCCGCACACCCGAAGAAGTCGAACCGCCTCATCCAGCGAGGTGTACCTCACCATACAGAGGTGGTGCAGGATTGCTTCATTCAGAGAGCCACCCCTTGGGAAAGACAAATGATGGATTATAGGAAATTCCCTTGGCGCCTTTTTGGACACCACTCCCAAGGGAGAAATCCTTAAATTAGGAAGCGGTGGCTCCTTGAATGGACCAATCACCCTGCCTGCCTTGATCTCCTTGTCAATTTTCCTATGCAGAACCTCCTTCAGGCCTGTGACAGATGGCAGGTTTTTGCCCATGTAGGATCAGACGGAGCAGGGGCTGGAATCCTAAAACCAAATTCAAATCCAACAGCCAAACTCTGGGCAACTAATCGGTTTGGATAACGCTGCAACAGTTATTTTTAACAACAGTTATATGTGCTCAGTTGCCACAACTGAGGCAATTTAAGCAGTGTTGGGCACCTTGCTGTTTGAGGACTTGTTAGGACCTCCCCCTTGCCTCTTACCAAAGTTGTACTGAGTTCTGGCCCCCTGCTTGCTTCCCCTGAGCTTTGGGCAGGAAGAGACTGTATATCTGGCTCCACAGAGCCCACAAGCATGCAACTGGAAGGTGCAATTGTTTCTAGCACACTTCCCTGAGGCATTGAACTCATAACATGCCCTTGAACCCACTGGGCACCACTTGGTGCCTTGCTCTGTTCTCCCTTGTTCCTAGCTATGAGGTGTCCGCTATCAGATCTGTCACCCCACGCAGCCTTGGCTGGGACCACCAGCCGAGACCAGAGCTCCCATTGTGGGACACAGCAGTCTAAGGCAGGGTCATTCACCAATCGCAGGCGAAAGTGCTCATCATAGGAGCACCAAGCTGGACCCAAATATTCACGAAAAGCCCTGTGTATAATGTCCAAATACTTAAACAGGGCTATCACCTTATTAGGCTACAGTTGCAGCAACACTGAAGTGTAAATTACATAGCCGTTTAGCCAGTTCGTCCAATTTTTGTTGATTTTATGCTTCCATGTAGTCTCCAAATCCCTCACCAATTTTTTGCACTGGTTCTGGCTCGACCTGGAGAAAGCTGAAGATGTTCATGAATTCTCCTTTCCATATTTTTTCTTTAACCAATAATGCCAAATGCCCACCAAAAGGTAGGGCAATGTCACCATAGGAGATTCCTGGTCGCTCAGCCTGTTCCATGACCATCCCTCTTAGCCCCCCCTTGCTCGAGCGGGCCTAACAGTTGGCCCAGAGGAGGAAGCCCGAACACCATGGAAGGTGTGGGCCACGGGGTGCAACCCCCAACCCCTTGCGCTTGCAGTGCCTGTGTAGCCGCACCTGACTTCATCCAGGCGCCCATCCATCCTGCGGGCCATGCTGTGGGCTATTGGAGCCGCTTGCCAAGCCCCCCGTTCCACTGGGGCCAGCACATGAGCTGCAGTTTCATCACTGTGGCCGGCATGGCTACACCTTCCCTTCATCCCATACCACACTTACAGCTCCATCAGATAGACCCATCTCACCTGCATGCCCCACAGTGGCTGGCATTGTCCCCGCTGAAGGTTGCTGAGCCCGGCCTCTGTCTTGGCCTGTGGGGTGCTCACCCTCCATCACTGTCTCTTCCACAGCATCTTTCACCCCAGACAAGTGTGCCACCTTCCTAGAGGAGAGATAGGTTCTCAATTTTTCACCCTTACCAGCTTGCTTGGAGTGCCTCGGGGTTGTGCCCGCCCCTGATGTACCACCCCCGTCGCCCCTGCCCTCCTTTCTAGCTGCATTTTCTTTTTGTTTGGCATCATGCCTGGCTATGAGGGCCTTCAACTCAGCCAGGTCATCTTCCTCCTGTGAAGAGGACACTGGGGGGGGGGTGTACGCGGGGCAGGTTGCTTTACTGCTTTGCCCCCTTTTTCTGAGCTTTTTGTCCATAATGCACTCTAAATGTGTTTGCCACAACACACAAGCGCCCCTTGTTACGCCCCCCAACTCGTGTGCAGTTACGAGGTGCTGAGTGGCCTCCCCGTTCTTCCACCCAGGCCTCCTGCCACCCGCTCTCCATCCCGTGTCATTTGTACACCAAGGATACGAGGTGGCCGAGTGGCCTGCTGTGGCTGCTGCCGCTTCCGTGCCTGGCTGGTCCTTCCCTGGCGCTCCTCCGGCATCCCCTGGGCCACACGAGCTCATTCCACTGGCCACGCAGCTCACTGGCTTCACACTCCTGCTGGAGCGTTCGCTCCGCTCTCCCCTCTTGGCCGCGTTGCCAATGCTGTGCCGGCTTCTGTGCACAGCCAAGATACCGCTCGCCGAAGCCCCGGCTGCTCAAGGCAATGCTCTGGGCCCTAATCCACTGCAGCCGGCAAGCACATCTTCTCTCGTTGCTTGCTTGGTGCGGACTGTGGTGGCTGAGCGTGTTGGTGCCCATTTGCAGCCAGCTAGCCCTGCCTCCGCTTCAAGGCAGCCAATTGCTGCAAGCCCCATGCTGGCTCCATGGGGAGGGGCTGGGCCAACCCCTGCAAGTGCTGAAATGGCACCTACAGCCTTTCCTCAGGTGTGATTCTGATTCAGAAAGACCAACACCTGCACCATCTCAAAATGGTGGGATCCTACCAGAGTGCCATGGTTCTGGATATAGTGGAGTGGATTGCACACTCAGAATGGATAGCTTATCACTAGGGGTTTGTGACGTGTTTAGTGTTCTTATTCAGATATTTTAACTGCCAAAAGGCAATTGTTAACTCCAAAAAGTGGTTTTCAACAACAACAAAAAGAAACATCCCTACTTATCACTGTCATATGGAGGGCTGGAGAGAGATCCTGGGATAAGAGGTGTACCTTTAATTATCTGTCTCACAGACTTACCAGGCCTGCGACCCAATTTGTGAAGTGGAACAATAGGTGTGCATCCTCTTTTCCATATATGCAACATGAAATGTGAGAGGTGGGTGCTCTGTGTGTGTGTGTGGGGGGGACACCTGATTTGTGTGAACTCTTTCCCTCCTCCATGGGAAAGATATACAGATGTCTACACGGAGTACCCATTTGACATGTCATGATTATGAGGAAGGGGCAGCAACAGTTTCAGCAACTGCTGAAATGGTAAGTTTCATAAACCAAGCAACAATGGCCAACATAACTTTCATTCATTTTTGTGGGGCTGAGCCTATAAACATTTTGACAACCATAGCCTACATTAGTAGAGTTCTGATTGGGTGCCCAACCTGGCATTTTACTGTGCCCAATACTGTAACTATTTAGTGCAGTTGCTCTTCTTATCTGCGGGCTTGGCATCCATCCATCCATCCATCCATCCAACAGTATTTATATACCGCTTTCAACCAGAAGTTCACAAAGTGGTTTACAGGCAAAAAAAAATGGATCTGAACATCTATGCATGCTGAGTCTACTGCAGCAGGGCCTCAGAGGACCTCCTGGATGTGACTGGAAGTTGCTGGCATGAACAGGAAGTGCCTTCTCGTTACACTGGGAGTTAGTGTGCCAGAGCATCAGCCTCCTCATGGATTTCAGGGAGTCCTGGAACGGATTCTCCTGGGATAAGGGCCCACTATATAGGCTAGTTTTGCAATTCTGTTTAATGGACGTAAAGGAACTGTTTTGGGCAGTCCAGCAGCATCATGAAACCCGCAACTCTTCACAGCTTAGCAGAGTGGCAAAATGTTTTGGATCAGTTCTTCAGCTGATTAATTTGTGCCGAGTGCTTTATGAAACTCATTTAGCACTGAAATATGTCTCATCTATTTAGGCTGGTAACAATTACCTGAATTAATTGCCTGAGTATATGATCCTACCAAAATATGGTTGTTAACAAACAAAGCAATTTATCATTTTGGTGTACTAACAAAACAATCTTTTTTTTTTGTTTAGATTGAGTTAAATTTTCTATATAGTTATTTTATATCAGAACCAAGAAACATGTTTTTACAGGAGAGTAATTGAACAGAATTCCAGAATTGAAACACAATATTGTGCACATTAAAGTTTACTTCTAAATAAAATTCTAAATAAAATGAATATAAAATACACAACAAAATACATGGTACTGGTGTGTCTTACTCCCCATTGGATCAAATAAATATGAAGCAGAGAGCTCTACACATTCCATATACTATGCATGCTTGCATAAAAATACCTAATTAAATGCATTCTTTTGAAAATAAATCATTTGTTTTGGTCGGAAATAAGTGAAAATTTTTTTTAAAAAACAAAAGTATTAACAATACTTTGAGGTGGTGGGAGAAAAAATCTGTAGTTTCTTAGTGGAATAAAAATCACAGGAACTCATATAATTTTCAGGTAGAATGGAAACAGAGGAATCCATGAATTCTTAATTATTAACTGATTTCACTGCAGTTTCATGGCAAATGAAGGGACGTGGTGGCACAGCGAGTTAATCCGCTATTGCTGGGCTTTCCCAACCGCAAGGTTGGGAGTTCGAGACTGCGTGATGGAGTGAGCTCCCGTTGCTTGTCCCAGCTCCTGCCAACCTAGCAGTTCGAAAGCACCTAAAATGCAAGTAGATAAATAGGGACCACTTCGGTGGGAAGGTAACGGCGTTCCGTGGAGTCATGCCGGCCACATGACCACGGAAGCATGTCCTCGGACAAAAATGCCAGCTCTACAGGCGATGAGCACCGCCCCCTACAGTCGGTCACGACTAGACCATACGGTCGTGGGGAAACCTTTACCTTACATGGCAAATAGTATTGCGATCAAATTTCTAAAATGGAGTTTAGAGCCATCTTGGAAGTCAGAAGAATTGGGGTGAGAAAACTAATGCTAGAAGGTTTAAAATATTTTGTGTATCTCCACTTGCCACTGAATTTTGCTTGCATTATGGCAGCCTCTGCTCAGATAAGAAAAATCATAGCCATTTAAAGGGAAATAAAATAATTTTGCTAAGATCAGCAAAACATTTCAGAGGTTAGCACATTTATAATGTTGGCTGTTACAGGGAAGTATGTGTTGTGTGTGTGTGAGAGAGAGAACTGTAGTAACAGGGAAGTACATATAGACCAGTGGTGTCATCTACAAATAAGGAACGGGAACGCTGGGTGGGACTTGGGCAGGACTTCCGTGTGATTGGCAGCCCGCCCGTTTCGTTCCGCGGCTGCCCTGGCCTCGGGGGGGGGCTGCGCCCAGTTTGCGCGCCACACCGCTGCTCGCCCAGGCTCCGGTGCGCCCCCCCTTCTCCCCTGGCGAGCAGGTACCACCCGAGGCCAGGGCAGCTGCGGAACGGGACGGGCAGGCAGCCAATCCCGCAGAAATCCCGCGGAAGTCCCGCCCAGCATTCCGTTCCTTATTTGTAGATTACACCACTGATATAGACCCTACACAAGCATTTCATGGGTTCAGTGAGCACTCTGGGAGAACAGAAGTCTTCTGCTGATCTCACAGTGGCACTCGCATGGGACGCCTGTAATGGGCAGTCCAATCCTGACTAAATATCTGTGCTGTGATGCAGTGTGGCTGAGGTGGACTTTGCTGCATCCTAAGTGTGAAGTTCCTGCACTGGCGGCCTCTTCGAGGCAAGAGGACATTTGTCCACAGGAGCCACCATGGGGCTACTCAGGCCAACAAAACTGCACCAGAAAAATTGCTGGCGTAAGTCCAAACAACCCTATGTCAGTGGATCAGGTACAAGAATGGGGATAGGATCCGGCAGTGGCCTCTTCCTGCCTCCTTTGAGGCCCAATTCCCACCACCATCTCCACCCTCCTCCTGCATCGTTATAACTCTCCTTGTTCTAGCCTGCCTCCATGCCACTCAGAGTAGAATGTACCCATCTCAGCACTTGGTGCCAATTCCTTTCCCAGGAGGCCAGTGCTCACTAGTGCAGGTCTTTGCACCTGTGATTGTTTCTGCTTGTCTATCCTGAAGTGCTTTCTGGCACTTTTGCAATGACTATCACAGTAGCAGCTCATGCTAGACCGACCCAGCAGCCATGGATTGTACTGTGATGCTTCCAGTTTCTGCTCTCCGGATGGCTACCATGATTTATGCAATGGTGACAGCACTTTTTTCAAACCACCACAGCCCCTTTGTTGATTGGCCCTGTGGATTCGCAGAATGCACTGTTCCCATTTACTAAAATAGCTGTCTGTTATGCTTGGATAAAGAGTGCTGAATAAATCAGAGCCAAAGGAAGCAGCATTATGAAAGGTATTGTGAGAAACTGATTATAATTACTCAACAATGAAATATTCACTGGGTGAAATACCTGACAGTTGACCATTCTGATAATGAAAATCAGATTCTTCCCACAACTTGTGCCCCTCCCACTCCAGTCAAAAGCATCAGGGCAGGAAGTGTGGATTGATGGTTGAGCTGCTGGTACTGCCTGAAGCTAAGCAGGAGAATCTGTGGCTTGTTTTTGGATGGGAGACAGATGCCAGGTTGTGACAAGCTGCAATACCTGTGGTGGCGGCTGATTATTCACCACAAGTGAGAGTTGCAATGGCGTGTGTGAGAAGGCCAGGTGGCAAAAGAACCAAATACAACT
>JAJKFI010000113.1:2914451-2968202 GCA_029204185.1 Lerista edwardsae | reverse complement strand
TACATACATACATACATACATACATACATACATACATACATACATACGTTCTCTTTTATATATATATAATACTAGCTTTTTGTTACCCGGCGTTGCCCGGGTAACAAAATGATCTTCCAGAGTTTATGAGTTTTGCACCCTTCTCGCCCCCCACGCCGACGGGGGCCGAACCCGGACTCCAACCACGTCGGGAGCGTCATCGCGCGCCTCGGCAACCCTGGAAACTATGGACTCGATGCCAATTTCGCCCGTTTTCGGCCGTCTTCACTTCAGGCCCCCTGCCTCGCCCCCTGCCTTGGCCCTCTGCCTCAGGCCTCGGCGACCCCGGAAACTATGGGTCTGACGCCGATTTCGTCCGTTCTTGACCATTCTCATGCAGGGGGCCCTGTGCACCCCACCCCTGCGGGCGGTAGTGGAGCCTGACCCCTGCAGTTTTTGTCACCGGGCCTCAAGGCATGCGCGTGCCGAGTCTGGCGCCAATCGCTCCAGGCGTTGCAGCGGGTCATAGCGGACATCTTGTTTCACACCCATTCCCGCCCCCACGCTGAGGGGGCCCCGAACCCAGACTCCCATGGCATCGGGAGCATCGCCACTCACCTCGGCGACTCCGGAAACTACAGATTCAACACCAATTACGGCTGTTTCCAACCGATTTCTGCAGGGCCCTGTGCATACCCCCACCCCCGGGGGGGCTGGGGGGGGCTGACCCCCACAGTGTTTGTTGCCATGCGCTTGCCAGGTTTGGTGCGCATCGCTCCAGGCATTCCAGCACGGCATGGCAGACATTTCGTTTTGCATCCCTTCTTGCCCCCCACGCTGAGGGGAGCTTGAACCCGGACTCCAACTGTGTCGGGAGTGTCGCCGCTCGTCTCGGCGACCCCGGGAACTACGGACTCGACGCAGATTTCAGCCATTTTTGACCATTCTCATGTGGAGACCCCCACGTACCCCCACCCCCGGGGGCACTAAGGCGGTCTGCCCCCCGCAGTGTTTGTCACCAGGCTGCAAGGTGTATGCATGCCAGGTTTTGTGTTGATCGGTTCAGGCATGCCAGCAGGGCATGGCAGAGGTTGTGTTTCGCACCCCTTCTTGCCCACCACGCCAAGGGGGGGCCGAACCCGGACTCCAACAGCGTCGGGAGTGTTGTCACTCGCCCCGGTGAGCCCGGGAACTATGGATTCAATGCCGTTTTCAGCCATTTTTGACCATCTTCTCACGGGAACCCCATGTACCCCAACCCCCAGGGGTGCTAGCGGGGTCTGACCCCCGCAGTGTTTGTCGCCAGGCCGCAAGGCATACGCATGCCAAGTCTGGCGCCAATCGCTCCAGGTGTCGCAGTGGGGCATGGCGGATGTCTCGTTTTGCACCTCTTCTTGCCCCCCATGTCGAGCAGGGAGTTTTGACCATTTTCATACAGGGGCCCTGGGGCACCCCCCCCGGGGCGCTAGGGGGCCTGAACCCCGGAGTGTCCGTCGCAAGGCACGCGCATGCCGAGTTTGGTGCGCATCGGTCCAGGCGTTCCAGCACGGCATGGCGGACATTGTGTTTCGCACACCTTCTCGCCCCTTACACTGAGGGGGGGGGCAGACCCGGACTCTGATGGCGTTGATACCGTTGTCACTTGTCCCAGCGACCATGGAAACTACGGATTTGATGCCGATTTTGGCCATTTTCGACCATTTTCACACAGGGGCCCCTGTGCACCCCTGCCCCCGGGGGTGCTAGGGGGCCACAACCCCCGCAGTGTTTGTGGCCAGGCTGCTAGGCTTCCGCATTTGGTGCCAATTGGTCCAGGTGTTCCAGCAGGGCATGGCAGACGTCGTGTTTTGCACCCCTTCTTGCCCTCCACGTTGAGGGGGGTCCGAACCCAGACTCCAACGGGGTCAGGAGCGTCGCCGGTTGTCCCGGCGCCCCTGGACACTGTGGACTCGACGCCGATTTCAGCCGTTTCTGGCTGTCTTAATGTGGGGACCCCCGCGTACCCCCACCCCAGGGGACGCTACGGGGCCCTGACCCCCGCAGTGTTTGTGGCCAGGCCGCTAGGCTTCCGCATGCCAAGTTTGGTGCCAATCGGTCCAGGCATCACAGTGGGGCATGGTGGGCCTTTTGTTTCGCATCCCTTCTCGCCCCCCACATTGAGGGGGGCCCAAACCCGGACTCCAACTGTGTCGGGAGCATCGCTGCTCATCTCGGCGACCCCGAAAACTACGGAGTCGATGCCAATTTTGGCCATTTTCAGCCATCTTCATGGGGGGGCCCCTGTGACCCCCACCCCGAGGGTGCTAGGGGGGGCTGACCCCCGCAGTGTTTGTCGCCAGGCCGCAATGCACGTGCGTGCCGGGGTTGGTGCATGTTGCTCCAGGTGTTCCAGCACGGCATGGCGGACTTTTTGTTTTGCACCCCGTCTGGCCCCCCATGCTGAGGGGGCCCCAAACCCGGACTCCAGCGGCATCGGGAGTGTCGCCACTCGTCCCGGCGACCCCGGAAACTACGGACTTGATGCTTCTGCATGCCGCGTGTGGTGCCAATCGGTCCAGGTGTCACAGCGGGGCATGGTGGATGTTGTGTTTCGCACCCCTTATCGCCCCCCATGTCGAGGGGGGGCTGAACCCGGACTCCGATGGCATCGGGAGCGTTGCCGCTCATCTCAGCAACCCCGGAAACTGCGGATTTGACGCCGATATTGGCCGTTTTTGAGCGTTTTCACTTGGGGACCCCTGCGTACCCCCACCCCCGGGGGCTCTAGGGGCCCCCAACCCCCGCAGTGTTTGTGGCCAGGCCGCTAGGCTTCCGCATGCCGCGTTTGGCGCCAATCGGTCTGGGAGTTCCAGCAGGGCATGGTGGACGTTTTCTTTCGCACCCCTTCTTGCCCCCCACGTCGAGGGGGGGGCTGATCCCGGACTCCAACGGCATCGGGAGCGGCACCGCTCATCTCGGCGACCCCGGAAACTGTGGATTTGATGCCAATATTGGCCAGTTTTGACCGTTTTCACGCGGGGACCCCCGCATACCCCCACCCCCAGGAGCGCTAGGGGCCCCCGACTCCCGCAGTGTTTGTCGCCAGGCCGCTAGGCTTCCGCATGCCGAGTTTGGCGCCAATCGGTCCAGGCGTCAAAGCGGGGCATGGCGGATGTTTTGTTTCGCACCCCTTCTTGCCCCCCACGTCGAGGGGGGGCTGAACCCGGACTCTTATGGCATCGGGAGCGTCGTCACTCATCTCGGCGACCCCGGAAACTGTGGATTTGATGCTGATTTTGGCCGTTTTTGACCGTTTTCAAGCAGGGACCCCTGCGTACCCCCACCCCTGGGGGTGCTACAGGGGCCCGACCCCCGCAGTGTTTGTGGCCAGGCTGCTAGGCTTGCACATGCCGAGTCTGGCGCCAATTGGTCCAGGCGTTCCAGCAGGGCATGGCGGACGTTGTGTTTCGCACCCCTTCTGGCCCTCCACGTCGAGGGGGTGCAAATCCAGACTCCAACAGCATCGGGAGCGACAACGCTCATCTCGGCGACCCTGGAAACTGTGGATTTGATGCCGATTTCGGCTGTTTTTGACCGTTTTCACGCGGGGACCCCCGCGTACCCCCACCCCCGGGGGCGCTAGGGGGGCCCGACCCCTGCAGTGTTTGTCGCCCGGCCGCAAGGTGTATGCGTGCCGAGTTTCGTGCCGATCGCTCCAGGCGTTGAGGAGCCTATGCGAGACATACATACATACATACATACATACATACATACATACATACATACATACACACACACACACACACACACCCAGGCTCTTCTTTATATATATAGATATATATATAATAATGTAACTATTTCCAATAATGTAACTCCCAGGATTAACAAGGATTGATGTTGATTTATAACCTTTGGCTGTCTGAGCAGTCCTGCATATTTTCACTGTCCTTGATGAAGTGCACCTGCTTCTTGACAGTCTCTCCTGTTAACTGGTCAGACTGTAAGAACTCTTGCAGAACTCTTCTTGCAGAACTCTGCCCATGTTCTGTTGATCAAAAAACCCCTTTGTTCTCCAAGAGGGAGTTAACTTACAGCTCGTAAGCTGGTCTGATTCCTTTTTCATTATCTCTTTCTTCACTCCAATTGACCCCTTCTTCTAATGGCTTAGAGTCTGTGCTTATATAGGTCCATTTCTCACTCTTCTCCTTATTTTTACAAGTTTGTCCAATAGCCTCATACATTCTTTTGCTTTGTTAAAGCGTTCTGAGGGAGAGGAGGAGGAGGACGAAGCGGGAAAAGGAGTAACAAGAACTTCTTTTCCAACAATCAATGACCAATATGTATCAATTACAGCATAATAAAAATATGTGTATCATTGTAATCCCAAATTCACTTCTGACATTCTAATTGGTTCACAAAAAGCCTCTTAGAGAGCAATCCTTAAAATGTGCTCAACCAGGGCTGTGTGAGAATTTCTCAAATGTTGTAAAGCCTGTTTGTGATTACTCTTGAGCCAGTTAGACCAACTCAAGGATGTAAACTGGCCAACTGGCTCCAGATCCAGACTCCAGGCTGGTACACTTGCATTAGCCAAGGATGGCCAGTGCAGGGGTTTGGAGAGGGCAGGAGGAAGGTGGTTTTGGGGTGAGGGAACGCAAGGGGAAGGTGGTCCAGTGGGCAAATTAGGCTGGGGAGGGGGGTAGGACTGGACTTGGCAACTTAGGCTGGATCCAAACCCTTGTTCCTGTCCTGGTTGGCTTTATCCAGGCCGCTCAGATTAGCGTCAGCAAATTTGCTGGTGCAGCTCCCAGTAGCCCCATAGGAATGGATGCTGTGCGACATGGGGTAAATAGGTCCCCTTACTCCCAGTTGTGCAGCAGCTGCCTCCTACCCTGTGCTGGATATGGTGACCTGCACAGGATAGGATCTGGCAGTAAATAGCTACCAGACTTGAAAAAGAATAATACAAGTAGGCTCGCAGGAGCCCTTTGACGAGCACTTCTGGCTTTTGCTGAAAGTGCCTGCCAGACGGCTCTGGGAGGTCCTCTTAGGTCCTCTGACATGGATTTGCAATACATGATGAGTCAAATCTGCAGATTACAACTCCACAGATGATGAGGAATCGCTATACTTCTCAAAATGGTGATTGTCTGGTTCTGCCAAATGTGGTACCTCCACACTATCAGAAGTTTTGGAACTATTCCATTTCCATTTCCATAACCTTTATTGGCATACATAAATTAAATAAAACAAATCAACACAGGAATTGTCAATTTCAACAAAGTAAGGTATGGGGAAAGAAGAAAGGGGAAAATGGAAATAGGAGAATAGTGAATCACGATGCAGGGGTTAATTTCAAAATCGCAGCTAAAAAGCTCGCGACAGAAGTTGTAAGGGGAGCACAACAATCACTCAGAAAAATAGGGAGAAGGTCTGCAAAGGAGCTAGAAAGGGAGGACAGCCAGGGTTTCAAATACAAATTATGAAGATATTGATGGGTTGGACAATGGAATATTATATGTTCCAAAGTGTCCGGAGTCTGGTGACAAAAGAGACAAATTCTTTTATCTTGTGGAGTTTTGGAAAAGCGGCCGTAATGAATTGCAGACGGAAAAATATTAAAACGGGCAAGCATAAAGGCTCTTCTCAAGTTAGGATTAGTCAATAAACTAAAATAGTGGGAGGGACGTCCCAGGGAAGGAGATAAGCCAAAGAATTTAGGGGAACAGGTAGGATTTAAATTAGCTATAAGATGATAGAATTCAACTTGCCAAAGTTTTGATTTAATTAAGGAATGGGCCTTATGAAGCTCAGTGTCCACAAACAATTCCAGAGTTAAGTCAAGAGATGAGAGTTTAGTATCAAGAAATTTTAGCCATTTGGAGGAATATGAGTCTTTTAGAAGGGCAAATAATAAAGAATCAGGGTGACTGTTGAGAATGTGGTACCTCCACACTATCAGAAGTTTTGGAACTATGAATACAGTTATATAAACTCTGTACACAAAGCACAGTTCCCCATGTCCAAGACAATAAATGTTAGCACAAAATTCTCACAAATAATCTATTTTCCCCCAAATAGTCCTGAATATTTGTACACTGAATAAGCTGGAAATTGATTCCTTGTTTCCCAACAAAATTTGGTAAGCAGTAATTTGGTTCCAGCTGCAAGCTAGAACTGAGTTAGTCTTCCTCAGATGATTCTGTCATCTAACCAACACCAAATCAGCTGACAATAAAATTGTTTGGTATTCCACAGTTATGAGACTCCAGTATCTTAAAGCTTGTTTTCTTTCTTTTTAAGTACTTCATGGCATTGACTAAGGGCGCAACCCTGACCTGGAGTTAGGCTGGCACAGTTAGGCCAGCAAAGTTTGGTTAGCACAAGGGACACTGTAAAGTATGTTTGGACCACTCTTCGAGTCAGAGAGGTCAGCACACAGACATGCACCATCCTCCCTGACTCAGAGTGGTCCCAGTGCACTTGGGCATGCCAAATGTTGATGGCCTAACTGTGCCGGCCTAACTCCAGATTAGGATTGTACCCTAAATTAGGCTTTTGAAATGTTTTCTGAACCCAAGTTGAAAACCGGCCCAAAGTTTACAGAGTGGGATAGTAAATGTGGTTGGGAGGTGCTTCAGTATTTTGTACAGCAATCAGTGGATATGGGGGCTAAATTTCACAGGGGGAGCTGCCTAGTCAGGCAATTGATCCATCTAGCTGGGCACAGTCAACTCAGGTTGGCTATGGCTCTCCTGGGATTCAGGCAGAATTCTTCTACCTGGAGATTATTGGACCTGAGATTCTCTACTACTGAGTTTTGGCTCCTTTGTTCTACAAAGCACATAGGTTGACCCTGACTGCTTGTTTCTTTACACTTAAAGAGCAGCTATGAGGGTGCTTAGTCACGGTCTTGATCATGGCATGGCACTACTACTACTGTAGTACCTTCCACTACAGTAGTTCTGATCTAGTTTGGGCCTTTTGGATCAGAGGTGTCCCAGGAGTAGGTGTTACCCAGTGTGGAGCTCGGATGTCACTCTGCAGGAGCTCAGTGTTGTGGAAGTTTGGGGTTACACAATGAGGTAAACGCATCTCCCCTGATTTTCTGAGCTCTCACATTGCTTTGAATGGAAAAAGTCCACCTCCAGATCAGCAATCTTTGGCCCACTCAAGGCCAAGTCTGTGTTCTCACTGGCAAGCAGCAAAAACATAGTTGTAACCAAGAACATGAAGCAGCTGGATTCCAAGAAGGTTGGAGATTGTCAAACAGAGACTCAGGTGGTGTGTATCATTCCACTCCTTAGAGTGATACCTGATGCTGCCCGCACCAGCTGCACCTCCATTGTGATGCCACTGCTTGTATCTGCTCTGGAGGCAAGTTCTAACAAGCTTCAATGGGAGTCTCTCTTCTTAGAAATAGCATACTCTCTCTCTCTCTCTCTCTCTCTCTCTCTCTCTCTCTCTCTCTGTGTGTGTGTGTGTGTGTGTGTGTGTGTGTGTGGGGTGGTGGTGGTGGTGGTGGTGTTTGAACTGAAATTGTGGCAGGGGAGAGAGCTAGAGCCCCCTATTCCACATCCTGAGCAACCCAAGTAGCTGCTATTCAGTTTTGAAAAACAAGCAAGTGATGCCAATCTATGCATTTAATGTAAAATAGTTTTACCGTTAGGCACAAGTTTGCCTTGTGATTGTTCCGGAGCACAATCCTAACCTGGAGCTAGGCCAGCATAGTTAGACCAACAAAGCTTGGCTGTCACAAGGGCCACCGTAAAGCACATTTGGACCATTCTTGGAGTCAGGAAGGATAGCGCATGTCTGTATGCTGGCCTCTCTGACTCCGAGAGTGGCCCAAATGTACTTTACAGTGTGCCAGCCAAACTTTGTTGGCCTAACTATGCTGGCCTAACTCCAGGTCAGGATTGTGCTCCATATCTTTTACTATAGTCTTAATTGTGCCATCATAATGATCATCTATTGTTTTCAAATTAGCCTTCAGGACACTCAGATAAATGCAATTAGATTGTCCAAGTTCTACCTTGCATGCATTCTATGTAATTGAAATGATAATTATTTGCAACATGATTATTTTTGATGGAACGGTTCATATCAATTATTGAAATGTACAAGGGGGTCAAACAATGATGAATTAGAATATAATAAGTCTATCTGACAATAGTATATTATTCCTCTCTTCTGTTCCCCCTCCTGCCAATTACTCTGGCATCCTTGAGACAATTTAAATTGATGTGCTTGTGGAGAGGCTTAAATAATATTAATGAAAAAAGACTTTCTTTTTCTGAACTACACTGAGTCTGCAGTTTTTGCTAGCACTTAATCAAGAACAGGTGTAAAACTGCCAAAAGCTAGAATAATATAATTAATGTTTGTCCTAGAAGGTTTAGAGGGTTTCTTTTTTTAAAGCCACATTGCACTTGTTGTAAATTCTGCAGTTTACTGTAATTGACATTAGATTCACAGTGCAATCCTAGCGTGCCCATTGCGCTGAAGCTACATTATAGCGTTGACACGAGGGGCGGAGCGCCGGCGCGCTGGCGCCAAACAGCACCCCCACATTGGCACTAACACTCTGAAGCTGATGCTGTCACAGTGTTGGCTTCAGAGTGCCGATGGAGGAAACCGACCGAACAAACTGAGCAGACCGAAGGGATTCTCTGCCCTGTCTTGGGACAGGGATTGGTGGGAGGGGAGGGGGAAGGCGGGACTTGGGTGGGACCTGGGTGGGCTTGGGAGGTGGCCGTAGGCCACTTCCTAAGCCCATCAGCGAGGCCACGTGGCCCCAATTCGGGCTGCGCAGTCGCCTCGGATCTGTGCCCACTCTTTAGCGGTAAGAGTGCTATGGTAAGGAGCGGCATGTTCCCTTGCCGCAGGAGGCTCCAGCCTCCCCCCACCAGCACTGGATAGGGCGCTGGCTGGCCAGTGCTCCTACCCCAGCACTGGGTAGGATTGCGCCCCCAGTTTGATTTGTAGGAAAGTGCTATGTAAAATATCATGCCTTCGAAGCAGGCAGTTACAATGTTCCCCTTTGCAAACTGGAGGTGTGGCAACCAATAGTAAGTGCTGTTGGTTTTTTTTTTTTATCAAGTATGAATTAGAAAAAGAAGTGGCCCTCTATCAATCAATCTACCTACATATCTAATGTAGGGTCAAATCCTGTTGTTGTTCCTGGAGCTCTGCTGGTGCTGAATGTTGTCAGCATGTTACTTAGTGTGTAACTGGAGTGCCCGTGGGAAGACCTGTACCTTTGTGCCCACATCATTGCATCCGTTACTGCTTGCTGGAGAAGGTACGTCAGTAGAGAAGGGGTTGGGGAGGGCAGAACCAGGCAAGCAGAGGTGAAAGAGTGGGGAAGAAAGGGGTGGGCAAATCGAGTCCAATAAGGGAACTGGTTTGGTGGCAGCCGAAGCTTATTCCCTTTCCCGGACCAATCCCAAGGTGTGGGTCCGTGCAGACCTGCATTTACTATTTAGTTAGTTCAAATCCGAGTAGATCCTCCTTCAGCTGCCCCATCATAGGATGCAGCAGTCACCATTTTGGCACCACTGCATCAGTGGGTGGGGCAAAGGACAAGATTTGGACATTAGAGCACTAATTTACGGCCAATTTCTAATGTGCAAATACACAACACAGTCAAGTTAACATGGGTGCCTGGGTCTGGGACAACATGTAATACTGGTGTATCATGCATTATCAACATCATTGCATCCATCTATCCCCAATGCCAGCAGCTAGAGAAGCACCACTTAGAGTGAACTGAGCAGAGGACAAGGCAGGCACAGAATCAATGATTGGTCAATGCTGGGGGTACAACCTCCTGCCAGCCACTAAGGGTACAATCCAATAGATGGTGTAGTAGTGATGCAATGTGGTTGTGTTAGGGCAACATCATTAGCGCCAACATGGGGGCACTGACCAGCATCCCCGCGTTGGTGCTACAGCGCTCATGCCAAAGGGGAGCCTCCCTCGTGCCTCCCTCCCTCGAACTCATCTGGTACAAGGGAGTTTCTGGAAGGAGGGCGTGAGGGCAGGGGTTGTAACTGGGAGGGGAAGGTGGGCCAGGCGGGGTCGGGTGTGTGTGTCTGGGATGCAGCCTAATGGTCGCATCCAAGGCCTCGGTCCCCAGGCTGCATGGCACCGATTCAGGCCGTGCTGCTTCCTTGGACCTGCCCACACTAAATCATGTGCACAGAGCCAAGGAAGCCGTTGGGGAGGCAGGAGCCTCCCATGATGTAAGAGCATTAACGTGCCCTAGTGCCTGGGAGGCTCCTGCATGCTCCAATGCTGCACTGGATACAGTGCAGATTTAACGGCCTGCCTGCTCCAGCACAGCATAGGATTGTGCTGCCCGAATGAGCAATACACAGAGATGTGATTTTTCAGTGATAAAAACAACACTGCTTTCTGCACTTTTCATTATTTGTAAATAAAACAAAAACTGAAATCTGCTCTCCAAAAAATAAAATTCTAACATCTGACTGTGTAATGACCGCGGCTTCATCTGCTGACACTATGCCACCTATGTCATCTACCTAGTATACTTTTAGAATAAAACCACCTAACACCACTTTCTGTACTTTTCTTTGGGGAAAAAAAGGAAATCTGCAGAACAATAGAAATAAAAACATTAACGCATTTAGCAAGACAGCAACCGGCACCTCCACCAATCACTGGGAGATGCCCCAAGGCTGGACGGACACACACTGCCTCTTCCAGCGCAGTACAGGATTGGGCTGACACACAGTTCAAGTCTGCTTATGCCACCCATAAAAACATCCAAAAAAATACTTTTCTGAGCAGAGAAAGGGTGGAAAGATAATTTTCTGGTGAAGCAAGCATGCAAGTTGTTGTTGCAAAAGGAAGGGATGCTTTGGCAACCCAGTTGATAGCAGAACCATATTTAACCATTCTAAAGGGTCAAGAAGAAGGGGATAGTGATACAATACAGAGGTGTAGCATTAATCCATTGTGAGCACAATCCGAACCTGGAGTTAGGCCAGCACAAGGTAGGCCAGCCAAGTTTGGCTGGGCCAAGGGTCACTGTAAAGCATATTTGAACCACTCTTGGAGCGAGAGATGCCAGCACACAGATGGGCATCATCCTCCCTGACTGCAAAAGTAGTCGAAACGCTCTTTATGGTGCTCTCCCTGGCAGGCACCTCCCTGGCAGGTTGGTGTGCTGATTGGCTGCCAAATGTATCTTGCATCCAACATAAGAAAGTGGGTATAGTGGGTAAGTGGTATAGGGTGTAGTGGGAGGTGAAATGTTCTGCTGGTTCCCCCCCATTATTCCCTATGGCTATGCTAGCTATGCTAGCTTTGTCATTGGTATAGTGTTTTTGTTTTTCCCAGGATGGGAAAGAATCTGAAGGAGGGTTAGGAAATGATGTGCACCAATTCCTCATCCCTCCCACATCCTGCTCCAGTTTCATCCTGGCCCCTCCACTAGCAGAGTTGCACCAGCATCTCGGTGCTTTTCTGGCATTGCACCAATGTTTGCGGCACATCCATTGGCAGGTGGACTTCTATGCCAGCACTGCAGTGCAGTGCAGTACAGTGCAGTACATTGCACAGCGTACATAAAGGTACACTGGGATATCTGAAGATAGGAGTAGGCTACAACAGCCCTTCTACCATAAACGGCACATGGAGCAGATCCTTGTGGGTGATCAGAGGGGAATTGGGGAGCCCATGTAGGAGAAATGTTTATGATGGCATAAGCTGATATGATACGAATAGAAATATAATAGCAATCATTATATTGATCAAATATTATCAATAGTGATCATTGGGTTCCATTCGGGGAGAAAAATGGGTTATAAATTGAACTACTACAAATAAATAAATATAGCTAGAGCTATAGAGAGAGCTATCGCATGCACAGCATGCAATCATAGAAAGAATGATTGTTGACATGTCTATTGAAATATTTCCTTGTTCCTTATGATATTGTGTTTGCTTCCTGACTAGAAAAATTCACGTTTTGCTTGTCTGTTTCCCCCTAAGTCAGCAATACTGCCAACAGTCAGACTGCTGAAATCCTCCTGAAATAAATGAGATAAAATCAGCCCAAATATATGCATGGTCACAGCCCAAATTATTTTTACCACCCATTTGTCATTATTTGGCACCTCCACCTTCCTTGTGCTTTCTCAATCTGTCTGTTGGTTCATTTTTTAGTGCAGATAATCTTTTCCACAATTAATTTTTCTTTCTCCATTGCCAGCCCCCAACAAACCCAGCCTGTTCCAGAGCTCCTCTTGCGGTTGGATGCTGAAGTTCTGCCCTTGGCCTTCAAACAAATTGGTGTGAGATGCATACACCATTCAGGTGGTATGCGCAATCATGCACAAGCTTCTTCCTGTTAACTTGGGGTAAGATGATTAATAAAAAATATCGTGCTGCTATCCACCCTTCCTTCAGATTTCAGAACACACTGATTTGTGAGGTGCTGGGTTAATTATGCAGTCCAATCCTGTCTACTTAGTGTACTCAGTCTGTCTACTCAGATGTAAGTCCCATTAGTTTCAATGGTATCTCCTTCCAGTTAAGTGTGTATAGAATTGCACATGATTGCTTCACTATTGTAACTCTGAGTGATGGCTTGCATGTATGACTACAGTAGGTCATCACAGATAGGACATTTCTATTGCCTCGTATCATCTGAAATGCATAGCCAGTCAGTGGAGTCAGTTCATTCATTCAACTGTCAATTCTAAAGTATACAGTGCTCAATTTATTTTTTCACATTTTTATACCACCCTTCCATCAAGGAGCTCAGAGTGGTGTACATGGTTCCTTCCCTCCTTTTTTAATCCTCACAGGACACAATCCAAAGTGTGCTTTGGGCGAGCACAAGTCATTTGTGCCAACCCAGTGTAGTCGCAATAGTCGTGAGCCCTATAGAATAGAATAGAATAGAATAGAATAGAGCATGTTTATGACAACTTCTGAGGATGATACACCAGTGCACCAATGACTGGGCCAGCACATGGTGTTGCAGGGGAGGCGGAATGGGGTGGGGGAAGGTAGGGGGCAGGTGGGCCTGTGGGTGGGCATGCCCTGCGGAGTGGGGTGCAGCCTGGATTAGCAGTGAAATTAGCTGAAATTAGCAGTGCAGATCTAAGTAACCCTATTCAGGCCCTTGCCATGTTACCTGGGGGAAGGGGAAAAGATTTCCCTTTCTGTGGTGCCTCAGCCAGTCCTAGCTCCTTGCAGGCCTTCCTATTCCAGCATAGGGTTAGAATTGCTCTTCCACCTAAGCTTTCTTAGATTGGGGCTCTATTTTCATCCTACTAAAAAGAGAGTCACTGGAGGGTCCTCCCCATTGAGGTTCTATAGATCTTCTTGCCAGCAGGGACTAGGGGGCTTCTCCTGCTTTCTTCACTGTAGCCAGTGGCATATCAAAGGTATCGGGGTGCCTGGGGTGCCACCACTGTTTCTATTAAAACCCTATTAGGGTAGGGTGGGCTGAGAGATCCTTTAGGAAGGTCACCCAGGAAGCTTTGTGGCTAAGATTTGAACCTGGATTTTCCAGGCACAAGTCAAACACCAGAACAACTACAAATAAAGCTTCACATGCACATGTACAAACACACACACACACACACACACACACACACACACACAAATGTGTGACTCAGGTCCAAGTGACTGCAATGAAATATGCTAACTAACTCAACGGGCAGCGCAATCCTAACCCCCTCTAGTGCCGGCGCTGTGCTCTTGCGCCGGCCAAATGCTGTCGCGAACGTGCCATAAAGCGTGTCCACATCGGCACTATGGCACTCAGCCAGCGCAAGCGGAGCACCAATGCTCGGGCACCACCGCGACCGTCGGCAGCACTGGCCGTGCACCAGTTGAGTGCCGGTGTCACTCGGTCGGCGCAGGGCCTCTGCAAGGGCATTCCAGAGGTGTTCCAGGGGCGTAACTGGGCAGCACAGCGGGTGGAGACTGTGGTTATGACACGGTTGTGACTCAGGACGGCTGTAGTGCCATATCCTAATGCCGGTTCCCGGCCATGGCGGCCCCAATTCGGGCCGCTCCCGTGCACGTTCCTCTGTGCCTGCTATTTTGCTGGCGCAGATCCAAGCAGGCCCATAGGGGTGACTGGGGCTTATGTGGGTGCAAGTGGAAAACCTCCCCTTGTCTTGCACGTTGCTACGGCTGCTTCCGAATGGGCCTGTGGATATGGCCCTGCTATGTGAGCCTTACTAGGCCGGCATAAGGTAGGATTGCACTCTGAAAAACATTGCATTGGAGGATATGTGACATGTCTATCTGTGGCAATCAACCTACAATGGCCTGTAGTCCAGTTCCTTACCAGCGCACTTACCATATCAAATCAAAAGAATTCAAACGAAAGCCCTCTCAACTGGATTCGACAGTACTAGGTGTGCATATTGCCAGGATGAAACCCCGGGAAACTCCGAGTACCAGAAGTGGGCCATTTACAAGATGCCATTCTGAGAATGGGCCAAAATGCATTGAGCTCCTGGGTGTTTATTTCTCAGTCGCAAGGAATGGGTGGGAAGTCAATTGGAAACATTGGCTGGAAAAAATTACAGAAAAGATAAAGATATGGAAAAAATGGACTCTGACAGTTTACCAAAAGGCGGTCTATGTAAAAACTTATTTGTTACCGGTGGTAACCAATGTAGCTGCAGTTTACCCTCCTCCGGAATGGGTGCTGAAAAAAGTCGATACATTGATTTTTACATTCTTATGGGGTACAGCTCATTTTCCCCTCGCAAGGGTGACAGCCTATAGACCAGTGGAGGATGGGGGGTTGGATTTGCCAGCAATAGGGCCACTCTTCTTGGCAACATTCTTATCTTTCAATTTTGGGAGATGGGCACAACTGGAGTTTAAAAACAATAAAATAATAGACGTTAAGTTCTGGTTGATAGTTTTCGCATTAGGGTGGAAAGGAAAAACTTGGGGAGATACGTGGTGGGAATCAGAGAGTCAATCATACAATGTAACTCAGTCAATGAAATGTGTAGGACCAGACTACTTATGCGAAGTGTATAGTAGAGTTAAGAAATGGAATGTAGAGTCAAAGATGTTGAAAGAGGAAGGAACAATAGTAAAAGTGACTAAGAGGAAAGTGTACCGACAGATATTAGAAAAAAGTTTCTTTGCCCCGGATTTGAAGAAAAAGAAAAAAAAGGTGACGTTATGTAAATATTTAAGGGAGCCTGAGTTTCCCATTGAATACTTTAAAGATAGCAGGGTACCTTTTTATTTGTGGGACTTGAGGTGGCGGGTATATCACAATGTTTATGGTGTTCAAGCAGCCCGACCGTGGCTGGCAGTAAATGATCAGTTATGTGTCAGGATAGCTTGTCGCCGAGAAATGGAGAGAACTGGGAAGACACACAGAGAGACATTAGAACATTTTGTTAAGGACTGTCTCCCGGCAAAAACTATATGGAAGAAATTAGCTAGGAAAATGGACTGGCCAGAATTGGCAGAGCAGCACTGGGAGAGCATAGTTTCCGGGAAGAGCGATGTAGAACTTTTTAAAGGGCCAAAGAAGAAGAAGACTACAAAGAGGAAATTTAAAGAAGAGAAGACACCTGCCAGTGATTACTGGTTGGTTCCTTGGTCAACAGTGCGTTTAGTAAATTTGTTTGTACTGTTAGTTTTAAATTTCCAAAGGAGCAGAGAGGTAAAAACAGGGAAAGAATGTGGAATTAACCATGCAGTAGAACTCATTTTGTTCAAAGTGAGGGCTTTCAGCAGATTCGAAAAAGAAAGGTTATCTGAAATGAGATGGGCCAAATTTTGGCCCTGGGACCAAGGAACCACTCCATCAATCACATGAATGATACCTTGGACTTGAACAGCACTATAGTGTAGGATGTTAAAAAATGTATTAGTAGTAGGATAGAGAGGTAAGAGATTTTGTATTAGTCAGATGAGTAAAGAAAATCCGAAATGTGACGGTTTTTTGCGCTCGGGGATGTAAAACAAAGAAGTAGTAAGAAAAATTTTCAATTAAAAAATCTATATTCCTAAAAATCTATATTCCAAAATGCATTGAAAAGTCCTATACGTAAACTGCGCCAGTCCCAAGCTCGGACACAGTCCAACCACAGGTATGACTGCAGTTTTTCTCAGAGCTGGGTGTGCACATTGCAGGAAAGGCAGTCCGGGAACTTTGGAGTACCCGGGGTGGGCCATTTCCACCAGGTCCCAGTCTGTAAATGGGCCAAAATGCATGCAAAATCCTAAAACCTCAGACTGGAACCTGGTTGTCAATCACCCGGATGTCCCGCCCAGTGTTCCGGCAACATAACACCGCTTGTTGAGGCTCTTGTTGAACCTCAAAATGGAGGAGAAAGGGGACAGTATTCAGACCACAAGGCTGCCAAACATGGGGAGGTGGTCCAGAGAAGGGCAGCTAGATTGCAAGGATCAGAAGGCTGGATCACAAAGCTGCTGCCATCAGCTCCTCCTCCAAAGAAGAAATCTCAGAAGCAATGGTCTTGAGAGAGGAGGACCTGAAAGGGATAGCAACTGCACATGACAATGCAGTGGGCGCCACAGCTGCTGCCTGTAGGGACCAATTCTTTCCCCTCTTTTCTGGGAATGCCCACTATCCTGGGCTCCTTTGTTTTTTAACCTTCTCCTTCCCTCCCCTCTTCAGGGCTGTTTCTCATCTTTTCTTGCCACCTTTACCATGATTCTCCCCCCCCCCCGCCAAAACAAAATTATTTATTTATTTGGAGAATTGATATCTGGCCTCTCCCATGCCCAATGCCCAAGGTGGCGTACAGGGGTAGGGCCGTGTAAGCTACCACTTTTCAATGGTTTTTTTTTCTTTTTTCTTTTTCAAATATACAGTATTCTGTGATTCACCTAATCCTCCATCCCAGCTGAAGTCTTCACAGTGTGGTTCTCTCATCTAGCTGCGTGCCATTGAGCTTCAACAGGCAATCATAAGTCAAGCCTGGACACATTCACAAGGTCATACTCTGTTCTTTTGCTGGCTCATCTCGTGTCTTGCAAGCTTCCTTCCTTGCAAGAGCCTTGTTCTCATCACCCATTCCTTTCTCTTCTCCTGTCCTCCCCATGACCTCCCAATTCCTCCTTTTGTCCATATTGCTCTATCAAAGGATTCCCTGTAGCTGGGACCACTTGATGGTACACCAGCAAAAGACTTCTGTATAGTGGTATACCAGCAAAAGATCCCATCCTTGATCAGCTGCCTGATGCTTTGCTTCTAGATCTCCTAGAGGCTTCTAGACCTCCTCACAACCTTGCTGTGGTTTGTGCAGGGAGATGGAGCCCATAGCTTTTAAAAATTCTGCAAAGTAGAATATTATGACTACAATTTTTTTAATAAGTCTCTGAGTTTGGGGTACCATGCCTAGCTTGTGGTCAGAGTGGGGTTTGAACCTAGGTTTCATCAGTCCAAATCCATCTCTCTATCCTTTAGCTACAATATGGTGAAATCTGACCAATCGCTCAACCTTTGCACTCAAGTTACAGTGCCTAGCTGAGGACAATAGCAGAATTCTAATGCCATTCCTCCTGCCTTAAATCAGAGTTAACATTCAGATTTAGTTGTATGAGACATGCTGAGATAGAAATTTTTAATGGAAAGTGACAGAAAGTCACCTTGCCTTGTTGGAGACCACAGCAACAAAGTGAAGTTTTCAACTTGATGACTCATCTTTGAATGCTGAAGCATGCAAAAAAACAAAACAAAATGTGGCTGTGCACTTAAGAAATGGAAGGAAACTGAATTCCTGCTCTTGAGAAGCTGCTAGTGGAAGGCAGAGGAATGGGGAAAAAAAGTTGCTAGCCTGAGGACACAGGGCTACATGGAGGCTTGAAAATACAACATCTGATTAGGGATGCAATTACATCTAAAGCAGTGAACTGATGGAAAACGTATTGCACATTTTTTTCCATCAGGTGGCTTTTGTCCCCTCACCCCATTGCAGAGATATCAGTCCCTCAGAACCGAAGAGTAAAAGAAGCAAAAAAAGTTTCCTTGTCATATTTCATTTCTATCTGTACAATGTGAATACTTTCACATGGCAGATTTGCACCTACAGCCAAAAGTCAGCTTGTATTTTATTTCATGTTATTGAGCCATTGTTGGTATTGTCTGATCACCTGCCGTCTGGAGACAGAAGTGCAAAGGCTCAGCACTCTGATATGACCTGACCTTTTCCAACAGCAAAGTGAGAAGGGAGTCATTTCACTGTGGCAAGAAATATTTGGGGATCAATCACTTATTTATGTAACCAAAATTCATATTCCATTTACCCTCCAAAGAGGATCCCAAGCTGTCCTATAACAATACAGTAAAACGTAAGCTATGCTAACAGCAACAGCAGCAGCAGCAGCAGCATTTATTAATGGAGTTTCCAGATACAAACTGGGACAGAGTGCCTATACCTTTAACCAAGAGTGCCTATACCTGGAAAGAAGGGGGAATTTGTCATCAGGTGCACCTTCACCTGCCCAAATTCTCTCTTCTATACAATGGTTAAAGGTATAAGCACTCTATCCCAGTTTGTATCTGGTAACCCTATTTATACATCCCCTTTTTACTGACTCTCATAACTCAAGACAGTTCATATAAGCAGGCTTTTATTCAAATGAAAGAGCAATCCTAAATTGCACTGAATTGGTGAGACTGGCAAGCCTGTGCCAAATCCGCCACACCTGAGGTGCACTGGGGAGCCTCTCCGGGGCAAGGGCAAGTTTGTCCCCTTGCCCCAGGGGAGGCTCTGGCCTACCTGTAGGGTTCCTCAGATCTGCGCCTGCTATTTAGCAGGCAGTGAACCAAGGAAGCCATGCAGCCTAAATCAGGACCATGCAGCCTCCCAACAGGGCCTTGGATATGGCCAAATGGCTAAATCCCAACCCCAACCCCTGCCAGCCCGCCCACTCCCTGCCCAGTTATGCCTCCTCCCCGCCCTCCCGCCCTCCTCCCAGAACCTTCCCTGCACCAGCCAAGTTTGGCACGGCGAGTTTGGCATGGTGTTCTAAGGCCAATGCTATGAGTAGTGTCAGCCTGGGAGCTCTAGCACCAATCCAGGCATGCTGCAGTTTCAAGCAGCAGGAGCAATCCATTCCAGTGATCTCAAAACTGAATAAGAGTCTGGAGGGGCAGGATATGTGGTCTGATGGTTGAGCCATTGCCTTGCTTGAAAAAAGCTCAGTAGGATCCATAGCCTTGGATGGGAGACTGATGGGAGACTGAAACTGTTGGCGGATCTCTGTGGAGGAGTGTGGAAAAGTCAGCTGGCCAAAAGAAAGAAAACCAGATAATATATTGAGAACCGTTCTGAGGCTTGTTTTGTAGCTGCCTGCAAAAGCTTGGAAATGCAGAAGGATGATGACTTCACTAAGGTAACATCTGGACAAATGGAGCGTTCTATCAGGGAACAATATTGTAAAAACCCCATTGAAAAATAGAGTGTACACGCATATACACACCATTTCGGCTTCCCCTGAAACTCCTCAACTATATAGCCAAAGAACCTCTACATTCACTTCAATTTACCTGTTAAATAAAATCTGGTGCCTCCTAGGGGCAGGTAGAAGACCACTCTAGTCCACTCCCCAAAACCAGCATCAATCATATCAAAACCTTTTGGGCTTGCTGTGAAATTCTGTAGATGTTTCGTATGATAAGGAAAGCCCACATTGACTTTGCATTTTGCTTCATGAGTCTTGGGGCGCAATCCTAACCTGGAGTTAGACCAGCACAAGTGAATTGTACCAGCCCAGGAGTATTGCAAACTCATTACGAAATGCATTTGAATCACTCTCAGAATCAGGGAGGTCGGCATACAAATGTGCTCTGTCCTCCCTCACTCTGACAGTGGTCCAGACATGGTTTATGGTGCATTTGTGACACTCCTCATTCCTTGTGCTGGCCTAACTCCAGGTTAGAACTGTGCTCTCGGTGCTTGTGGTGAAGATAATAGGGATAGGCTTATATAATCAGTCCTCTTTATATGTGACATTCCTATCTGCGAGGAGCAGAATTGCTACATACCTTGTTATCTGCGCCCCTGTCCTTGTTATCCACTATTCAGAGAACTTCCGAAGCCTGCAAGGACCTTCAGAATGGCACCGACAACCAGTGTTGAACCCTTTAAAATGGCCAGCAGAAACATCTGCCAGTCATGTTTAAGGTCATAGACAAGGCTGGCCTTGCAACTATCGATGCATTAGTGCATCACTGGTAAAAGTGGGATACCAAAAGCAAAACCAACAAACAAAAAACCCTGTCCCACCAATTTTTTTCTGAAAAGGTTTTCTGTGGAGATGAAGTGGAGATGAAAGGATAGTTCTGCACAGTTTCCAGAGTCTTGGAGTCATACCAAGGTATGCCCCCAGAGGGCAAAGAAACATTTCAGGGAAATTTAGGCCTTGGAGTTATTTGCAGGGTATTCCCCTGCCCACTTTGACAAGAAATGAAACTTCAGCATATATTTTATGGTTAGGGACTTTTGAATCCACTTGGTTTTCAGCCCCTCAGTTACAGATATGTACCTGTAACCAGCTGTGGAACAAGCAATGTGCTAAGGCATCTAACGTAAGAACTTGAACAAAATTGCATTTTGCAATTTTTGCTTCTCATAGCTTTCTCATATTGGGGGGTTTCAAAGTGTTTCCTGTGCACAGGGCCTTTAAACAGGCTACCCCAACTTGAGCTGTGCTGCTTGAAAGAATAAGCGTTCAGCTTGTCACAGACTGAGGAGAAGTAATTAGCTGAGCTTCTGCAGCAAGAAGCTCATAAAATAAGTCTTACCCTCCTGTGTCCATGATCTTCAAAGTTCAAACCGAAGACCCTTCCTGAAAACCCCGCCTGAAGGCTGGAGTCACTAAAATAATAGCTGGCCTGCTGATCACAATGTGAGTCAATGTAATTAGCTGAGCTTCTGCAAAAGGCAACTCAATGCAACATATGAGGGTTTTTTTTTTTCTGAAGCAGTTTACAAGTCATTCCAGGGTCACAGAGACATAACTTGAGGCCATGTTCTGCTAGATCCTGCAAGAGCTGGGACTGTTTGCAGAGAAAAAACCTGAATTTTGAGAGAGAATCTGTGCATGAGTCCAATTTCTGAATATGATTTCCATTCGAATCAATGGGTCAGCACCATGGAAAGTAATGAACACACACACACACACACACACACACACACACACACACACACATGGTTTCAGCAGACCAACAAAATCAGCCTCATAATATGGAATGTCAATGGATGGACCAGCTCTTCCAGCACCCTGCATCTAGGGACTACCTTCTTACCAAGGACATAGTAATGTTACAAGGAACCTGGGTTCCAGGGAACTTGCTACTTAATGGCTTTTACGCTCATTCACTGGGGGCAATTCCAAGGGTTGGATGTGGAAGGTGCAAAGGAGGTCTGGGGGTGTTAATTGCTACATCACTATGTGCAACCATAAGATCACTTCCATCCTACAAGCACTATGCGATGGCCATCATACTTCACTTCACCCAGGGTGACTAATTATAAATGTGTATCTTCCTCCCCAAAGAAAGAAATCACAGACAAGAGACTACAGCAAGCCTGACCTTGCAAAGGCAAGGCTTGCCCAGCTCTCCAAGAACCACGTGGGGCTAGCCCCACCTCCAGGGATTGAGCTGGGCTGCTCATGGAGGCTGTTTCAGTGAGGGACTTCTATGCAAGACTGGGTCCGTTTGTGAGGAGAAGCCTGCCTGCAGCTGGATTGCCTAAGGTTGGGAGTTGGATGCAAAGATCGGGGTGTGTGTGTGTGTGTGTGTGTGTGTGTGTGTGTGTGTGTGTGTGTAAATTTCTCTTATTACACTTTCAGTAGATCTAGCAGCATCAATAAGCATCTGGAGGGGTGGCCAGGATTATGTTAGTGGTACTGTGTGTTAGGCTCAGGGGGAAAGAAGGCAGCAACCAGTTCTGCCTGCCGGCTGGTCTGTTACTTACCAGCTACACATTAGGTGTTAAGTTGGTGAGTGTAGGGCACATGGGGACGGTGGGGGCCCCCATGGGAATGCCCCGCATTGGGCCCTGCCTCTCCTAAAGCTGGCCCTGGTCGCAGGTGCGATTCTGAAAGTCCCTGCAGCCTCTGGAAGGTCTCCACAGCATTCAGATATCTTTTGGCACTTCCTGTTGCACTCTGTTGGCTTCCTGAGGGTCTCTGCTGGATTCTTCTGATGGCAGATAAAGGAACCCCTTGCATCTAACCCCATTGATCCCATAAGATCAATGGTCCATTATCTGTGAATTTGCTATCTGCAAGGATGTCCAGGAACCTAACCCTAGTGGATAATGATTGGCTATTTTAATTGCTGCCTTGGTCCAGCCTTTAGTGGAAAAACTAACACTGATCCACCATTTCTTTTCTATTTTTGCCACATTATCAAGCATCAAGAAAACAGAAGTTCCTCACTTCCTTTGAGAGCTCAGTTGTACCTACAGCATAAAAATCAATTTACATACTCAGAATGCCACTATGAACAGTACACATTTACTTATGAAAAATCCCCTCCTGATGATATACCGTATAAACCTGGTTTTCATTGAAATTGCATGTTTTATGTTTTATTTAATAGAAAGCTATGATTTTTGTTATCAATAACAAAACAGCCAATTACTTTTGGGGGGGGAGGAGCTTTGTGTTGCCAGCAGAATGTTAAGTCCATTTACACTTTCCTGACAATACAGAAAGTTTCCTATGACAGGGAACCAGTTGTTACATGTATATCCATGTATGTTTTTATGGTGATTTTCTGAAACAGTTCGGGGAAAAAATGACACACTTGTTGTCCTTCAGACTCCACCCTCAAACTTGTCCATTGCAAAGTATTGTAGCATTCAATTGACACTGCCATCCTGAATGCTTCACACCTCTAATAAAACTATCTCAGCCTTTTCCAATTTCAGTTCAAACCTCACTGAATTTGCTCGGGAGAATCTGACGTGTTCATACAAATCTCACGTCAAAATGTGGAGAGAACAGACGGCAAGTTGCATTTTTCATGTGCATCAGATGAAAGAGGAAATCCTGGAATGTATTTTCTACAGAATAACAGAAAATAAATATTAAGAAGAAATGAAATAGGTGAAGACTGCACGAATTCCCCATCTCAAATTTTTGTACCAATGATAAGTCATATGAGTGACCAAAACTGTGCCAAAGCTGAAGTCAAAAGCTGAGGAGGTGTGGTCTTGTGGTTGAGCCATTGCCTGCTTGAAGTAAGCTAAGCAGATTCAGCTGTGATCTTGACTGCGGCTGGGAGACTTTGAATGGAATCTGCTGACAGACCTTGGGAAGGCACACTGTGAGAGCATGTGGAATGTGGAAGAGTCAGCTAGAGGTCGATGACATCTTGAGCACTCAGAGGGCTGGAAATAGTGACCCGTCCTCAGGAGTATCATGGCTGACCTTAAGCACTTATATCTGAGCTCTATTGGAGCATTTTACCTATTAAATCACAATAGATCTCAATGATCACAGAGATGTGGGTAGAATTGGCATGTTTTTACTTCTACTAAGTTTTCTTAACATCTAGTAGCAGAAGATATTCCTTCAGTGACTTAATTCTCGTTACGAAAAGACAAGGCTGAACTGTGTGAGGCCAATTTCTTTTTTTATTGTCAAAGAGAATCAAGTAAAGGAAAAATGCCTGGGTGGGAGTGGAAAACAGACATGAAGTAGCATTACGTGGTGGCATTCAAATGTCTGGCAGCCCAATCCTAAACTGCCCAGGTTCCATAGGAGCAGCGATAGCAAAATGGTTCCACATCAGCCACTGGAGTTTGTTCTGCCCCTGAGGAAAGTTGCAGGCTCTGCAATGATACTCCTTGAGTCTCTGCTGACCGAGACCAACTTGCCCTCTACTGCTATCGCTATTTATGAGTCTCTCTCTAAGGCACTAGTTCAGTTTCTCAGAGTGTCTCTTCCCATTAACTCCCATAAACACGCTCCTTCTTGGTTTGATACAGAATGCTGGATCGCCAAGAAGTGTGTTAGACAGTGTTTTCTCTCAGTCTGCCGTGACCCTTCTCCGGCCCTTCTAAAATCATATTTCCATTTCAGGAAATCATGCCAAACCCTTCTAGAAGAAAAGAAGCATTCATTTGCTCAACATAACTGGCAATTACTTTATGAAGCAATTTATTCCAACAATCACAATTTTTTTTTTGTTTTTTTCCCAAAATGCTTTTATTTTCTACTATACAGTAATGGGAAAGGGAAGATGATAATACAAAAAGGGAGGGGATAGTAACACAAGGTACACACATAAGGTCATGGAGAGATTACATGCATATATTGAGATCTACTTTAACTACAATACATTTCTTCAGCAATTATTAATAATATGATACTGCCAAGCCAAGCCTCAAGTAAATGTATCCATCAAAGTTAATTTATTAATCTATATTAGTAGTCTTAACGTTCCATTGTCTGTCAGTATAATCCAGTCTTTAAAATTGTTTGGAGCCAAAAAGTTTCAGCAAAAAAATATTATCATTGACGGCAATTCTTATCTTACGCTATTCCTGATTCTCATTGGCCCCCCTTTTTGTCTCCCTTGTTTAGACTAAGTGTTATCATAGTACATTCTTTCTCACTGAACAGGCAGAAAATAGCAGATGTTACCACTAAAAAAAAAAAAAGACAAAAAAAAGGACTACATTTACTATTATAATAATAAGAAATATAAAATGCAGCCGAGAAGAAACTACTACCTATCTTATGCTTACAAACGTAATAAATTCTATCAGTGTAACACCCCTGTTCTAAACTTCAACATTCCAAAGAAAAAAAGAAAAATAGATAAGAATACAGAATCTTCTCCTTGGATTATAATATCTTATAAACACAGTTTTATCTGGACATTCAGCTTCATTTAAATCAAAAGGTAGTCTTAAAATATCGCTTTGTTATAAATCTTAACTTTATATCTAGTATAAAGACATCCCTCCCTTCATTAAATCATTCTAAATATCACATTTATATAATCTTAAATTCATATATTCCATCAGCCTATGTCTTATAAGTATAGTTATATCTGGGCATACAGATTAGTCCAAGGTTGGAGGGGGTCCTAAAATATCGCTTAGTAATAAATCTTTATATATCTGTACTTAGGACATCCCCCCTCACTCAGGTCATCTAAATAGCCCCTTTAAATGTTCTTAAATTCAAACAATCCAACTGCATAATTAATCTTGTCCCAGTTGAAGTTCTAACATTCTCTTTCCATAGGGTGCACACATTTCTAACCAAGCATTAAACTAACTTTAAAACTCAAAACTGAAAAGAATTAAAACTTTAAGCTAAAAAAAAGAAAAAATTAATCTGTTTAATATTTCATCTCTTCCACCAACTGATCATCATTTTAAACATCTAATCATACTTTCTTATAATGTCTTAAATATCAAATAATTCTAATTTCTTACTGTTAATTCTATTACCCCTATTCCAAAATCCATCCATTATATTTTATCATTATATGTTTTACCCCTATAATTCAAATTCCTCACCTTCACATTAAGCATATTTCTTAAAAATCCACATAAATTTCAGTAATTTAAGATAGTCCAATTTAAAATTTAAAGTTTTCTTTTCCTTCTGGTCTTCTAGTTGTTTCACCATAAATCTTAAGTTCATTATGAAGAGGAGGTTATTTTCTCAAGGATAAGGATAACACAGCCATAATCTTCCTTCTCAAAGTTCAATACAAATTCTTTGGCAGTGAACTCCAATGCTTTGTTCTTCAAGCTGCATTCCACAGACTCCATTTTAACGAGGGTAAAAAATATAATGTGCTTTCCTCTTCTTTTTTTTAAAATCACGAATAGATGAAAGTTAGTTGGTTTTGTATTAATTTAAATTTACCTTGTCAAATACTTTTACACTTTCTTTTTGCACTCCAGCTGGGGTCTTTGATGTTTTTCAGGCTTTTTTCCCCCTTCACCCCTCTGAGATTCTGGCGGCCATCTCTCTCGCCAAAAGCAATTAAAACGACTCAAATCTCTTAGTCCATTATTTATTTGTCAAGTTATCATCCATTCTTCTCCTCCTCCTGCTCTCTGCTTTCTCTGTGCCAAACTCTGCAACAGAGGCTTGATTACAAATCCAGATGAAAACATTCCCGACGCCGTCCGTGATCTTTTCTAACGAGGCAAACAACATTTGTCTGCAGTCCACGCTGGTGGTGCAGAGTTTCTCATCCTTCTGCTCCAGGCTCCCAGCGTTCCTCCTGAGATTGCCATTCCCAGGAATTAGCTGGGAAATGCCTATACCCTGGGTTTCCTTTCCTGAAAACCACAGGCTGAATACCCCATCGGGCTTCAGATAAAAGGTGAGAATGTGGTCCCTTCTTCCCCAGTGGAAGAAGCATGACCGTCCATGTTGGCTGGCCCCGCCTCCCTCCACTAATCACAAATTTTTTTGGTCCCTTGTTTCTCGCACAAATTCCCCCCTGGTTTGTAATGTCCCCCCCCCCACCATTCCTGCTCCTACCTGGGTTACTCACTTTTCCAGAATCTTTTCAGCCCCGGTCACACACAAAGATCCCACTCTGTATCTCCCTGACTTACCGGAATGGCCACCAGTCACTCCTGACGAGGTGGCAGAGCTTATCAATACCTTGAAACCTGGGAAAGCTCTGGGCCCAGACGAAATTCCAACTGAAATTCTTACTAGTAACCCCTCTTGGTGGTCGGAACCTTTATCTAACCTATTCACACTAATTAACCAATCAGGGCTCTTCCCCAACTCCTGGCTATCCTCAATTATTGTAACCATCTTTAAAAAGGGCGATCCTGCTCTTCCGAACAACTACAGGCCAATAAGACTCCTTTCATTCATTGGGAAGCTCTATTCTAAATATCTACTTAACAGACTCACATCTTGGGCCCTCTCGAAAGCCCTTCCGGGCAGGGAACAAATAGGTTTCCGCCCGGGTGCTTCCACAGTCGACCATGCCTTGACACTATCCTTTTTGGCCAAAAAACACTCTGATCATCATGGTGTTAAACTGTATACAGCCTTTATAGGTCTCAGAGGAGCATTTGATTCAATCAACAGGGATATCCTGTGGAAGAAATTGGCCAACTGGGGGATTGACCCCTGTCTTCTTTTCCTGATTCAACGTCTTCACTCTTCCAATTTGTGTCGAATTCGCCTTGACGGCACAGGCTCCATGACTGACGAAATTCCCATCAACAAAGGAGTCTGTCAAGGTTGTATACTTGTTCCTTCCCTTTTTAACTTATATCTTGCTGACCTGCCTTCTTTTCTTTCTAGTTCTGAAAACTCCCCTCCTTCCCTCAATGGTGTTCCCATCCCCATTCTTCTTTATGCAGATGACGCAGTGCTGCTGTCAGTCACTAAATCTGGCCTTCATCACCTGCTATCGTCTTTCCAAGAATATTGTCTTTCTAACGAATTATCAATTAATTCTGAGAAAATCAAAATTCTGGTCTTCTCGAAATCCTGGGCCCCGACTGCCTGGAAGATCGGTAAATTATCATTCCGGCATGTTCAGACTTTTAACTATTTGGGGATCACTTTCCACTTTCGACACAGCTGGCTCCCTCACCATAAATCTGCTATTTCTTCAGCCTTGCTTCATTTAAACGTGATTGCCCGATTTCATTTCAACAGCGGCAATCAGTACATCCCTGCTGCTCTCCATATATTTCAAATAAACACCCTTTCCCAACTTCTATATGGAACCCCAATCTGGATCAAGGTTGTAAATCAAGATCTCGACAAAGTAGCTGCCTCCTTCCTCAGAAGGATTCTTGGAGTCCCTAATTTAATCAGATTGTCCACCTTGATACTTGAATTAGGCATTCATCTCCCGTCTACCACCACTTGGTCCCTCACCTTTAAGTTTTGGCTTCGATTGCATCTCAATATTCACCCTGATTCCAAACTTTATGACTTACTAAAAGACCCTTTCTTATCCAAGTGGTTTAAACTTCTTGACGCCAAGCTTTCATCTCTGGACCTCTCCCCTGAATCTCTTACAGACATTAACCTTCACAGAGCGCATCAAATTATTAAATCTAAACCCTTGGAACAGGAACTTAATCTATTACTCCCTAATTTAAACCCTACTTGTTCCCCTCACTTTTTTGGCCTTTCCCCCTCACTCAGTCGCCCCTCAAATTATTTCAGTAAATTAATTAATCCCAGCAAAAGGAGAGCATTCATGCTAGCGAGGCTAAACATCTTTCCATCAGCTGTTTATCTTGGCAGATTTTCAAACATACCACACAATAACAGACTTTGCCTTTTTTGCTCATCTGAGCCAGATACTTTAGGTCATATATTACTTTGTTGCCTGGCTCATCAATATCTACAGAATAATATCCTTGAACCTTTCTTTTCTTCTCTCTCTGCCTCTTTTGCTGACCCTCTGCCTATCCTTTTAAGTGATAATTCGGCGACTATCTCCAACTTGGTAGCGGATTTTTTACTAGCGGTCTCCAAGTCAAAACCCCTTCCCTAACCCCTTTCCCCACCACCTTCCCAGTTTATACCTCCAAGATTATTCCTAATTTGTTTGTAATATCAAGGCATCAACTGATACTGTTGTACACTTTTCTCTTTTCTTGTTTTTTAATGCCAATAAAGGTTTTATAAATTGAATTGAGTCTCTGCTGGCTATTTTGACAGTGGAGACCCAAAGAGCCCCATGTCAGTTGGCCAGCCCAATGTGGGGGCCGAAGAGCTGGTGGTGGAAGCCACTGCTGGCCCCAAACCCTGGATGGTTCCCATCCTCCCCTTTGCTGCCCAATTTCACACCCTCCCCATTTCTGCTTGCCCTGATGGGCCTTACCACCGGCCAGTGCTACTGGAGCACCACTGTCTGCCCCGCCCTTGCTGGGGTATAGCACTGACTGGCACTGCCCCAGTGTGGTGAGTTCCTATTCTTCGGATGCCGTAAACATGCTTTACAGCATGTTTATGACACCCAGAGCTGATGATACAAACATACCTCCAGGGATCAGGCCACACAGGATTGGGCTCTTAGTGACAGAGAACAGACCACCAAACAGTTTTTTAGCCTCAAAGATTCTGCATCTCAGTGAGATTCTGAGATTCTCAGATTCACACACAGAAGAAGCCACAATTTATAACTTCGCTGTGTGCTACACTATGCCTAATGAGACCATTAACAATTTGGAAAAATGTATCAGGTGACAGACAGCAGGCTTTTCAAATTACGTTTTCTAAGTCCCTGGGGGTGTCATTCATGTGGGCCAGATACGGAACAGGTGAACCTTTTGCTCCTTCAAAACCTGTGCAAGATAATAGTGCAAGATGCCGAGTGAGAAGCAGCTTCTCAGTTGCCAAAGCCAATCGATGCTGAGATATTAATTAACCCTTAGGGAGTTGGCTACAATCAGCTGCAGATTGTAAGAGCTTGCATGAACATCAACAAGGGCTTCCACAGAGAGAGCAAACAGAGACAACTAAGCTTGAATAAGCAATCAGCAAATTAAAGTGCAAAGGCACTTCATTTTGGAGAGAGTGTCATGATCTTTGCTTATATTCTAAATTAATAACACTGCAGAGTAATTGATAGATCAGGCCAGGCTTGCTCATGCCCTTACACCACTTGATCCCCCCCCCCGTTTACTTAGTTTACACTTCATGGTTTGACAAGTGAATAGATGAACTTTCTTCATTTGGAAGCATTGGAGCTAGGAAGCTTTTGTTCATCAATCATGGTCCATAGACATAAATAATGCATTCATGTCATCCAGTAAAGCACAGTCACAGGCAGGCAGCCTATACCTTTAACCATTGTATAGAAAAAGGAATTTAGGCAGGTGCAGCTCATCATGGAAGGGTTTCAAAAGCTGTACCTGCCAAAATTCCCACTTCTATACAATGGTTAAAAGTAGAGGCACTCTGTCCAGTTTGCATCTGGTAACTGCACACACACACACACACACACACACACTATAGTATATAACATAAAGTTAGTATATAGTATACTAAGGGCTCAATCTAAGCCCCTCAGCATGTGTGGGACGAGCATACTGCTCGCACTGGTTGCAAAACATGCCCTAAGGCACATGTAATGCGGGTGGTCAGCACTTACCACCCACACTGTGGCACCGCCAGCCCCTCATCACCCATGGGAGGTGACATTGTGCCAGCAAGAGGTAAGGTAACCTTTCTCTGGTGTGGCATGGATTCTGGGTGGGGAGTGAGTTGAGTTCTTGGGTGGGGGAGGGGTGGAACAGGGTTGGGTGGGAGCTGCAGCAAGCTTTGCCGTCAATCCCAACTTCCGTTTAGGGTCATGTGGGCCCACATGGAGCTCTTGCCTCTACGCCAGCTAAATAGCTGGAGCAGAGGCAAGTAGACTGCTCGCCCACCCGTGCCCTTACCACGGGAAAAGGGGACAACTGTCCCCTTCTCCTGAGGGGCCTCCCACAGCTACCTGGCTGCATATATGCAAAAGTATAAATGCAAAATATAGCATTTCTCCCCCCCCAAAGGAATGCCACTGCTGTTTTTTCACTGAGGAAAAAAATCTTCTCTTTTGTGACATGAAACAAGATGTATTCCAAAGTCATCTGTAAGAATAGAATTTATCCTCATTTTGCTTTGCCAAGCTAAGGCCATATTAGCAGCACTAGAGCAGTTGTCATTGAAAGCCACGTATCTATAATTCACAACTTGCAATGTCACTCGTCATGCCATAATACTTCTTTCATGGCAAGAATCCTTAAGCACCACAGGTCCTAATTATATGAGCAGCAGTGGTTCTCAATTCATGATTGCATCTTTGGAGAACAAAAAGAATACTAACTAGGCATACAGTAGAATACTAACTAGGCATGGGAATGAGCATTACACCTTCTTCCCTGAGATGAACATCAGTTCTGGAAAGACTATTTCTTTAGAGGTTGTAATACCTGAGCAGGAGATCTGGCAACAGCAACATTTACTGCTTGAAAAATATGAAAAAAAAATATTCACACACAACCCAGCTCTGGGAATAATAATAATAATAAAGTTTAATGGCTCCCTGTCCCAAAGGGCTCACAATCTTAAAAAAAAAAATGCAGAACCCCACCAGCAACAGCCACTAGAAAAGATACTGCACTGGGGTAAAGAGGGACAATTACTCTCCCCCTGCTAAATATAAGAGGAACACCACTTGAGAAAGTGCCTCTTGCCCAGTTAGCAGGGGTTATGTCACTAGTGTTGACATGGGGGTGCCGAGCGGCACCCCCACGTTGGCGCTAATGCTGTCAGAAGCATCGGCCCAAGAGTGCCGACAGAAAGCCTGGTGCAAGGGCAGTTCTGGGAGGAGGGAAGGAGGGCAGGTGGGTGGGAGGAACTGACAGGGAACATATTTGAAACTTACACAATTGTTCAGGGGATTGAGAGAGTGGTTAGAGCAGTGTTCTTTTCCATCTTACACTGTTATATACCAGTTCCAAGGGGGCACTAAAATTGAGTGTTGAGAGAGACAAGAGACAGACAACAGACAAAAGGAAATATTTTTTTTATCCAGCAGCATGTAGTTAATCTGTGGAACTCCTTCCTACAGGTTGTGGTGATGGTTTCTGCCCTAGATGCCTTTAAAAGAGGATTGGACAGATCTCTGGAACAAAAGTCCACCCCAGCTTCCAAGCCATGATGGCTATGTGCAACCTCCAGTGGCGTTTCTACAGGGATGGCAAAGCTCTAAGTTTTGCAAGAAGCCTTACCTTGCACTGGAAATCACTCCTCTCCTGCACCGTTTTAACCAATCCTCACAGGGAACAGCACCATCTTGGCGTTGCTTACTGGCTACAGCAGCAAGGGTGAGGAGGGATTTACATGACAGGGTAAGGCTTCCTGCAAAACTTAGAGCTTTGCCAGCCCTGTAGAAACGCCTCTGGCAACCTCCTGGTTTTAGAAGTAGGCTACATACTGCAGAGCCAGAGCGAGCTCTGATTGCACCTAAGGTGGGGCGGGGACGAAAGACGTCACCACCCTCTTTGCACAGCCTCGCCATGCCTGCTTCCAGAATAGCTCCATTTTGGAGCTTAACTGAGGCAAGGGCAGCCAGGATGGTCCAACCCCATGCCACTTCCTTCTGCGGTGTGCCCAGCTCCCTCATTGGTGTCCACGGCAGGCGCTACACAGCACTCTATGGGCAAAATGCCTTTGTCCTATTGATAAATGCCAGTTAATGCCAGATAAAAGGAAGGAGCAACAGGATGCAGGCTCTGTGAGGTACCTGGTGGGCCCCTGTGAGATACAGGAAGCTGGACTAGATGGACCTTTGGCCTGATCCAGCAGGGCTCTTCTGATGTTCTTATCTTGTCCTAACATATGTTGACTGATATTCAATACTTTATGAACTTAAATACTATGCAAAAGCAAAATGAAGCTACAATTAAAAGGTTTGAGGTCTGGGTTGTGTGTGAATATTTTTTTTTTCATATTTTTCAAGCAGTAAAGGTTGCTGTTGCCAGATCTCCTGCTCAGGTATTACAACCTCTAAGGAAATAGTCTTTCCCTGTAAACTGCTTTGTGAACTTTGTGTTGAAAAGTGGTATAAAAATACTGTTGGTTGATTGATTAATTGATAGCGCTGACACAACATTGTTGCATTGGGGCTACATGGATGCATGGATTGCGCCCTTTATACATATATCCTGAAAGTAGTTTTATACAACAGTTTAAAAAATGTGTGGGAAACAAGGTTTGTGCATGAAACATAGTTTGTGATTTTATTTCTTTAGGCAAAAATATGTTGTTTTTAAAGTCATGTTGACATTCAAAGAAGTTCTGCATTTTGCAAGATTCCATATTCTGAAAATCCGGATAAGGGGTACTCAACCTGTATTCATATGCCTGCAATAATTATCTACTGTTGCACCTTTAACTTTGTCTCCCTCCTTCTTGTCTGCCACCCCACTGAGGGTGCAATCCTACCCAGCGCTGGAATGGCAAGGCTGGCCAGCCAGCGCCATATCCAACACTGGCTGGAGCCTCCCACGGCAAGGCAGTGTGAGCTCCCTTACCGTAGGGGAGGCTCCAGCCTCCCCTATGTGCTCCTCAGATCTGCACCCGCTAAAGAGCGGGCGCAGATCCAAGGAGACTGCGTGGCCCGATCGGGGCCACTCAGCCTTGTGAACGGGCTTAGGATGTGGCCATATGGGCACCTCCCAAGCCCGCCCATGTCCTGCCTAAGTCCCACCCACCCTCTCCCTCCCTTGCCCAATCCCTGTACTGCTTCAGCACGGAGCTTCTCCTGCGCAAGTCGCCTTCGGCCCAAGCAGGAGAGGCTCACCATCGATGCTGTTGGGGAGTGCCGACACGGGGGTGGCGATCAGCGCCCCTGCGTCAGCGCTCCACCTCCTGCGTTAACACGATGACGTCGCATCAATGCAAGAGGGCAGGTAGGATTGCGCTGTGAGTTGTGTATTGGCAACTACAGTCATGCAAAATAAATTTTTCACATGCATGCAAAATAAATTTTTCACATGTGTACATGTAGCATGCATCTTAGACATTTTTGTCTTTAATTCCCTCCCATAGAGACACACACTCACAAATGCTCTTTCCTCCTCCCCGCTCCAAGCCTCTGGCTCTTGCGTTGCAGACTCAATTTGATTGTCAATGAGTTCTGGCTATTTCCAATTGCTTCCATCCATATTCAGATTCGACAGTCATGACAATATAATTGTGGTGGGTTTTTTTTAACACAGCAAAAAGAAAAAAGAAAAAAAAAGCATAGTTTCTTTCCACAGATTTGCAAAGAGATCCTAAGGCTATCTCTTCTAAAGCTGGAGGCTGACCCTGTCACTCAGTCAGCTAACCCTTCAGGAAACCTGTCTCTGCATTCCAAATTGCCATCCATATCCTGCTCTTCAGGTGGTGCTCCTTTGCCTGTCTTTCAGAGATGATGCTCTCATTTGGACCTCATTTCCACTGCCTTCTCACTCCCATAGTCTCAGTGAGCTGGAAGGATGCAACCAGGTATCGGAGAAATAAAGGCCCAGAGTGCCCTGGTGTGGTGACCCTGTGATGACCCTGAGATAGCCCTATTCTTATGCCAACTACACAACAGGCCACTAGCTCTCTTATCTATATATATGAAGAAGAGTGTACGTATGTGTGTGTGTGTGTGTGTGTGTGTGTGTGTGTTCCACATAGGCTCCGCAACGCCTGGACCGATTCGCGCCAAACTCGGCAGGCGGGTGCCTTGGCCCCCCGAGACCATCGCTGCGTGGTTTTGGAACGGATCGCGCCCCCACAGGTGCGGGTACAAGCGAATTTGTGGTTCTCTATGGGCGGCTATGGGCTGAGCTGCAGCATTCCGAGGCTCTGATGATGTCATGATGAGATGCAAATGACATGCGGAATCTTCAGGCAGCAACTGAACTCTTTACAGTTGGAAGACAAACAGCAGCAAACAGATATAGGGCCAGGGAAATGTGTTCTGTGGACATGTGGGTGGTGTCTGCTTGGCAGTGACAGTTGGCACAAGGTGTTGTGGCTGTTGCTCTCACTCTGAAAGTTTACTTTCACTGTGTAACGTAAGGCAATTGGGCAGGTGCAACCAAAGGCTACAAAGATGAAACAACAGCGTACACAGGAAACACCTGAGGGGAAAAAAAATGACTTGCAATGCTACGTCACAGAGCTGCTACATCTAGAGCTACAGAAACAGTACAGCAGCGTGACAAAAGACTACACAATAAGAGAGACAGAGCTGCTACATCTAGAGCAACAGAAACAGTACAGCAGCAGGGATGGAACATATAAACACCCGGGCACACATGTGAGTGGGAGGAGGGGTCAGGGATGGGACATTTCAACACCTGGGCACACATGTCAGTGGGGGAGGGGTCAGGGATGGGACATATCAACACCCGGGCACACATGTGAGTGGGGGGGGGGGTCAGGGATGGGACAGATAAACACCCGGGCACACATGTGAGTGGGGGGGGGGGTTCAGGGATGGGACATATAAACGGGCCATCTGTATGCCTGGTGAGTGGGGGGGGGGGTTAGTGATGGTACATATAAACACCCGAGCGAAGCCGGGTACATAACAGCTAGTCTATATATATAAAAGAGAACATCTGTTTGTACGTTTGTATGTTTGTGTGAATGTACGTATGTTCCGAATAGGCTCTGCAGCGCCTGGACTGATCGACATGAAACTTGGCACGAATACACCTTGCGGCCTGGCGACAAACAGTGCAGGGGGGGGGGTTGAAACGTAAACATGATCGCAAACCACCGACATCTGTGTCCAATCCGTCGTTTCCGGGGTTGCCGAGACAAACGATGACACTCCCAACGCCAGTGGAGGGGCAAGAAGGGGTGCAAAACAAAATGTCTGCCATGCCCTGCTGAAACACCTGGGCCGATTACCACCAAACTCGACATGCGCACGCCTTGCGGCCTGGCCACAAACACTACGGGGGTCGGGGGCCCCTAGCGCCTGGGGTGGGGGTGCACAGGGGCCCCCACGTGAAAATGGTAGAAAATGGCTGAAATTGGCATGGAATCCATAGTTTCTGGGGTCGCTGAGATGAGTGGCGATGCTCCCGACTCCTTTGGAGTCCGGGTTTGACCCTCCCCTTGGCGTGGGGGGCCAGAAGGGGTACAAAACAAAATGTCTGACATGCCGCGCTGGAATGCCTGGACCAAGTGGCACCAAACTCGGCATGCGGATGCCTGGCGGCCTGGTGGCAAACACTGTGGGGGTCAGGGCCCCCTACTTCCCCCGGGGGTGGGGGTACACAGGGTGCCTCATGTGAAAATGGTCAAAAATGGCTGAAATCGGTTTCTGATCCGTAGTTTCTGGGGCCGCCAGGATGAGCGGTGAACGCTCCTATGCGGTTGGAGTTCAGTTTTGCCCCCCTCAATGTGGGGGCAAGAAGGGGTGCAAAATAAAACGTCCGCCATGCCCCCTTGGAATGCTTGGACCGATTGCCACCAAACTTGGCATGCAGATGCCTGGCGGCCTGGGGACAAACACTGCATGGGTCAGGGTCCCCTACTGCCCCTGGGGATGGGACTACACAGGGGGCCCCACATGAAAATGGTCGAAAACGGCTGAAATAAGTGTCGGATCCATAGTTTCTGGGGCCACCAAGAAGAGCGCTGACACTCCTGATGCCGTTGGAGTCCAGGTTCGGGGGGCCCCCCTTGACATGGAGGCGAGAAGGGGTGTGAAGCAAAACGTCCGCCATGCCCCACTGGAATGCCTGGAGCAATTGGCCCCAAACTCGGCATGCGAATGCCTGGCGGCCTGGGGACAAACACTGTGGGGGTGAGGGACCCCTACCGCCCCCAGGGGTGGGGTACGCAGTGGGCCCCACATGAAAATGGTCGAACATGTCCACTGTGACCCGTTGGAATGCCTGGAGCGATTGACACCAGTATGCTTTACGCTCTGGGGACAAACACTACGGGGGTCACACCATCCTAGCGCCCTCAGGGGTGGGGGTGCACAGTGGGCCCCATATGACAATGGTCAAAAACAGACGGAATCGGTGTCAAATCCGTACTGTCCGGGGTCGCCGAGATGAATGGCGACACTCCTGAGGCCGTTTGAGTCCACGTTTGCACTTGTATTGGGATAATTTGTTGCCTGGGCAATGCCAGGTAAAAAAAGCTAGTATATTCATAAAATCCATATCATTTCTGTCTGACCACTGGCTTATTACAAGGTGACAAAAGACACATTTGTTTGCTGAAGATGCTTTGATGTTGTCATGTCAGGGGGGACACCGAGGATGCTTGGGATGCTTTGCAAATTTGGTTTATTCTGGTCATCACCTTGACATTCATGGGGCCTTGTTCTGGCACAAGGCCCAGCTTACAGAGAAGAGTGCCATTGCTCCCACCACCACCCCTTGGTCTCCCTGGCAGGGTTCCAGGTACTGCGTCTGTGTAAGCTCAATGACTCATTTCACTGGGTTCACTGGGCCAGTCTCCCTCAGCACCGTCAAGACTCCTGCTAGGTCTTTCAAATGCTGCTGCCAAGTTCAGCTGTATTTATTTATTTCTAGGATTTTTCTCCCTCCTTTCTACCCCATGGGCACCCAAGATGGCTTACAACATCAATTATCACATTAAAAACAAAACAGCAAAGTATATTAAAACAGTTTAAAATTCAAAACGAGCAGGCCCCGTGGATTCCAGAGTTGCATTTAAGATGCCAGCCAGCATGTCAACAATTAAAATCTTGTTTGAATAAAAAAGTCTTCAGGCTCTGCCAAAGAGGGAGCAGTTCTGAATTCTAAGGGGAGGTATTCCACAGTTGTGGGGCCACCACCGAGAAGGCCCTGTTCCTGGCCGCCATCCCCTTACATTGCTCTTCAAGCTATCAACAGAATATAGCCATTTCTTTGATAATGATGGAGAAAGTCTCCTTCTGGTAGTGTTACTATGGACAAAGTCAATCTGAGATTTGAGTCCCATATTGCATCTCTTTCATGATGACAGCACTGATGTACCTTTAATCATAATGGCACCTGAGAGACTCAAAAAGCATCGTGAAGGTGGTGTGCTATAATGCTTTTACTTGCTATCAGTTGAGGGAACCCTCATAAATCAGAAAAGTAGCTCACTGTATTACAGATATGCACTGCGTAATAACAATCCAGCCAATAACAGAGCACATACAGGGCACATACAGAGCACATACAGGGGCCCTGTGTTATCCATGGGTTCATCAACCGCAGATTTCACTAACTACCCCCCCTCCTCTGAACTTGACTGGAGCTGTGCTCTGGTTGGGTCTGGAGGCTTTCTAAATCCCAGAGAAGCTGTGCACGTCTGCCCACAGCCTCTGTGGCCTTCAGAATGTAGGAACACTTGAAACTGAAATGCAAATCCAAAACCAAATCCACAAAATGATATACATAAATTTCTCGAGGAACGAAAAAAGAAAAGCTAGCGAATTGACTTTATGATCTGTTTTGTAGATCATATGTAATCATATGTGATCTGTTCTGCAGCATGATTTGGCATTCTGTGAAGGAACCGCTGGCATTTATTCACAACTTCTCAGAACATGATGTAACAACATCACATTTTACAGCAAGGGGAAGATATGACAGAAATGTTATGGTGTGTTATTTTTCTCATTTCCTGTTCCATTGCCAGTTCTGATCAAACAGATCTCATCACTTTTCAAGTCATACCTGAAAAATGTAGAGATACAGAGGCTCATTCTAGATGAGTTTCAGAGCCCAATCATATGGGCTCTAGTGCTGGCGGTACACTTGTACTGCAAGTGCTAGATGTCATGAAAGTGCCATAAAGTACTTCCATGATGGTGTTCTTCCAGCACTGAGGCACCAGCAATTGGTGCTGTGCCTCAGTGCCAAAAAGACTCACTACTGGAGTGCCCGGCAGAGCAGGGGTGCATTTCAGTTTCAGGGGTGGGGAGGGGGTGGAATGGGCTTGTGAGGGGTGAAGATGGCAGCAGACTTCGCCGCTGAATCCTATGCTCAGTGATGGGATCAGCTAACGACTCGGGGGAATGCTGGGCGAGCAGCAGGAAGGCTGGGCGGGACTTCCGGGTGATTGACAGCCCATCCATCTGGGCCCGCCACCCGCCCGCCCGGCTGCCTCTGGGTGGCGCGCCCCACCGCTGTGTGCCCTGGCACCTTGGGGCCCCCACCCATCCCCCCTGCAAGTGGGCGCCCCCTCCGAGGCCAGAGCAGCCCGTGTGGAGTCATTAGCTGATCCCATCACTGCCTATGCTCCCTCTTGAGCTACAGCCACCTCCTCAGTCCTGCACCCATGATATGGGGAGAACCTCAAATAATATGAGAACTGTCTTGCTGTATATTTCTGAGGGCCCAGGATCCCCATCGCCTGATGCTGAGCCACCAAATGGTTGTGGTTCATGAACGAGCCATGAAGGCAACAACCAATCTCTGTTGTTTAACACTAATGCCTGGCACTCAGAGTGACACCGGTTCTTCTTACACAGGCTGGGAATTTCTCATACACCAGTGGTTTTCAAACTGGGGCGTCATGATGCCCCAACCTGAAGAGTCCTGCCTGTTTCCCTTTAAGGGGTGGGGGAGTCACAGCAATGCGATTGCTATGATCACATCGCTTCTGCCAACATATTGGGGCTGGGCGGGGACTTACTATTTCCTGCCCCAGCATCCAAGAAGGTTGGGGAGCACTGCAGACCCCTCTTAGAAATGTTAGAAATGTTTAAAAAAATGACCATGATCCAATCTGGTTCTGTGAATGCAACTAAGAAGTGGGCCATTATCTCTCTCTGTTTTTTAACATTTCTAATGCACAGGGAGCCCTGCAGAGGGGTCCAAAGGGCTCCCCAACCCTCCTGGGTGCAGGAGCAGGCAATGATAAGACCCCCCCCAGCCCCAACATGTGCCCAGAAGATACACAATCATAGTGATTGCATCACTGCAATTCCCCTTCCCCTTGCAAGCACTTACAGTGGTTCCTGAACTCCCAGAGAGTTTGGGAACTGCTGTCATACACTGATCTCATACACCCCAATGGACAAGCTGAACCAGTAGAAATGACCACAGACCACAAATTGTAACTGAAATTCATCCAATGGTTTATTGATTTTTGGGAGTGCTAGCAAGGCATGCGTGATTATTGAGCATATAAAGATCCCAAACCCAAAAGACACTGACAAGACAATCAACATCCTCACAATAATAAATGTTAATCAAACTATGCAATTTAACAGAATCAAATAACACTATTTCTCAAAAGCCCACTTACACTTCTCCTGCTCTGTATTTAAAGCCAAATGCTTGCAAAATTAGTTTTAGATTACAATACCTAATGACAATCCCAGAAAACAACCCTCATTGAATATAGTGAAAAATTTGGTCCTGAATCCTCTACAAAGCTAATATCTTATACAGGCCTGAATGAAACTAGTCACGTGCCCAGCCTATGCTCTGCCCTGGGGCTGTTTCAATGCTCGGTGCCCCCTGCATCCCACAGCACCCTCTGCCCCAGGTCCCTGCCCCTTCACTCCCCACTGACATGCCCTCTGCAATGCTAAGCTCCATTTTGGAAACGTGCAGAAGCAAGGGAGGGTGGGCGGACCAAACAACGCTTGCCCCTTGGTAAGGGTGAGGCTGGGCAAGCTATTGCCTTGCCTCTGCACCGGCTCTACAGATAGGTCGGTATCAGCAGCAAAGGTCGGTACCCCTCTCTGCCCAGGAACACACCCAGCTCCACCCAAAAAGGCTGCAATGCTGATGATTTGTGGACTCACCATCGACTTGTGGTGCTGCATCTGGGCGGGGTGGGAGTTGGCTTGTCAGTCGCCCAGTGCCCATGGTAATAGCTTACTGCCAGTGTTGAAGGTGCTTTACAAGCACCTTTTTCAACACTAGCTTAGGCGGTATGCTTGGGAAAGGGTGAGGAGGTTGAACCGGGGTAGAGAAAAGGAGGAGATTAGGTGGGCAGATGGGGCTCTGGAGGAGGGGCAGGATTGGCAGTGATTGTGCATGCCATATCCAATCCCCCTTCCTGGGCCAGGGTTAGAGTCAAGGGGCAGTGCAGCCAGACAGAGGCAGACAGAGGCTTTGGATGGGGGCAGGATTGGCAGTGCTTGTGCATGCCATATCCAATCCCCCATCCTGGGCAAGGGGCAGTGAAGATGGACAGAGACATGCACCTCCTTTCAATCTGCTGCCTGAGGCAACCGCATCAGTTGTCCTCATGAATGGGCCAGCCATGAGGGTATCTAAAGCTACAGATGGTGCTTAGATTTGCACCAGCAATTTTGCTGGCCCAGGTCTGAGTAGATCTGTTGCACAAGCTGGGGATTTCTCCAGGGCAAAAGGACAAATGTCCCCTTCCATCAAGGATATATCTTGCCTATTCAATTCCTGTGTTGGCCCTGCTGTATTTGCACAGGTCAGGATTGGGCTGTCTGTGTTATACCAACTTTCTTCCAAAAACGAACAAAAACAATACAGGTTCCATTAAACGTGATTCTTTTTTTAAATAATTATTTTTTACAACTAAAACAAACTCACAAACAAAAACTAAACAAACAAAAACTAAATTCAGGATATATAAAACAAGCACGGAGTTGTTGTTGTTGTTGTTGTTGTTGTTAATTTGATTTCTACCCCGCCCTTCTGCCCGAAGGCACGCAAGGCGGCTTACAAACAATTAAAAGGCAATACAAGCCACACTATATACAATTAAAACGTATTAAAAACAATATTAAAAACAGTTAAAATCTGAATACATCTGAAGCGCAATCCAAGCGCGCCCATCGCGTCGGCGCTACGTGATAGTGTCAATGCGACATTGGTAGCACCGATGCTGGGGCGCTGAGTGGCATCCCGTGTTGGCGCTACAGCAACAGGACCGGAGCTGCAGGCAATGCCGGTCCTGTTCTGCTCATGCTGAGTCTCCCTTGTGGCCGAAGCCGGCTGGCACAAAGGAGGCTCCGTGTGGGGACAGCCATGGGATTGGCAGGGGGAGGGAGGTTCTGGGTGGAGGGAGGGCGCAACACGCTCTCCTCGGATCTGCACATGTTGTTTAGTAGGTGCAGATCCGAGGAGCTCATAGGGGAGGCTGGAGCCTCCCCTATGGTAAGGTCGCGAATGTGCCTTTCATGGGGAGGCTCCAGTGTCCGTCCGGCCTTGCCAATCCAGCACAGTATAGTACTGCACTCTGAATTGCTTACATCTACAATATATTGAGAGTTGCTCAAATTAAAAATTGTGTCTTAGCCAGCCTCTTATTCTTTTCTTAGTAATAGTAAGAACTATTACTTTAAAAATATCATTATTTATTTGAGGTGATTCTTCCCCTACACTAATCCATGTAACTTTCCCCCTCAACTATAGTTTAAATTAATCCATAGGATTAAGCTGCAAACTAGACAGCCCAAACTATTTTCCTTGTTTGCTATCAAACTCACAGTGGAACATACACTTCATTTCCTTTCACACCCTTCCCATTCATTTTATTTCATTTTCAGGATCTCATCTATAATTATACAGAGCATTACCATTTGTTAAGTCCCATTCTGGTTAAATCTCCAGCTTTCTATTGATTTTATTCATAGCTCTTGCATGCAACAGCAACCCTGCTTCAAAAAGATATAAAATTTTAATGGGAATTCAAACAAACAAAAACCCCTATAGCTCCAATGTTTTAAATCTCTCTTTTTATGAGAGTGCCTTTTGCTTATCTTTTAATATTTAAAGGTCAATATTTAAAGGTGTTCAGCTGTATCTTGGCAGTGTAGGACTTTCATTACATAGACACTGCAAAGGCTACAAAACACACACACATGCACACACGCGCACACACACACACACGCGCACACACACACACACACACACACACTCACACACAAACTGACGCTAATTAAATAAAAGTGAGAAGAATCAATAGCAAGTACTGATGAATCCGAAGAGATGTAACTTCAAAGCTGGATAAGTGAACCAATGGAGATGTAAGGTGCAATCCTAACCAACTTTTCAGCATCGGGATTAGGCCAATGCAGTTCCAAAGTAAGGGAACAAACGTTCCCTTACTTTCAGGTAGCCTCTGTGACTACTAATCAACTGCAGAAAGCAGAACATACCCAGTTGGCACAGCTTTGTCAGTGCTGGAAAATTGGTTAGGATTGCGCCCTTAGTTAGTCAGTTAGTTTTAGGTACCACCAAGGCCGGCCCATCCATTGGCCAACTGAAGCAGTTGTCTCACACTGCTTCCTCCAATCTGCTACGAGGGCAGCCCATCTCTGTCCACTTACTTGGCTTCACTGTCCCTCTTTTCCTTTTCCACTCTCTGGTCTGAAAAAGAAAGAGGGGGCAGAGAGGAAGAGGAAGTGTGGAGGGGAGGACAGTGTTATGCTAGAACGTTAGAAGTGAGAGTAGTAGAGGCTGAGCATACTTACAGGTGCATCAGGAGGTCTTTGGTTGGCCCTGGATGCTAGATGGCCTTTCTCCAAATGAACCTAGTGTAGTAAAAGTAACAGAATATTATTATATTATTATTAAATAATGATTTAATAATAATTACAATATTATAATAATATATTATATTATTATATTTGTTATTATTATTATTCATAATAATAAAATAAATTTCATCATCAAGCAGATTATCACACTTGTTGTATATGGATGACCTAAAGCTGTGTGGAAAATCTGAAAGAGAAAGAGAATCACTGCTAACTGTAGTTCACAACTTTAGTAGTGATATTCAAATGGACTTCGGACTGGAAAAATGTGCCATACTCGCAATAAGCAAAAGGAAAATGATGAAAAGCAAAGAAATAAGATTGCCAAATGGAAATGAAATGAGAGAATTGACCCCAGAAGAAAGCTACAAATACTTGGAAATATTGCAGGCTGAGAACATCAAGCACAAGGAAGTAAAGGGCCAAATCAGTGGAGAATACCTAAAAAGGATTAGAAGAATACTGAAAGCAAGTCTCACTGGTGGAAATACCATAAAAGCCCTTAACACTTGGGCAGTGCCAGTCATTCGATATAAAGCAGGAATTGTTGACTGGACCCAAGCTGAACTGGATGTTTTAGGTTGGGAAACGTGGAAAATAATGACTATAAACAGAGCCCTGCACCCAAGAAGTGATGTCAACAGGCTGTACTTGTCCAGCAGTGAAGGTGGTAGAGGATTACTACAAGTTAGATACACAGTGGAACAAGAGCAAAGAAGTCCGGCAGATTAAAGAATCAAAGGAAGAAATGCAAAAGTAGCAAAAACAGGGTTACTGAAGGTGAAGAGTCAAGAAAAGACCATAGGAAAGAAGTGACAGTAGTGCGCAGAGAAGGATGGCACAATAAGGCATTACATGGCCAGTACCTGAAAAATATTGCAGGGAAAGTGGATGAGGAAGAGACCTGGAGATCGCTGAAGAACGGTACTTTAAAGAAGGAAGCAGAAGGCCTCATTTTAGCAGCAGAAGAACAGGCATTACAAACAAATGTGATAAAATGTGATTTATGAAATGTGATAAAATGTGATTTATGAAAAATCGCATAATGATGCAAAATGCCAACTATGCAAAGAATATGATGAAACAGTTGAACACTTAATTTGTGGATGCATGAAAATACTACAAACTGATTACTTGGAAAGGCACGATGAAGTGGCAGGGTTAGTGCACTGGAACATTTGTAAAGAGTACAATCTTCCAGTGGCACGAAAATGGTGGGACCATAAGCTGGAAAACATCATGGAAAATGAGTGAGCAACAGTATACTTAAGGGGGTGTACTTAAGGGGGTGGAGAAACCCAGGTCTGTGTGTAATGCAGCAACTAGCACAGACAATTTGGAACCGGTAGGTCTAAAGGAACTGAAAGCCTTGTTTGGCAAACAATGTGTTTTAATCTCACAAACTCTGCTCACTATCTTCAGAGGCCAGCAGCAAACGGCTAGACAGTTAGAGGCTTTGAGTAGTCAGCTAAAGGCATTTACAGTGGAGGAAAGGCCTCCCTGTGTGGGAGACAATCCTGGTATTTCTTTAACGTCTGAAATGAGGACGGGAAGAAGGTTGCAACCTTGTAAGATCTCCCTTTCTATCTTTCAAAGTAGTTAAACTAGGGCAGGTGGCATACAAAATATAGGGCAAAATCTTCTTTGAGCAGCCTCCTACGCTGTGATTTACATGAGGTGATTTCCCAGGCCCCTGTGCCTTTAAGCTTAGGAGCCGTCAGTTGAGGTTTCGTTTACCCTATGTACATTCCTATCCTGTTTGCATCCTAAGAATTAATGCTGTTCCCAGCCCAACCTCCCTGATCCCAGCTGGTCTGGGTTTCCCTTACTGTGCCTTACCAAGAAATGGTTGATTGAAAAGAATGCCAGCAGGACTTCATTGTTGCAGAAAGAGAAGTACATTTTACTCATGTGTAGACATTAGCAAAACGGACACAGCATGCTTCCAAGGAGATTACAAAACTTGTGCTTCCAAGGAGGTTTAGAACTTGTGTAAATTGTACATTTGAGTTTGGTTAGTTATACAATTCAATATGCAAACTGTGGATTTGAAAATAGCCAGTAAGAACATTTGCCCAATGTGATTGGCCATTTGGGATGTGAGCCATCTGACTGGTTATTTCTCCCTGCAGTTGCCCTCCTCCCCTTTACTGTGGTTTCAGGAAGGGTTAAGGAGATGCAGACATAGGTACATTTTAAATTACAATAAGTTGGCACACAAAAGCAGACAGGACACATTTAGACCAGATGAGTCTTTGACACATTTGATCACAGTTGTAAGTACCTTAAATCACCCTGAGGTGTGGCCAGCTACAGTTCTGATGGGGCTTGACTTTTGGCTTGATTGAATTTAGCCAGGACTTTGCATAAGCCTTTTGTCAGACCAGATTTGCATTACAAGACCCTTAAGGGAGGGGAAACCTTGGAATGTCTACAATGGTCTGTGTGCTAAGAGACTCACCTCTGTGACCTCTCTCTCCTTGCAGGACAGCAGCCCAACTTCCAAAAGGGAGTCAGACCTGTTTTTACTACATTCTGGTCTTACCCCTAAACCTGTACAGGTCTAGCATTATGTGCAGCTGACCATTGAGCATAGCAATGCAAGTGTTCCTGGGAGGCCAAATTACCACAATGGGGTACGGAGCCAGGCTTTTAACAGTGGCTCCTGCCAAGAAGTGCTTTTCCCCACCAGAGTAGATGTTCTATTGTTGCCCAAACCTCCATTGTTTTACTCTGGTTCAGGCCTGCACTGTGGAGGAAAAGGAGCTTAGTGGTTACAGCATTGGCTAGAGCGCCAGGAAGGAAGCTTGGTGGTTGCAGACATGGCTGGCAGAGCACGGCCAGCCAGGAAAAGCTTAACAAAGTCTGAGAGAATCCGGGGGGGGTCTGTTCTCACAACACTCCCATTATTGATTTTACCTATTCTCGGGAGGCCAGATATTTCAATACAGATAGGGCAGAGGCCCCTCCCAACAGTTCTAGAACCTCCGAGCATCTGGATTTACAGTTTCTGGATCCTATGTTTGAACTTAAGTTGAAAGAGTCTTTCTTAGAGCTAGCTCTGACAGATCAGGGGTGTTTGATTTCAGCCCTGAAAGAGCTAGTGCAAGATTTTGAAAATATACAAGACACTTCAGTTTCTATTCCACTCCAGAAACAGGACGTCTCCCCAGAATATTCTACGGAAAAGGATATTGAACAGTAACTTTGCTAAAGTTAGTCAGCAAGCTCACTTAACGCAGTCTGAGCCTGCCAAGCAAAGTGAACAAGGAGGGTTAATGACTCTGCTAAATCAATCAATGCCTGTAAGAAATAAATCTTCCAGCTTCTCTGCCTTGGAATGCCTGAAAGTACCAAAAGTACCTCCCTGCACTTGAGAGTGCAGCTGCGAAACAGACACCTGCTTTCAAGGCTACTCATCTGGACCTACAGTGTTTAATGGACTTTGAAGAACAGTCTGTGATACCTCTTCTCTCTTCAACCTCCCTGCTGCTCCCTTCTCATGTTGGAGAGAACAGAAGTTCATCAAACCTTGCTTTAACTTCTTGTATTCCCCATGTCCCTTTATCCCCTTCCTCCGCCCAACCGCCGGGTGCGACCTCTTCCCTCCCCTGTCGAGCTCCTTATGAGCTCTGGGCTTGCCAGGGGAAGTCCCGCCCCTTCCGGCGTGATTTGCCAGGGAAGATCTCGCAAGATCTTCCCCTGGCTGGTCGTACAGGCTTGGGCCTGGTCGAAGCAAGAGCTGCGCAGGCACAGCTCTTCCGAGCCTCCCAGGCGACCGGGGCTGTGCGTCGCGGTCAACAGAGGGCCCGTCGCTTCTCCGTGGTGCCCGCCGCCTGGTCTCCTTTTCTGGGGTGGGCAGGAGCTGCGCAGCCCCCGTCCTTGCGGCGGGGCTGTTGCGTGGCCCATCCGTCCCCAGGGAGGGGGCAGGCCAGGCCAGCGCGGCCTCCGTGGGGCGAGGGTCGCCCGTCCCGCCGTCCTCCTCGGGGTGTAGGGGTCGTTTGGCCTCCCTCTCCCCCGTTGCCTCCCAGCCCGGTTGCGCTGCCCGCTCTGGCTGGTCGTCGCGGGCCCGATCCCTCCTAGCTGCGCCCCCCCGGGGCTGCAGGTAAGTTCCAGTGGCGGGTGGGGGGGCAGTGCTGGGTTCGGGGCGACAGGCTGTCATAAGGAAGGACAAATTTGTTATCATCTGCCTTTGACAGTAGAACTAGGTCCAATGGGTACAAACTGCAAGACAGGAGATTCCAGTTTGACAACAGGAATAATTTCTTGACAAAAAAAGACGCCAGTGGAACAGATTGCTGAGGGAGGTGGTGGATTCTCCCTCACTGGAGACCTTCAAGCAGAGGCTTGACAGGCACCTGCTGGAGAAGCTCCAGGACGATTTCCTGCTACAGGCAGGAGGTTGGACTAGATAAACTTGTCAGTCACTTCCAACTCTATGATTCTGTGTCCCCTATACCAGCCTAGGAGTGTTGTAAACATGCCATAAGGCACATCTGTGGCACTCCAAGTTGTGGCCAGGCTGGCACAAGTGGTGACACTGGAGGTTGCACAGAGGGTGCATCCAGCTTGTATGCCAGCCCAGTAAGTGGGGGATGCACTGGCCTAGGGAGGGAGGTTTGGGGAGTGGGGATGGTAGGGGAAAGGTGAAGGTGAGGTGGAAAGGGTGGGGGAGATGGGCAAAGGGTGGGCCTGTGGGCAGAACAGCCGGGGGTGTATAGAGATAGGATCTGATACTTAGGCCTGATCCTAACCCTCAGACCAGGCCAGTCAATCTGTATACAGGCTGCTCAGATTTGCACCATCGATTTCACTGGCACAGATCTGAGTAGCCCTATTGGGAATTAATCCCCTTTACCCTGTGGCAAGCAGCAAACCCATGCTGGATATGGCCCAGGCCAACCAGCCTGTCAATTGCAGCCCAAGATAGGATTGGGCAGCCCATTATTTTGAGTTAGTCCAAGAAAGCAACCGAATTACAGCATCAGGCATTAGTTTTGTTTCATAACGTTTTTTTAACATGACAGCCTCTTGTGACTGAGGGCGGAATCCTAAACCGGAGGTAGACTGGCATAGTTAGGCCAGCAAAGTTTGGCCATCACAAGGGACACCCTACAGCGTGTTCGGATTACTCTCGGAGTCAGGGAGGATGGTGCATGTCTGTGTGACTCTGAGAGTGTCCCTTGTGTCAGCTTAACTCCAGGTTAGGATTGCACCCTGAGAATAATACCATTTCTGACAGCCCCTTGGAACGCCATTTCATCCAAATCCCTCTGTGCTTATTGATAAAGTACTAGCGTAAACTTTTTCAATTCCTAATGAGATGAGACAGCTGCATCGGCATTTGAAGGATGAATACACTCCAATTTGTAGTGTGTGCTTTTTGAAACTGTGGTCTTAACTCTGGTGCTATCACTGCAGTGGCTTGCACAGCAGGCAGCTAATAAGCAGATTTATCTTGCAGGCTCAGTCCTCACAGTGTGCATCTGTTCCTAGGTAGATGAATTCGCACATGCATATAGCAGTAAATTGCAGTTTATCATCCCGATCAAATCCCAAGTACATAGGAGACTGCAGAATATAAGGATTTTTTTTTAAAAAAATCAAGTGTACAAGTGAATATCACCTTTGAGCAGGGGCACGAGTTTTGAGACTTCGGGAGCAATCCTAACTAAGTTTCTAGCACTGCCATCAGGCCAATGCAGCTCCGAGGTAAAGAACAAATGTTGCCTTACCTTGAGGAGGGCTCTGTGACTACCACTCCACTGAGGAATGCAGAACAGGCCTCACTGGCACAGCTATGTCACTGCTGGAAAGTTGATTAGGAATTGTTGAGGGAAACTAAAAGGACTTCCTTCTCAATTTCTCAGCTGATAGCCAGTCACTCAAGACGCAGGCAATTTCTGGATCAAGACCTCAAACAGTTGCTTGGGTGCACATTTTACAACTTCCCCTGACAAAAGTCAGAGAAAGGGAAGAAAAGCACTCGTACACAGGACAAAGAACCTCAAGGATACTTAGGGTTACCTGATCCAAACTGGGACAGAGGGCCTAAACCTTTAACCATTGTACCGAAGAGGGATTTGGGCAGGTGCAGCTCATCATGGAAGGGTTTCAAAAGCTGCACCTGCCCATATGCAAGAGAAATAAGGCTATGGCTACTTTCCAAATAAAACATTTAGGGCTCAATCCTAAACTGAGTTAGGCCAGCATAAATTAAACCAGCAAAGTTTGGCCAACACAAGGGACACCATAAAGTATATTTGGACCACTCTCAGAGTCAGAGAGGCCAGCACACAGATGTGAGCCTTCCTCCCTGACTTTGAGAGTAGTCTGAACACGCTTTATGGTGGCCCTTGTGCTGGCCAAACTTTGCTGGCTTAGCTTATGCCGGCCTAACTCCAGTTTAGGTTTGCGCTCTAAGTTTTTCGCCCATTGAAGCACTATGCGCAGACAGCGTATCTTATGAGCAAAATACAGGCATGCCCTGGTGTCCGCTGGGGTCCTGTTCCAGACCCCACCATGGACCCCACCATGGATACCTGAATTTGTGGATACTGGGAACGCCTTTTAAAAGACAGGGGAACATCAGTGGTTTTGTTGCAACAAAGTGAAAAAAAAGAGATTTGTTTAATATTCCCCTGTTTTTTTTAAATAGGTGTCACATAATCCATGGTATCTGTGGACAACTGAAATCATGGATACCAGTGAATACTGGGATATGCCTGTACACATATGCATTTCAGGACAAAAGACCAGTCCTATAATTTGTAGCAACCCCAAGCCCCTTTCCCCTGCAGCATGAGAAATCTAATCTCCTTCTGCTGCATTCCATAGGTGGAGAGAGTTGTTTTTTCTGAGTATAACACAAACATATCCTTGCATCCTAGAGCCCCTTTTGTATTAAGCAGCCTAAGAATGTTGCAACAATTTTTTGGCAGTATGAGGTAGTTTTAAAATTACTACTCTACACAAAACTACAGGTTTAAATACGAACATTATATCATGCATAACATATTGATAGGTGAATAAATGAAATAATTCATAAACTGTGTTTTTACAGGATTGCAAAAGGGTGACTCCTGCATTTATTTATTTCACAGATTGCAGCCTTCATCCCCAAATGGTAGTGCAAGCCTATGTATGTTTAATTTCAAGTTCCACTGAATAGAACCCAATCATATCCTGTCGTCCCCCCCACCTCCGCTGGTGCGAGTGCACCAAAAAGTGTCACACTGTATCCAGTGGGGATGGATGGCTTGGAAGGCTTTGGAAGGGAAAGGGAATACTTCCCCTTAACACACACACACCGTAACCCTCCAGCTCCATAAAGGCCCTCCTCAGACCTGCACCAGCTCTGTAGTTGGTACAGGACTGAGGAGAGAAAGAGAGCAGCAAGGCAGCAATGGATGGGATAGAACCCAGTGTGTGCCATTGATGCCAGATCCACCCCATCCCACAGCCTCCCTGCCCCCATTCTTTCTCTTCCCACCCTGTTTTATGCCCTTCCCATGCCCGCCACTACGTTATCTTTTCTGGTGGGTGTGGCTAGTTTGCTGATATCTGGGGAGCGCTGCTGCCTCTTGCAGCAGCTCTTCCAAAATGGCTGCTAATGGAGTGCTGTGCAGTCCATCAGCAGCCATTTTATGACAATGGAAATGTCTTCTGCCATTGTAACACTCTACCCCTGACCAGTGGCATTCCTGCAGGGAGGGCCAAATGCTACATATTGCTAGAGCCTAAGCTCCTGTGTAATGTGACACCTCCCCCTCAACTCCAGAGCATGTCGTGGCTTGGAGATCCATCTTGCAGGCTTTGCTCTCTGAGTCACAAATAGCTCTGAAGGTGAAGGGGAGGGGCCGTGTTACACAAGAGCTCAGGATCCTGCAAAATCTAGTGTCCCCCTTCCCGTAGGAATGTCACTGCCCTGGAATTGTTTGGAAGTTTCTATCTTGTAGTTACTGCTATTTAGAGGCACTTTGAGGTAATTTGCTCTATTGTCTACAACCATTCACTGTATACTGGTGGCCTCACTGGTTACTGAGGGAACAATCCTAACCTGGAGTTAGGCCAGCACAGTTAGGCCAGCACAAGGGACACTGTAAAGTATGTTTGGACCAATCTCTGAGTCAGAGAGGCCTGCACACAGATGTGTGCAATCGTCCATGACCCCCGAGAGTGATTTAAACGTGCTTTAGGGTGGTCCTTGTGCCAAGCAAACTATCCTGGCCTAACCAGTGGTGGCATCTAAATGATTTAAGAACAGGAACTCACTTTTGATTGGCACGTGTCAGGACCCGCCCACCGGAAGTGACGTCATAAGCTGGAGGCTGGCAGAGCGCAGGTCTACCCATGGCTGGTTCCTATGGGTAAACCTGGGCTCCGGAGGCTGGTGGAGGCTGGTCTACCCGCGGCTGATTCCTAGCCAGCAACGACATCAGCGATGAGTGGGCGAAGCCAGCCAGTTCTGTACAGCACCTGGTGCCTACAGAACAGAAAGCAAAGAATTCCCCCCTCCCCAATTGCAGCTCCAATAGCAATGGGGACAGTCTCCCAAAGAAACCTCACATCCAGAGCACCAGTGAAACGCTCTGGACTGGAGAGACTGCGGCCAAAGCCTTTCCTTGGTCTTCGCGGCTAGATGAGGTGGAGTTATTCAAAATTGCCAGGGAAGTTGAAAATTGTCAAGGGGGCAGCAGCCTCAAAGCCGAGGCTGGCTGAGCAGAATGAGGCAGGAACCTGTGGAAGGGGCTGAGGGGCGGCACCACTCCAGACGGCACCCTTGGGCACTTCCCCACACCAAAGCCGGGCAGGTCAGGAAGGCAGCTTCAAAAAGTCCCGCCCCCCTCGATTTGCCACCGCACCCCCAAGACGCCCATTCTCCCCAGTGGGCTGCAGACTCACCAGAGTGGCTGCTGACTCCACATGTGTGGCTGGAGGGAGCGAGGAAGAGGGCTGTGCAGGATGGGACTTCCCCACTGCAGCTCTTCCCCCTTCGCCCCCCTAGGAATCCAGAGTCGCTCCCTTTAACCCTCTGAGTGCCAGCCAACCAAGAAGAAAAGCTCTTTGCAGAGGAATCGGGGGGGGAGGAGGGAGATTGAAGTGGGCGGAGTCAGCCCTAATTTTAACAAGTGGAACTGAGTTTCCCCGCGTTCCCCCCTGCATGACATCACTGGGCCTAACTGTGCCGGCTTAACTCCAGGTTAGGAATGCACTCTGAGTGTAAAATTCCACCAGTTTAGCTTTAAATCTGGGCCAGGGAAATTCAATCCAGAGTCTTTGTGCTTGTATGTGCACACGCACACGCACGCACACACGTGTGTGTGTGTGTGTGTGTGTGTGTGTGTGTGTGTGTGTGAGCAGAGTGGTAGTGCTCTCCATACATTTTAACAATCCTCACATTGACAGAGCAGGGATCTGCAATGTGGGCTTGCAGAATGCAAAAAATAGTGGGGGATAAAATGTCAGTGTTTGCTGAAACAGGACATGGAATGATTTCAAATTAGATGTAGTTTGCACCAGCAAGACCAGGGCATGTGCATAGAAAAGTATTTCTTTTTCCATATCTTCTCCATTCTTACAGTGGATGATTGACTCAACTTTATATTCACATTCATTTTTTCCCTCTTTCAAAATGGCTATAGCTGTGGCATTTCTGTGATGGGCGGCTAATCCTAGCCAGTGCTGGCCCAGCAGGGCTAAGGGTTCCCACCATATCCTGTGCTGGTTGTCCCCTTACCCCAGGTAAAAATTCAGTCTGCTCTATGGGGCTACTAGCAAAATCACTGGCACATGTCTGAGAAGTTCCATGTAGGGTTTTCCGGTCTGGGAAGGGAGTGCAAATCTGGCAGAAGCCTTCTCCACGGCCCTCCACCCACTCTCAGGCCTGAACTGCCTCCTCCACTCTGTTCTCCCACCTCCATTCCATTCCTCCCCACCCCTGCACCACTTGTTGCTTCACTTATCAGCACCAGCAGGACAGTGCAGCAATCCCTCCTCATGAAATCATCATAAATTTCCTTTATTGCACCTTGTGTGATGGCTAGCGTTGGCATAGTGGCTCCTGCATTGGTGCTGCGCAAGATTAGGATTGCAGAATAGTGCTGCCACTCAGTTGCCATTTGAAGTGCAACCATGGCAGAAGTGGTGGGCAAAGCTCTTTGGCTCAAGGGTGTCAAACATAAGACCTGGGGGCCAGTTGTGGCCTGCAAATGCTCTTTATCTGGCTCTCAGGGTCTTGGAACAACACCATCAGCTGCTGTCAATGGCTGAACTGTGCTGAGATGTCACTGCTGAAAGGGAAGCCTGCCTGATAATTGGGCTCTCCCATATCTTGAAACTATGAACAAAATTTGCATATTTTCTATTTGCAGCTAACCAGTTCCTAAGTGAGAAAAAGTGCTTATTTCTGTACATGGCCTACTTAATGACATCACTTCTGGCCCTCATCAGACATTATACAAACTATTTGCACTCTATTGTACTCTATGCTATTTGCATTTGAGAGAGTACAAGCAAATTTTTTCAGAAAAATATTTTTTTCCAAAAAACAAATCTTCCAAATTGTGTGCCATACCCTGCAATCTGTTTAGAAACTGGACAGATGCTAATTGAAACAAGTGCCTGGCTTAGGACCGGTAAATATAGGCTCAGAATACATTATCACTTAGACCCACAGAGACTTCTCCATCAAAGGCACTTAGAGAGCACCACTTCTAAGTGGTTAACCACTGTGTAACAAAAGATCCAAGCCACAGGATTATGTTTGGACTCTTTGAGTGTACTCCATC